>OX596074.1:117101701-117509201 GCA_951394005.1 Protophormia terraenovae
AAAAAGCAAAGTTATGTATTAAGATTTTTTTAAAATTTGCAATTTTAGATTTATTTGAGGTAACACCATTGTGGTAAACCTTGAAGCATGGAGCTGGGTTCAAATTCACCTTGCACTTCAAGTATCCATATTCGATGCAATCGAATGTCTTTCCGAGATATCAACCTTTGTAACTGATAGTTGTCCATTAACACTGTTAAATTTAATTAACATTCTTCCAGCAGAATTAATACAAATTTCGTAAATTTTTTTATATTTTATTTTTTAGCTAATTTAATTCAACAGCACTAAACATCAGAAAAAGTAAAAGTTATATTTGGATGGATTTAACTCATACGATAATTATTATTTTATTATTTTCAAAATTGTTTTGTTCTATTATTTTTAAAGATTAAAATAATATGATCAGAAAATTATAAAAAGCTTTTTACTATATTTTTGAGTGTCTGAAAGTTTTGTAGGACTACTACTCAAAAGAACATTTTTATATATTGAAAGTAAATATGTACAAAAAACAATTGCTAACATTCTACGCACAAAAATCCTTAAAGATTTTCAAATTAATACAATTTACTCTTTTTAACTACATAATGTTACAACAACGAACAATATATAAAAATTATACAATAAAATTTTTGTTACTTCAGTACTCACTTTCTTTAATCTCAACACTTCTTCTTCCTATAAAGCAAAGGTTACACCAAAACCAACAATATTTAAAACCCTTAACAAAATGCCTTTTTATATAACCTTTCTTTTTAATAACATTATACAACAAAAGCCTACAGCCCATCAAACTTTCCTTTCAATATTCATCTTAATTAGAAAATTAAAACGAGTTGTAATACTTTTTTTTTTATAATAATCTTGTAATACAATATTGTCTAGTACCTACTATGAAAATAATATGAATTTCCTGGAACGTGTATTTAATTAATAATTATTAGCAAAATATTACAAGGTTTATTTTTTTGTTGCTAAAAAAAAAAAAAAAAAAAAATCTTTCAAAACATTTTTTCCATTTAAATTAACAACAAAGATGACCCTCTTTTACACTCTAAATAAAAAGCGGGTATCCTTTTTCATCAGGGAGGGCAGGGTATTTTGATTATAAATGTGTTGTATACGTAAATGTAATGTTGTGTATGTAAGTTTGTTGCCTATTTTTACTTATTGCTGGGGTTATAACAAAAATTCCATAAACATTTTATGTTGGTCATATAGTGATAATGCCTCTTACTAATTTACGGTTAATTGCGTTTATTTGTATTTTAGCTACATGATTTCTTTGGGTGTGTGTATAGAGAAAACACGTTTTTTTATGTTATGCTAAGATCTAAAGGATAAGTTGTAGTTGGTGTTTAGTTTTTTTAAATGAGAAAAAAGGTTGTAGGCAGTTTTGTTGTCTAATTTTTATAAAAAGGATTAGATAATTTGTTATTGCTTTAGTGAAGTGGCTGGTGTGTGTTCTTTGATTATATTTTTTTTTTTGTTATTACTTGCCTTTAATCTAGCATGTAAAATTTATTAATTGCATTTAAAGGATAATTATTTTAATAGCCTATTTAAGGGTGAAATAAAAAATAGAACATTACATACATATATTCGACTTTACCAAATTTTATATACTCATTATTTAGAGAGAAATATTAAATTGAGGAAAATTAAATAAAATTTTTATGATTTTATTGCCCTTAGTAGATTAGTATTAAAATGAAAATAATCTGGCAAAAGATTATGCTTTTGTAATTTATTTTTAAAATAAAATTGCCAACAAAGAATCTAGAGCTTTTAGAGATGTAAAAATATTTGAAATCGGATAAGAAAAATTTGGCAAGGTATTGTGTGCATTTTCATGACAATTCTAGGCCACAAACATCTTTAATGGCCCTCCAAAAATTTACTGCACTTGGCTGGGAAGTTCTAATACACCCTCTGTATAGACTGGACCTTGCACCATCTGACTAACATTTGTTGTGGTCTCTGCAAAACTCTGCTGATGGTAAAAAATTGGTTAACCAAATTATGAATTATGAAGTTACTTAAATAATGGGAAAAAGTCATAGATAATAATTGCAAATATATACTTGATTAAAATTGATTTTCAATAAAGAACATTTTTCAAAAAAAAAAAAAAAAAAAAATACTTTTCATATGGCCCTATATAAAATTTTTTGGATAATTTAAGGCTCAGATATTTTATTGTCAACTAAAAACTATAGAAATTAATGCGTGTGTGTGGTCAATATTTTCCTTCTTTATTATAATTTACCAAATTAAGCTAATAGGGCCTATAGTTCCAATGTAAATTAAAACAAACTTTTTTATTACAATTTTCCCAACGTTTCCTCGATTATTTGTCGACTTCTTCAGGGGATTCGTCTATTTTAAAAAAATTAAAAAACATAGCATAATATATAATGTACCATAATTACACCACAATAATATAACTTACAATTTGAACATTAATTATGACATTGTATTATACAATTTAACATGAAAATTAAAGTAAATAAAAACGAGAGAGAAACTATAGTCGGTCAAGATCGACCATATGATACCCTACATCATTCTGTATGAGCTAAAAATTAGACCTGTGGCCAATTGTAGACAAACACTTTTACTCAATGTAAAGTAAATTATACAAATACAGAACAATGCATTGTTTGATGATTTTATGCCCTTTAGGGCGATTCCCGGAAGTGGCTTTATATGGGAGCTATGGTAAATTATATATTTATGTAAAACTTATTTGTGTCGTATATTTACTTGATACTAACCGATTTTTATGAAATTTCGTACACAGATTTATAATTGTACAAAACTACTCTGTGCCAAATTTCATCAAAGTATTTGCTATATTAAAGGTATTTATGAGCGTTAAGCTCTATTCCGGGAGGACATTTGTATGGGGGCTAGGAGAAATAATGGACCGATCAAAACCATTTTTAATACTTTCATTTGGTTTTCATTTTAATCGTAAAGTGGAAAAAAGATACTTTTCGAATTTTAAGATTTTTTTGAAAGAATTCTAATGTCCGTCCATCTGTCCGTCTGTTTGTTAATTTTTGCAAACTTTTCAATTCAAAATCGTTTAACTTTTGACTCAGTAAAGATAATGACTAAAAATTATCTTTGTTTCAATCATGTTTTCAAGGATTTATCAAGGACTTATAGGAGATATAAAAATCTTGGAAATCGGTTAACCCTTATGTTGACAACCGCATACCCGGGTATGTTTTTCATTTTTAAATTAGAATATTTGGAGTTTTGGTTGTCATATTAAATTGAAAATTTAGATGTTTGGCAACAATATTGTTGGCTATGATATTCTGAAGAAAAAGGTTAAAAAAAGTTTTGGTTTTGTGACGATACCCCTTACGTTTACAACCAGCATACCCGGGTATGTATAGAGTAATTTTTGAAACATTTTATCGAATACTAGTAAAATATTTATTATTTTTAAATTTTTATAAGTAAGAGATACATTAGCTTATAGTAAATTTAAAAAGAAAATGTATTTTAGGCTGCGCAATCCTTACATTCAATAATATCTTCTGAATGTTCAGCACATACTGGTTTATGGCATTTCCTACATGCTTTTCGCGTTGGTCTTCTTCCAGAACACATAAAACAATTCACTTTATTTTTCATTCCTCCGCTAATGTCTCGAACTTCATGGCTTCGGATAAACAAATATTCATCTCTTAATTTTACTGCGCCTTCCAACATGCTTTCGATTCCACTTCTAGAGTAAAAATGTAGCATAATTTGCAAATTTTTTTAAATTTCCTCTATAGTTACTTATTCGCTCAGATGCAGCAGGAATTATCTTCTACAATTTGTTGGAGTTTTTAATTGTGGATTGTTTTCTATTATAATATTTATAATATTTGTAGCAAAGGTAGCCACACCCGAATGTTCTCCTTTTGTTGACGGTTCCCAAAATTGACAAATTGTAGTCAAATTGTAGCTTGTGAAGAAGTTATCACATACAACGTTTTCGTTCTCTAGAAAAAGCTATATCTTTCCATATATGTGTTCATTGAGGCTTCAAGTGCATCTGCATCCATTTCTTCATCCGAATCAGTGTCAGGATCACATTCTGGTAACTGTATTTCTTTTGCATCTGAATCATCTACATTTCTCACGCAATCTTCAGCATCTTCATCTATTGATAAATGTTCCTGCTTATCCTCACTTTCTGTATTCCTAACTTTCTCCAGCATTCCACTTACGTACTCTTCTTCGTCTTCAACATTGCTTTAGCTTTAAATGATAGGAAAACCAACACCAGGTGCATCTCAAAAGTACCATTTCATTTGAATTGGAATAATTTTAAGTTAGTTTACAAAAACCCTTTTTAGTATGTGCTTGCATTTTATTATCATTCATTCAAGATTAGGTGAAAATGGTTATATAATAATTAGAAATTATCATAAAAATGTAAAAACCTCAAAAAATTTCATAAAAGAATAATTTGAATGAGTGAAATCTGCAGGTACTTAGCAAAGATCAATAAATGAATTGTAGAGGTTTTCAAATGCACATGGAAAAATTAAACTGTTACACTTTCGAATAAAGGGATAACCCGATTATGCTTGAATGGGAAAAAACTCAAGATAATTAAAAACCTAGATCTTTCTTTTTGTATTTTCAGTCAAAATAAGGCAAAAACGGTTGTATAATAATTAGCAAATAATCATAAAAATTTAAAAACATCAAAATTCTATCATAAAAAAAATACTTAAAAAAGTGTAAATAAATCATATAGGAATAATTTCCATGAGTAAAATTTACAGGTACTTTTCAATAAATGAACGGGAAACCCAATTTGAATACACGAGGAACAAATAAAACCGTTATGCCTTCGAGTGAAGAGAAAGTTAGATTTTTTAAGTAGGAAAAACTTAAAGTTTCTTAAAAAACTCTTATATATTTAGTTTCATTCAGTCAATATTAGGTAAAAACGGTTATATTTTTAGCAAATGATAATAAAAGTATCAAATTATATAATTCCTTACAGAAAAATATTATTATCAAATACCACGTGTTTCTCTTTCTATCGTAAAAACACTTGAAAACATTAAAGTGTAAAAAACTGCATACAAAATGTATGACATACTCAGGTATGTTGGTTGTAAACATAAAGGAATAAAAATTCGCTAGTGGTTAAACATTTTCCATGACGCTAGTACTCTATTTTGTACCCCTATAGTTCCGCTCCTGATGCGAATATTGGATCTAAACTCAAAATGCTATTGTCCTTTGCTACGCCTATGTGAAGTTTCATGCAAATCCAACCTGCCTATTAGAAGTTACAGATTTATTTCGATTCTTCCCCTCTGTTTAATGTTTGATAAAGCAAAGAAAATGTCTGCACTTAAGCTGTTTTTTGTATGAAATGAACGGGAGTTTTTTTTGAAAAAAAAAAAAAAATATTTTCTCAAATCGGGCTATATATGCGCACGATTTTTTTTCATAGTATTAAAGTGGACAATATGTATTATTTTTCAGAAAATTTTTAGAACAAACATCCTGTTACTTTTCAAGTTGCATTCCATGAAATTTGAAAATTAGTGTATTTTAGGATAATTTTCAAAAAAATAATAAAAATATTAGGACAAAATATAATTTACAAATACTTGAAGAAAAATACATTTATTTATCTGAATTGATGGTTTCATTTTAAATTTTTACCTTAAAAGACTTTTTATTTAAAATAAATACACTGAAATCTGATGAAAATATAATTTTTTACTATTTTTCAAAAATGTAAAAAAAATTTAACTTTGACAGCTCTTTGTAAGAAAACAACACAACCTAGCTTAAAGATTTTAGTTGATATGGATACATAATTTTGTCTATTTTTATTTGATACCTAACTTTATCATAAAACTTAAAATTTTAAAATTCAATTAAGCGCCACTTTTGATACATTTTATCCCAACGTGCGGCGTTAGAATTTGTTTACAGCTTTCACTTTCTTGGTTATTTAAATACCTATTTAGAAAGTGTTGGGCTATTTACGAATTTCTGGTTCGATATTTTTTTTTATTTTGTATACCAAATTTTTGCTGTATTCATGAATTAAGTGCATATACATAAAAATATGGTTGCTGTTCAACCATATTGTGATTAAACCATATTATGGTGTGACATCCAACCATAATATAATTTACAGCAAACAATAAACTCCAACCATAATATGACAGTATTCGATTATGGTTGCTATCAATCATAATATATATGCCCACCATCAAAAAGCTATACCCTCCATCTTTTTGATTGATTTTGTTATTTCGAGTGTAACATGTCGAGAAAATCATTTGAGACTCCATAAAGTATATATTTTCTAGGTCTTGGTTAGATTCTGAGTCGATGTAGCTATGTCTGTCCATCTGTCCGTCTGTCCATCGGTCAAATATTTATCGTATATAAGGTATGTTTGGGATTAAAAATGGGCAAAATCGATTAAAAGACAGAAAAGTTATGGGCTAAATACTAAAAACACAGGGTGTCCATTTTAGCTTCATCTACTGATATCTCTTTAACCAAAGCATGTACGCCAACAAAATTTTGTACAGATAGTTCGAGGGTGAGCGCGAATGTTATATTCGGCTCGGCCGAATATAACTAAAAATGGGTGGACCACGCAAAAAGTAGGCGGGGTCATAATGCGTTTATGATTGTATTTTTAATATTCAAAAAATTTGTCAACATTAATATTTTTAATAATATTCCAATCGGATTTAGATCACTTTCTGTTTCAATTGTTACTGGTTATCGTAATAAATCATTATATGAAAAATGAAATATTAGTCCAATTTGGTTTATTTAATTAGCAAAATTTATGTTATAAAAAAATATCTTTCTATATATTTTTAACTATTGGCCCAAAAAAGTATGCAGCATATGAAATATAAAACTAAATTTAATAAGTTGTTATATACTTATCTGGATTTTAATACAATTTAAATAAAAAGTTATAAATCAAATAGTAAATGTTAACTCCCATATTCACAAACAAGTTTTGAATTTAAAATACATTTTTATAAAAAATTTGTTTTAAAACGCATTTTAAATTTAAAAGTTGTTTTGTGAATACAACAGTAAAAATAAAATAAATTTCAGTTTCAAACTAATGTTCAAACATAAGTTTAACTAATATATTGAAAACTTTTATTAAGGGTTTTTGGTCCTTGTAATGAACATAAGTTAACTTCAACATTTTTGAAAATTAATATCTTTGTTTCGTTTTACAAATTAATCAAGTTCCTGATGATTCTTATCTCCAAATAAAAGTTTTATAAAATTTATGATTTCATCAATGTGTGTATTATATAAAACTATAAATAGAAATATGTTTACTATAAATAGGAATAAAATAAAACCTTCTGCAACTTTAATGACATTTCAACTCTTGAGTAAAGTTTCAACGATCTTATTGATTATAAACACAAGAAACTAAAAATATAAAGAAAAGTTTTCCTCTTAAAGTAAAAAATTATTTTGTTAAACATAAAACTAAATTTAAGATTTTATGAAACAACTTACTTCTTTCGAACTACAAGTACCTTCATAAAATTTAAACTTTACTAGTTAAGAAAAATCTGCTGGCGTATTTAATATTTAATGTTTATAAGAAACCACATGGCGTATGATTGATAAAAATTTAAGGTACACTTAAGAATGTGTTTAACATTTATTTAACAAGACAAAAAATTTGATGACATTATAATTTCAATCATAAGAAAGAAAAACTTTTATACACACACATACACACATATAGTACATAGACAATCTAATACGTACACACTTATTAAGTGAAACTGTTAAGGACTCTTGCAAAGACGCTTAACAAAAAAGGAAGGAATAAAATTGTTATAGCCTTTTAATTTAATATTTTTTTTCTTTCTTTTTTCATAACCATAAAAATTTCAACTCTTATTAAACTCAATTAGTAATGAAACTAAAACATAAAGACACATTCATTTATGTGATATACATATTTACACATACACACGGGTAAATGGAATGATATAAAGAACACACAGTGGTTCCAAAATGTTTTGTTTTTTTTAGAAATAATTCTTTAACTTGTGAAACTTTGGAAATAGTTCTGGCCAGAGACGAGGTGCTTTCAAGTTGATTTGGAGAAGCACAGATTATAAGCAAGTCAGAGGAGAGTGAGTATACCTCCAAATTTAGTCATTACGGCGATATTTTTTAAATTGGCAAAAATTAATTTATGATTTAATAAGAAAAATGTTATATATATATATATATATATAGTTTATATAAATCTCTCCAAAAATATGCATACAAATGCATGTTATTATATTTGTTTAAGGAATATTTCAAAATAAATTTTTACTAATTTTTTGCCTCTTTTTTTTAAAAGCTTTTTTAACTTGGTGCTGTTAATATTAGGCCTAATTTATCTTTAAAATATTCGTCAGATTCCTTACAAATTTCTAAATGCAAGAATCGTATAAATATATAGATTCGATAAAAAGTTATATCAATATAAAATAGGATCTATAAGATTTTTTGGGATTATTTTTTTAAATTTAAATTATTCTTTTATTTATAAAATTAGATTTTTATTCTGGCCTATACACAGTAATAAGGAATGTGCACAAAAAAATCCATGCATACAAACTAAACCAATGCGCGAAATTTTTTAAATTATATTTTTATTAATGACTGTTATGCTCAAGTTCTAAACATAAAATAATAAATTATTTCCTGTTGGTTTTTAACTCTTTTCCAGAATTCTTCCACTCAGTCTTAAACTCCGTTTAATTTCAAGTTGCGCTTTAAATGTCCTTTAAATTATTTTCTATTTTCAATTGTTTGGAGTTTTGGACAATTTGATAAATTAGCCTCTTTCGATACAAACACCAAAAATTTCTTTATTACTGTAATGAGCATAAGCGAGAACAAGCTAGAAAAAAGTACATATACTGTATTTTCTTAGAAAAGGGAGAAGTATTTTCCAAAGGCACTCGTTCACGTATATTTCTGTGTTAAGGGAACCATTTTTATATCCCACACCACCATAGCTGGTTGGGATACTATGCGTTTGTGCTGATGTTTGTAACGCACAGAAAAAAATTATCAGACCCCCACCTTAAAGAATACCGTTCGACTCAGAATCACTTTCTGAGTCTATTTAACGATGTCCGTCCGTTCGTCCGTCTGGCTAGCTGTCTGTCCATGTAAACCTTGTGAACAAAGTATAGGTCGCAATTTAAAAGATATCTTGATGAAATTTAGCACGAATAATTATTTTGACACAAGGATTGAAATTGGTTATGATTGATCCATTATTTTACCTAGTCACCATACAAATGTCCCCCAGGTATAGGGGTTTAACGATCATAAATGACTTAAATATTTCAATGAAACTCGGTACAAAGGAGTTTTGTATAAGTATCAATCTTTGTTCCAAATTTCATCAAGATCGGTCCATAATTGATTATAGCTACCATATAAATTCCCTCTTCCGAAAATCACTATTGCCAAAATTTATGAGAATCGTTTCATAATTTACCATAGCTCCCATGTAAATCCACTTCCGGGAATCGCCCTAAAGGGCATACAATTATATAGCTGTTTGTATCGATGCATTGTCTATTTGTATAATTTATTTATCTATTTGTATAATTTATTTTACATTTAGTAAAAGTGTTGGGCTACATTTGGCCTAATTTTTATATGGTCGGTCTTGGCCGATTATAGTTTCTCTCTCGTTTATGAATGAAGTGATTCTTTCCCGCAAGTGCATATGGCTTCCCAAATCAAAAACTTTCTTGGGTACTTTCATTTCTTTGATACACGATATTTTTCTTCCATATTCCCATAGAATTCCTGGCCAGGAAGTTGAAAAAAGTCAGGCTATACCAACGTTTCATCATCTATTATACACTAATCATAATTATGAGAAAATTCGTCTGAAATACTTTCATGTCACTTGTTTACCTCTAAATTCTTGCTTGCGTTTCTATTGGAATTTTTTTCTACTTTATATGTATGTCTTCAGGCTAGATTTCCTCTTATACTGGGGACCGATTATTTGATACCGAAAATTAATTTTGATAGAACTTTTATCCCATCTAGAGAAGAGAGGGCAGCATATTACGTTATTATGGAATATGCAATATCTGTATTCAGTGATGGATCGTAAACGGATACTGGCACAGGCTCGAGTAGGTTTTCTGATGACTTACACATTTTGATGTCTCTCAGATTAACCAATTCGTATACAGTCTTCCAGGCCAAGGTATATGCCATCAACATGACGGTGAAGCGAATTCACGAATTTCACTTCTGCGCTTCGAACATTGATATATATGTGGACAGCTTTCAAGGTTCTGAATTCTTTCATTATAAGATCGATATGTGTTGACGTCTCTATACGCTATTTAACTCAGCTGAGACACATTCGGGTGGAGCTGATATGGGTTCCGGGCTATACAGGTATACGAGGCAACGAAATGGCGGATGAATGCACAGTAAATGCATTGTATTTAGACAGGGAAATCACTTGCTGTATCCAATACTATTGATGAATAAGTGGTGAATGAAATGGAACTCAGGTGGTTCTCAATCAGCACTTGTAGACTCTCTGGCCACTCCGGTTACGGAGCAGAACTAGGATTGATAGGATTCTTGTAGGTATTATTACAGGGCACTGTATGATCGGGCGTATATCGGAACATTTGGGTTACCCATGTAGCACAACTCTTTCATGATCTGGATTGTCTCAATGACATGCCACTGTCAAACCTGATCAGGTAGCTTTTGTAGAATTTGCTTAGATGAGGAAGAGGAAGTATCCGTACAATACTTGTTATGTGAATGTTCAGCACTGAAAGGGCGTGGACTAAGATTCTTCGGTAGACAACTCTTTCATGATCTGGATTGTCTCAATGACATGCCACTGTCAAACCTGATCAGGTTTGTTAGGAGTATAAGTTGGTTTCAACGGAATGAGAAAAGCTTTCTTCCCATATAGATTATTGTAATGTGCTTAAGGAGTGCACTCGCAATAGCGTGCGACCCTTACAAGCTAACTTAACTTAACCTAAAGGAATCCTATTGTAGATTCGTTTTAAGAAACGTCAAAGAAGGCAATGGTCTCCAAAAGCCTTATCCAAACTTTATAAAATTTTCAAAATTGTTTGTAAAATTCTCCAATTTCAAAGCGGAAATCAAACAAAAATGTTAGTTAAATAGTTTCATATGTTGGTAAAAAACACAAAAAGTGTTTTTTGAAGGACGTCTCTGATAACTACAGAGTGACCATTTAAATGAAAAAACACATTTTTTAAAATACGTTTTTTCCGTGTTGAAATTTTAAGTATTTGTTACAAAAAAAGTGGAAATATTTCTAATTCCCTGATTTCAGGGCAAGTCTGTCTATATTGTAACGAAATTTCATTGTAATAAATCTACTCGTTTAAATTTTATTTAGCTCCAAATATTAACATTATTTCTTAAAAATATAATTAAAATTTAAATGTTAACCCTTTTTTTATTTTTGAGCAAAATACATTTTTTTCAATACAAAATTGATACGAGAATTAGAAAATCTTTATAATTTTATGTTTTAAAATTTTTTAAAAATACATTTTATTTTTCATTTATGAACCAGAGAGCAAAATATTTCTTCATAAACTAAATAATAACCAGCCACAAATATTCTGACTTCATTATTTTAAAATCTGTTAATATTTTATACCAATATTTTGTGATTAAAATATTACAACAGAAAATAATGTTTGATTCATATATGCATCACTACGCACTATAGGGTTAAGTTTTTCCTGTTATGGTCTAAAAATATTCAAATTAAAATGGGTGAAATTCATAACTTTCCAAATTCTTTTCTATTCATTATTTAATTAGCCCCACTGTACTCTTTTTAACAGACACATGCTCATATACTCGTACACGTCAAATGAACCATCTTTATGATTCACAGATGAAAGAATTTATGACTAAAAACATGTCTGACTGTTAAAAAAGAAGACAAGAAAAAAAAAAAAAAAAAAAAAAAGTTGTCAAGTGAAAAAAGTAAAACTTATAATAAAGTTAAAAAACAAAATTATTATTATTGTTGTAGGTTTATACCTTAATAAAGTCAATTTCTGCTTTTTAAAGAATGACAAAAAAGTCAAATTGACAAGAAACCCTAAATCTTTAAGAATTTCACTTTAAATCTTCAACGCATAACCCAAAAAAAGGGAAAAATTTTTAAGTAGAATTATTTGGTTTCATAAAATTTTAAAGGAAATTTTATTTAACACAAAATATTTACACCCACACCTTAATTTCTTGCAAAGAGAAGAGCTGCAAGAGAAATTGGCAAAATAAAACACCTGTATACCCCAATTTAAATCCATATACTTATAAGAGTGTATGTCTACTATTACATTGACATTAAAAATTTGTGTGTAACACGCGAAGTTTAACAAACTGAAAAGTGAAAGTGTTTTTGTATTTTGTTATTTATTTCGTTTTGTTGTTGACTACCTCAAAAAACAACCTGTAAGGTAAAATACAGTTTTAAAAGATGAAAAGCTTTCAATGTTTATGGTTTTTGTGTGGCTGTGAGTTTGGTTATTTATGTGTGTGTGTGTGTGTGTATGTGTATAAGTGTTTTTCATGTTTCCGTTATGCGCACTCTATACACAACCGGATGTTGTAAGATTATGCTAATGTTTGTAACGTTAAGACGGAAATATTACAATAGATAGAGGGTATTAACGAGGGTAATTTAAAATTAGATGAAAAAACACTTGAACGTAATATTAAAATTTTAGGAAATAAATAAAAAATATAATTGAAAATTATTTCTATGTTATATAATATGTACTGAACCTATTAAAATTTATTTAAATATTTGTTTTAATATTTGTTTACTTTTATTTTTAATTGCAGAATTTTTGTTTACTTTATTTTGTTATTTTTTTTTTGTTTTTTACTTCCACCCTCGTTTTTATCTCAATTTATAATAATAACATTATAATTAAATTTTACTCCTGAGAATAGATTATAAATTATATAATATAAGGCCTGATATTAAGTTAAATTTACCTCCAAAATAAAACAATAAATAAAATAATAATTCGTCAAAATAAAAAAGGAATAAAAGATTACAAAAAATTAAATGTTACCTTCAATTTTCATGAAGACAGATGTGTACAAATAAGAGAGAAAAAAAGCAGACTGTTGTTGATATTATAATTCAATAAAAAAGATAAAGGGGGTCAATTGTGTCTAAAATTCGTAAATTAAATCATAAAATATATAAAATTGTTAGTAAAAAAAGATTTGGAAAACTTTTGGCTTTAAAAAAATTTATTTTAATAGAATTTATAGTGTTTCGTAGCCAGTAACCATCCTATGAATCAAATCTGGAACTAGTTTTCAAATCAGAGATTTATGTTCGAAATTGTTGCACTCAGTTCGTTAAGGAATGTTTCAAAAACTAATTATTAAAATCAACAACTTTTTTTAGCTTTTATTTTCCATTAAGGAGTGCGTTCGAAAAAATGTTAACATATATAATATTCAATAACTTGGAAATGGTTGATCTTAGAGTTTTCATTCTTTTTTTATTTAATTGATAATTTATTACAGATCACAGAAAAATATAACTCTTATAGTCCTAACCACTACTTATGAACTTGTGGACAATTTTTTTTAAACCCTTCTGTTAGAGATTTCATAGTTGCTTCAGTCACTTTTTTGGAACAGTGTGCACATTTTCTTTTAAAGTAATCGGTATTTTGGGACGCCATTTTTGTGCTCTTCAATTCACTTTTCATAAGAGCTCAATATCTCTTCACTGGTCTAAGCTATGGACAATTTGGAAAATTGACCTCTCTTGGTATAAAAACTATGTTATTGATTTGGTACCACTCCAGAGCTTTCTTACCGTAGTGACATGATACCAAATCGGACCAAAAATGTATGGACACGTTGTGCTCTCTTATGAAAAGAAGAAGTCTTTTTTGATATTCTTTGATGTATATTTTGGTATTTATAGAGTCGAATGTAACAAATGACTTTCCTGTTTTGCTGCAACTGCAAAAAGCTTGTTATACCTGGAACTTTTTTTTTTTTCCAAATTTGTCTGCTTTTGGGTCCTAAACTTATCTTTAACATTGCCTCGAGCATTTACAATATAAAAGTTTTGCCACAGAAGCTGCGAAAATTCTGCCAGCAAATACGTTTCTTCGTCAATTATACAATATGAGTATTTTTATGTGTAATTTGGTTTTAATTTCTGTGTCCTATAGCCCGTAGCCCGTAAATTTACGGCCAATCAATTAGATTCCGTTTTGATGAGACCACACTACTAGCCAGGTGAATGAGTTGGATTGAGTCTGTAATGAGCAGTGTTGCCAGTTTGGCCTTTTTAAGGCTAAATCTGGTCTTTTTATTTTGTTTTAGCTTCTAGCTTTTTTTCTAGCCTTTTTTGATTCTTAACATAGCCTTAAAAAGGCTAAAAATTTACTAATTTTATTTTTACAGATTATTTCGCACAAAAAATCGAAATTATTTATTTTTAACGAAAATTTTCGCCTGCGGCGCTTCATTCTTCAAAAATATTATTATTATCTTTTAACAAATTTTTATTACCCATAGAGACTATTTATGTTATATTTAAGAAATATCAAAAACTAATGAGAACAAAAAAAAAAAAAAGAAAAAAATCCTTTTTTTATAGCTTTTTTCTACCTTTATTTTTTGAGCATTTCTCGTTGTAGGTAGGCCACGTTTCCTTTGCGACTCTACATTTGTCCAGATTTCGCCATCTATTTTTCGCCTTTTTGAGAGTGTTTCTGGATTCTGCTTCTGACTGATCTTAACGGGATTGCGACAGAAACCGATAAGGAAGCATTCAAAGAAGAGCCTGCCCGAGCTAATTCGTCTGCCTGTTTATTACCGTAGTGATCCCTATGAGCAGGAACCCAGACTTTAGTAATGTCATACAGTTGACTTAGTCCCAACAGTTCCTCCTTACACAGTCAGACTAGAATGGAAATAGTTTTGGGTGATTTGTGCGATAGTATTTCTGCCTGGCTGTCGACGAATATACCAATATTCCCCTGAATATTTCTATTTTGAATTAGTTTACACACCTCTAGTATTTCCGCTATGGATACCCTTGCCTTATCAGGGAGTTTATATGAGTGTCTAATTCCAAAGTCGTTGGAGAAACAACCAGAGCTGACACCGCAGTTCATCTTTGAGCCGTCAGTGTATACTTTATTTCCATACTATTCAAGAAGATTTATCCTTTTCTATTCACTCCTGGTGGGGAATAGGATTTTAATGATGTTTCTGAAGTCCATCTGGGGAGTCATATAGTTGGTAGATTGATTGAGTTGCGGGGGTGTTAAACTTAATATCCTCACGTGTCCATATATTCTTGATCTTCAGCTCTCCATTGCAGATAATCTTATCGCACTATTGACTGATGATTCAATAATGTGTAGGTCTATGGGTGTCAGGTGCAATATAGTGTTCAGAGCTTCTGAGGGACTAGTACGTAATGCACTTGCGATACCAATCAAAGCGGATCTTTGTATCCTGTAAAGTTGATCCACCTCGCGGTCCACCAAACAAGAGATCCAAACAGGTTTACATTTGTCATTATGCTCACTAACCATGTGCTATGTTTCATGGTTATAGTGAAACTAGTTTTTCTTAAAATGGAAATTGAACAAAAAACACCTAAACGCATAATTAAAATTGTTCATGAAATTTTACATCATTCATATAAAACAATGACTCAGGTCACTGAGTGGAAACCTGACAGTGGAAGAAAAATATATCTTCAGACTCTAGGACTCAGACTATAGAAATTATTTTGAGAGAAAATCTCCTCATCTCAGGAAGAAAAATGTGACAAAAAGTTATTTTCTTTGAATCTTTATCAGAACAGTTGAAAGGAAATCGACCCTGAAGTAGTATAAAATACAAAAAAGTCTTAATAGAAACGCAAGCAGAATTAGGAAAAAATAACGTGAAAGTACTTCAGACGAATTTTGTTCATAATTGTGATTAGTGTATTATAGACGAAAAAACTTTCGCACAGGCTGACTATTTTCAACTTCCTGACCAAGAATTTTATGTTACAGATGCTAGAGGGAATACATATGTCAAAAAAATATCCTGTATCAAAGATTTCAAAATTCCCAAGAAAGTTTTTGATTTGGGAAAGAAGCACTTCGTTCATAAAAAATGGTTCCATTAGCACAGAAATATACGTGAATGAGTGCCTTTGGAAAAGGCTTCTAACAGTCATTAATAAAAACATAGTTAAAAAAAAATCGCCCATTAGTATTGCTTCTATAAGTAAATTTTTGTGCACTGATTTTTTCGTGCGCAGTCCTTATTTGAAAACCAGTAATTTGTTTTGAGAAGTGAATATTCTCAAAAATATTTTTAAACCCCAATTTGGAATCTCAATATCCTTTTTAATGTCTACAAATATTAGTGTTCAGTGAAAAGGGACAAAGTGATGTTAAATGGTCAGAGAAATAAAATTGTTTAAAATATGATTTGAATTAACTAAAACAATTAATAGAATTGATCACATTATGGTTGCACGAGTAAACTATAAATAATTTATAACTAAAGGGTAGATTCTTACGCATTTATTTTTTAATTTTTATAAAACAAAAAGCAAAAAACAATATTTATTCTATAAGAAGAAACAAAAATCAGTCCATTATAAACTAAGTAATGCTAAGCATATTCTTTGTACTTTTTTTAAAGTGAGCTGTTTCTTAATTGTTTGGAATTTATTTGTTCGTTAGGTTTAATTTAGATAAATTTTATTTTTGTAAACAAAATGTTTTTTTTTATTAAGTTGTAAACATAAATGGTTGTCTATTTTGGCGAAAACATTTTTATACGTAGAAAATAAACCTCCAACGTCACGGAAGGAAATCCATAGTAGAAACTGACAAATGAGAGATTAGATTTAGTATTTCTTGATAATTAATACTCGTTTAATATTTTCTATAGCTTAAGAATCGTTATCATTGCCCAATAAACCATAGAACAATATGATAACGAAAACGATATCATCTTATGTGCCGATTATAATATCATATCGTATTGCAGAAAACGATATTATTATGATATTGATATTTCGAAATATTTCGTAATAGATTAACTACTAGATATTTATGTGAGAGAAAAAAACCTAATTTAATTGTCAGAAACCTAATTCATACAAAAACAAAATACATGTAGTCACATATATTTTGTTTTTATATTTTCAAAAAAATTAGTAAATTTTTTGAAAATTTAGTATAGGGTGGCTCTCACATAAACTTCTAGTTCTATTCTATGTATTTCGTTTTAATAAAATAAAAAAATATCATTTGGAAAAAACTTCAAACAAAAATAAAAATTTTTCAACATACAAAAACAAGCTGGGAATCAAATACAAAAAATTCAATAGTTTACAGATTTTTAGTGGTAAAACCAAGTTTTTTAGGTATTTAATTGCAGAAATACTTATGAGTCCAAGGAATAATCATATTTGCAAATGTTGTTTATAATATTTGCATTAAATATATCATGTATGATGATTTTTATATCTTTTTATATATTTATTTAGGATTTTTTCTCATTTTAGCTGAATATGGTTCTTTTTATATTATTATATTAATTATATTTAGTATATTTAAATGCAAATAATCATAATTTTTAGTATTGAATAGCGTTCAGAACAAAATTTGGTTCATGACGATTATACTATCGTTATTTTTGGAAATAACGATACCGAAAACGATATCATAATTTTATGGAAAAACGATATCATAAGGAAAGGTACACTTTAGTCCGTAAAAACTATCGTTATAGACTCGAAAACGATTATCACTAGTGATAGTTTTTATCACCTAGATGATATCGTTTCGATATTGTTATAATATCTTTTGGTTTATTGGGTGAAAGTTAAAAATCACTATAACCTATAATGCGCTTTAGAAAAATAGAACTTTAATAAAAAGTTTTAAAAAGAAATTTTAAAATGTGCAACTTCATAGACATTTTCAAGAAAAACTAACTAATGCAAATTAATACGCATTATTAAGGAAATTATGCAAAAATATGCATTTTCGAGTAAATATGCAAAATATGCATTAAAAAATCGATGCCATTTATTAGTAAAATGTCTAATTCGAATAGATAACAACTAGGGTTTTTATCCCGAGGATTCCCGGGACGAATTTCCCGACAATTTTGGAAATTTTTCACTTCCGATTCATGGGATTTTTTGTAGGGAATCCTGGGAATTAAAAACTACAAAAAATTTACCATAATTAAACAAATACAATATTGCCGCGCATCGAGTTCGATCTACATAAATACAAGAAAAAATAAATAACACTTCCTACATATTTGAAACATCCGAATTTGTTTAACATCACACAGTGGTTCCAAAACGCTTTTTTTGAAAATAATTCCGTAACTTTTGAACCGTTGGAAACATTTCAATAAAATTTCACATGGTCAGAGGTGAGGTATTTTCGAGTTGAACTGAAGGCCTTCCAAAGTTCCATCTCGGTTATGTATTTTTTTTTTTGAAAAATCGCCAAAATTATTTTTTGATATCACAAAAAAAAAAAAAAAATAGTCCTTGTAAATCTCTACAAATATGTTACTTTGAACATGTATATGTTCGAGTCGAAATAAATGTTTACCTCATTTCTAGCCTCGTTTTTTTTTTTTTTTTTTTTAACTTGTTTTTTAACTTAATATTGCCCCTATTTTTTTTTTTAAATATTCGCCAAATTTCTTACAAGATTCTAAATAATATTGCGCAAGAATCATTTAAATATATGAAACCGTTAAAAATTTATATTAATCTTAAAAAAAATTGTACGTTTTTTTTCCAAAATGGTGGCAATATTTATTCACTGATAAAATTTGCTTTTTGTTCTGAGTATTTTTTTTTATGTTTTTAAAAGAAATCTTTATGCAAATGCATGTGAATTAAATCGGAAGGAGTTTTGGGGCAAAGGTCTGCCCACAAGCCCTATACAAATTTTGTCAATTTGTACATTTTTTTTTAATTCTTTCTGTTAAGCCTCAAATTGCAAAGCTAGGATCGACTTAAAATTATTTTAATTATATAGGTCTATGTGTAAGGTAAACTCCCAAAAAGTATTTTCTGACGAACGCCCCTTATAACGACATGGTGACAATAAAAAAAAGTAAATTTTTCGAACACGTTTTATACGAATTGGGATTTTGGGTATTTTCATGTAGAAAAAGTAGCATTTTTTTTGGAAATAATTCTGTAACTTTAGAACTGCTGGATGTATTTGAATGAAATTTTACATGGACAATCCTGAGGTGTATGCCAATTGTTTTGGAGGAGGACAGGTTCTTATCTAATATGGGGAACGGACGTCAAAATTTGATTTATGATTGGACTGAAAAAAAATTTTGCACATAGATAGTCCTTATAATTCTCTACAAAAAATACGCTTACATATGTGGGTTATCTCTTTTACTTTAAGAGATATTTGGACTAAAGTAAAATTTTGACCCATTTATGGACGCGTTTTTTTTTTTATTTTATTTTTTTTTTTTTTTTTTTTAACTTGGCGGGCTCAATTTGAGTCCTGCAATTTTTCTAAAATATTCCCTGGATTCTGTACAAAATTCTAAACAATTTTGGTTTAAATGCAAAATTATATTATTTTGATGTAGAAAATTTGAAAAAAATTTTAATTTTTTGTGATTTTTTTCAAAAAGGTGGTAACATTTTTTCACTTTAAAATCCATTATTTTCCTCTGGACCATAAATTTTTTTATGTTTCTAAAAGAATACTTAACATAAATGCATTTAGAACTAAATCCGAGGACAGCTGGGGTAACAGTGTCCCCGCTAGCCCTATTAGAATTTCGTTAATTTTAATTTTTGTTTTTTTTAGTTTTTTGTGGAGCTCAATAATGTCAAAGCTGAAATTAAAAAACTAATACTTTGAAAACTTACCTACATATGTTAGCTAAGCACATAAAAAATATTTAATAAGCCACGCCTCTTATAACGACAGGGTGACCATTTTACTGAAAAAAGTAAATTTTTGAAGCAAGTTTTCCCCGAACTGGAATTTTGGGTATTTCAAAGTAAGAAAATAGGAATATATTTATTTTCTTCTCTTAATGACAAATTTTTTATATTATACTAAAATTTCACAATGATAGCATAATTAGTGTAGATTTTATTTAAGTTCAAATATTAATTTTTTATTTTTTTTGAAAAATAACATTAAATACAAAAATTTTTCGTTTTTTGATCAATTCAATGAAAAAAATTAGTTCGAATACCTTATTATTTATACATTATAATTTTTCAAGTAATAACCTTTCCAACGGTACCAAATTCTTGCATAAATACTTTACACAATTGTTTGAATACTAACTAAAACTTTACCCCTATGGTAAATGTGTGCTGAAGCATTCTATATACATAAGTGCACAACAGTTTCAACATGTTTTTTAAATAAATTTGTTTAACTTTTGAATCGTTCAATATATTTCAATGAAATTTCACACAGTTATTACTGAGGTAGTTTCCAAATGTTTTGGAGGAGCACAAGTTTCTAGGTGGTTTTGGGGCAGGGGGGAGGACCGCCGAAATGAGTCACCTCGGATATTATATAAGAAATAATTAAAAGAGTTGATCACTTTCGGAGGTTCTCCTCCTGCCCACAGACCAGCTAGAAATTTGTAATCCTTCAAAATATTTGGAAAATACCTCAGTAATAACTATGATAAATTTCATGTGAAATTTCATTCAAATAAAAAATAAATAACGTGGAAGTATGTACTTCAGACGAGTTTTTTTCAAAATTATGATTAGTGTATAATAGACAATGAAACGTTCGTACAGGATGACTTTTTTCAACTTCCTGGCCAGGAATTCTATGTTGCAGATATTAGAGGGTATGTGACAGAAAAATATAGTGCATCAAAGAAACCAAATCTACCAAGAAAGTTTTTGATTTGGGAAGTCATATGCATATGCGGGAAAGAAGCACTTCATTCATAAAAAATGGTTCCATAAACACGGAAATGGTTCCATATATAAATACAGAAATATATGAAAATAATTGCCTTTGGAAAATTCCTAAGAAAATTCAGTATATCCGCTTTTTTGTGGCCTATTCTCGCATACTGTCATTACAGCAAAACAAAAAAAAAAAAAAAAAAAAAGGAGTGGTTTGTATCCATCAAATTTTCCGTATTACTGTGAAACTGAAATGTATTGGGCTCTAGTAAAGTATAGTTTAAAGCATAAACTAAAACGGAGTTTAAAAATAAGTAAACTTATTCTTGCAAAAAAGTGACCAAAACACAATAAAACCTTCAATTGGAAGAATTCTTGAAGAGGTGAGATAAATTCTTAAAAACCAATAGGAAATAATTTATTATTTTATGTTAAGAACTTAAACATAACAGTCATTTATAAAATATAATTTAAGACAAATTCGCCAATTGGTTTAGTTTCTATAAGCTGATTTTTGTAAGCACGGATTTTGCCATGCGAAGTCCTTATTAATTAATAAAAAATAAAAAAGTGATCATTAAAATACTGATTTCACCTTTTCCTGAAGTAAGCGTCATTTTCGACCCATTTAATTCTAATGAATAGAAATTTATAATGCATTCTAAATATGCATTTTTACCTAATAGTAAATTAAACATGATCATTGAAATGTTTATATCACCTTTTCCTGAATTAAGCGCCATTTTTTGACTTCTTTTACCCCAATGTGGGTTATGTAAAAGTAATTTAAATTTGTTTTGTTTTCAATGAAAACATTATGGCTTGCATAATTGCATTATGAAAAAAAAATAAAAATTATATGAAATGTTAAATATATTTCAATTTCAAGAGCCAACAAAAATAAAGTAGCTGTCTTTTTTTTTTTTTTTTTTAAAGATATTTTGTAAACTTTTATCCTTTTCTCTACAATTTAAAACAACATGTTTTTATTATTTAACTTTAAACGTATTACAATGAAATTGCGCATTTTGTCGACAATATATTCACCAAGATTCTAATTAATGAAATGGCCCCTAAGCAATCAAAATATTGAAATTTACGCATTATACATTTTGTAATATTTTCGAGTAAAATCTTTCTCTAATCCATGTTGTAAAAGAAAAAAATAGAAAAAAATAAAAAAATAAGAAAAACAAAATAAAATAAAAAGGGTTGAATCTTTTATCATAAAAAAAATTGTCAAACAATTTAAAGTTAAATAGCTTCGGGGATACTACCTTTAACAATATCAACACAAATAATCACACCTGTTTTATGAGATTTTTTTCCCCCTATTTTCCAGACAATTTATTGGTGTTATATGCGGATAAGGCAATTTGAAAATTGTTCATATAATACTTTAGGTTAAATAATTTAATAATTGTTTTATATTATTTGATATTTTAAATGTTAATCTACAGATTAGACTAAAAGAAATTTTAGAAAATTTTACCTTTTTACATAATTTGAGGATTTTTGTTTTCTCTCTAGATTTTTTAAAATATTAAAAACTTTTTATATTAATTTCTACAAATTTTATAAAATTATTATTTTTTAATTTTTAAAATTTTTTTTTGGTAATATTTTTTTATTTCATTTTTTTTAATTTCAAGGTCTTTAAAATATTTATATAAAAAAAGAAAAATAAATCTGGAAACTACAGCACAACACAAATTCACTTTCGATTCGTACACTCAATTGTATTGATGCGTATTTATGTGTATGTATGTTTGCATAAGTATGAGTGTGTTTTTGAGTTTCAGGTTCAGCCCATCATCTATATACACATACATACATAGATATCAACACATACACACCCTCACTTTTTTTACTTTTTTTTTTATTATAAATGCGCACTGTTATTGTTATTATTTACTTAATAAAATTATATAAAAATTTTCAACACTCGAATAGCTATTAAATTTTGTTCAATTAAATTATTATTTATTTAATAATTGATTCAATAACACTTTTATTTTCTTTGTTTCTTTGTTTAATATTCATTCAACAAATTGTGTAGACATCATAATGATGAT
Source organism: Protophormia terraenovae (assembly GCA_951394005.1). Lineage (NCBI taxonomy): Eukaryota > Metazoa > Arthropoda > Insecta > Diptera > Calliphoridae > Protophormia > Protophormia terraenovae. Next base: position 117,124,838 of record OX596074.1, read on the forward strand.
GATGATTGAATTTAAATTTATTTTACTTTTTTTTCTTCTGTGCTTATATATTCATTTATGTTAAAGGAAAAATCTTATTACCAACACCAACGCATTAAATTTACTTTTCTATACAAAGAATTTTTGTTGTATATTGTTCTCACATTAACAAAATAATTTGTGTGTTTTACCGTTATAACAACCGCTTCACTTAAAACTCCACCACGTACTGATAGAAGAATTATATCACAATGTTATTTTTGTTAGAGGTAGCAAACGAACTTTAGCTTTTCTCTATTCTAGAGTTGTGTTTCTTTCTTCTTTTATTTCTGTTTTTTTGTTTTCCTTTCCCTTTTCATTTCCACCTTCCCTTTCTTGTCCGTTTCCTTTTATTCCTATTCAATATCCTTTATAAAAGCGCTCTCTGTTTTTTGCTGTTGGTGTTGTTGCAAATCATGTGTTTGTTTTTGTAAATAATTCGACTCGTACAAGTTGTTTTCACTTGTATGTTTTTTGTGTACATATTTATGTAACAGTTTTTTGTCTTTGATGTAAATGGAATCCACCACAGTTTTCTCTCTCTTTTGATAAGAGAGAGTAGGAGAATGGTGAGCTTTTGAAAAACACCTGTAGTTAGTTAAAAAAGCTTTTGAATTTTTTTATGTAATTTATTATTAAAAAAGAGTTACCATGTAAATAAGACAAAAAAGTATAAAGTATTTTGCGTAAAACAGATGCAAATGATTCAGTTGGACCGCTGCACAGTGGGGTCAAGAGCAAAATAAATGGTAATAAGTCTGGAACTTTGGAACCACTAAACCGATTTAGATGAAACTTGGAACATCGATAGAGGAGGAGTTAGACTTTCAGAATGGTCTGTATCTGCAGCAAGGACGCCGCTACAGTGGGCCAAAGTTGACCACCTCGAGGGTGAAAAACATATCGGAGCTTATAGCTTTTAAAAATACGAGGGCGTATCAATAAGTCCGTGACTTTTTGAATGAAACACAGTGTTTTTTGCAAAACAAAAATTTATTTTTCAACATAATCTCCTTTTAACTCAATACACTTAGTCCAACGTTTCTCCAGTTTTTGTATCCCTTCCAAAAAATAGGATTTTTCGAGGTCCTTAAAATAGGCATTTGTTTGGTTAATAATTTTATCGTTGGGGCTGAATCTCTTTCCATTGAGCCATTTCTTTAGGTTTGCAAATAGGAAGTAGTCACTAGAGGCTAAATCCGGTGAATATGGCGGATGAGGTATCAATTCGTAGCCCAATTCATAGAGTTTTGCCATTAAGACTGCACACGTGTGCAACCGTGCATTATCTTTATGAAAAAGAACTTTTTTTCTTGGCCATCGTTTTCTTTTTAAATCCTCATAAACAGAGTCCCCATAGTATTTATCGAGCTTTTCCTTGGTTTGATTGACGGTTTTTTTCGCATAAAATAATGTTTAATGAGCATTCGAAATTCACTTTTTTCCAATTTTAGAAAAATACACGAGGTTGTATGTTTTGAACAGCTGTTAAACGCAAAGTAAATGACGACAATTGTTCAAAATTTGACAGTAATCTATTAACAGATGGTACTTGATGGAAACAGTGTTGCATTTCATATAACTACGAGGGAAGTTCGAAAAGTGACGGAAATATTGATCCGCCCTTATATAAACCGATTTTTAATATTTTTACATTTTTGAATTTTCCTAAGCAAGACAAGGAAAAAACATGCTTATTGTGCTAAATTATCTTTAAATAATAAATTTCTCATTTTTGGCCTTGACTTTTTTGCGATTTTGCCTTATAACTTTCAAAATAAAATTTCTAAAATTTTCTTCAAAATATGCTGAAATTCTCTATAATTTTCCAAATTATGCTGATAAAAGAAACTTTTTGTTATCTCAATTCGATAACAAGAAAAAAAAAAAATTTTAAGGTCAAAATTTCAAAACAGGTCTCAAAAATTGCAAATTTTTGCCAGAAAAGTAACTTTATATATTTAACTTTTTTAAAATATTTTGTTAAAAAAGTTTAATATTTGTTGACATTTTCTGAAAGACGAGACTTCAGGAAAACGTGTAAGTATAATTTTGAGAAGTTCTTAAGGTTCACCCTACATCCAGCAGTGGTAAAAAATGGTCATTTTGGATGAGAAGTTGAAGTTTTTGAGTCCGTAAGAAAAACTGATTGTTGACTTCGGTACTACTGTAAATTGAACTATTGAACTATAACTCAGAAACTATTGAGAGTCACATCACGATACTTACAGGGAACATTCAAAATGGTTCCATCCTCTACACATACATTTTTCACGAATTTAAAAATACCACTTTTTGAAATACGAGACCGCGAAATTTAATTCGCGAATTATCCACCAATAAAATTCAACATAAAATCATGTTTTAGGTATCATTTTAAAGGTAATTTCATTACCTTTAAATAATTGCCGTAATTAACGTTGTAACGTAAATATTTTGGAAGATATTTGTATTTTTAAAAAGACAATTTTCCTCATTTTTGCAATATTATAATTCGCATTTCCAGCGTCAATATTAATATTCTTGCCTAATTTTATTATAGTCGGATGATTTTTGGAAGAAATTGGCGATTTTTCTATTTTATTACAAACAAAACAACTCAAATTGAGATAAATATTTCGTATTTATTATGACATTTGTTGTAATAACTTCTAAAATATGGCGAGTCCCAGAATACCACTTTCCACAGTTATGGAAAAAATTTTCATCATTAACATATATTTTTTAAACATTTTTAAAAAAACCACTTTTCGAGATATTTACCCGCGAACGAAAAATCGCGAGATATGGACCATTTTGATGCTGAGAAAAAAGTCATGTTATACATCGTATTAAAGGTAGTTTTGATACCTTTAATATGACATCTCAATAAATCTTATATAATAAATACTTCGAAAGATATTTGCTATTTTGTGTATGCAACTTTGTACATATTTTGAGCTATTTTGCACTTTCAAACCGAAATTATCTGAAATTTTGAATAAGTCTTAGTTTTGACATGAATAATAACTGTACTAAATTTTATCAAATTCGGAAGAGGTGAGAAAATCAGCTGGTTGGTTTTAAATGGAATGACTCATATAGCTCAATATGTCCTTAAAGGTTTGCAAAAAATTATGACAGCCTACCGGTAAACTTAGTCACACGAGGCAATTTTCCGAAAATACCCATATTTTCAATAATAAAAACTTCGACCTTTAAAAATATATAGTAAAATTATGCATATTTTTCTCGTTTTCACATTTATCAATTTGCCATTAAATATTTTATATCATGTTCAAAAGTTATGTTGATACCTATAATCGTTTAGAAATTATTTTGTCTCAAATTTTTTAAATAAGTCCATGTAAACATAATTTGTATTTGTTCGCTTTCTTTTAAGAAAAGTGTGCTAAAAGTTTTAAAATAGTGAAATTTATTATACATAGTTTTAAAGAATACACAATTTCCTTTAAATTGATATATAATGTGACTATTTTGTTTTTCTCTTGTTTCTTGTAAATCTATCGGTTCGGTGGTTTTATATCCTAGACTTATTTCCATTTTTTTTTTTATTAGAAATGGTTGGAAATAATAGTGTTGTTAAAAAATATGATTTTCTATCGTTGCATATTGCAATAAATTAAATTTTGATATTTTTCTGAACTATTTTGGACATTTTTCAATAGAGATTGATATTTTTGGAATTATTATTTATTTTGTTAGTTGTTTTAAGTCCAACAAACATTTTCTATAAATAAGCGATCAAATATTTATGATAGTTTAGCTTAACTTCATAATTTATAATTCGGCCGAATTAACGCAACCTATCCTATTCCTATCACGCATTGATTTTTTATTTTTTTATGGGCATGACTACTATGACCCCGCCTTTAGGCAGTCACACTTGTATAACTCGAGAACAGTTTGTCCAATTAAAATAAATTGAACTTTAGCAACCTAAATTCTCTTTGAGCTGAATTTATAGAATTTTTTGTCCAGTTAATATTTCCGTAGTTATTCGGTATTTAGTACCGAAAATTTTAAAATTTATTTTTTTAAAAAGTGGTGAAAATTTTGATCCATAACTCTGAAATTCTTGAGCGAATAAAAAATATTGTTAAAGTATCTTAAAGACAAAAATAGGTGGACTATGTGGATTTTGGCGAGTTAAACAAAAATCAGCATTCACTTTTTTTCTATCACGTACTGATTTTTTTTAGCCTAAAGGCGGGACCATAGTAGTCATGCCCATAAAAAAAAAAAATCCATACGTGATAGAAAAAAGTAAAAGCTGATTCTTATTTAACACATTAAGTCCCATCTAATTCATCATTTTGTTTTAAGACAAAAAATTTTTTTTATCGACTACTGTATTTCCACTTTACTGTAGGTATGTGAATCCAATAATTTACTAGTAGTTTTGCCAGCTTTGAGATAAAGATGATAAACTGAAAAATTTTTGATGTTTTCACTTTTTTTAGTAAAAAAAAAGAAATCTTGAATTTAGCATGAACATATATTTCCAAAACTATTTGGCGGATAAAAATTTATTAGTAGAACGACTTAAAGCCAATTTTATTCGACATATTTTGGTGTATTATTCATATAAATTGTGCATACTGTTCTCGAGTTGATGGGAGAAAAATTAAAGCAGATTCGAGCTTAGTATGCGGAATTCCATCTGGGCCACATATGTTTTTTTTTGAAGGAACACGAAAAAAGTTTTTTTTTTTTTTGTTTTTTGGCCAGTGTAATTTGATCAATACAGCCGAATTTTAGTACTATGTATTGTTAACTCCAACCAGTTTTTATAAATTTATTAATATTATAAATTTCTTAAAAAAATATTTAAAATTTGTTCCAATTTTTTGTATTAAAAACAAAAATTTTTTCTAAATATAATTAAAATATGTATGTATATACACGTGCTATGGACCTAGTTGATACATATAGATTTGGTTGTAAGTATAAGTCAATCTATTAAATGTTAAACTATAAAAGTTAAAGTTGAAATACCCTATGTTACTTTTTTCAATGTCAATGTAGAGACGGAGCACAATATTCAGAATATCTATCCAAGTACTTGAAAGTCAACAATAAAGCCCAAATTACAATTACGCGTAGTCAGCAACAGTATCAGCAAAATTATCAGCTGTTCACTGTCAGTACAATATGATGCTGCCGTTATAATTACAATTCAGCGTAGGCAGCCACAATTTACAAACACCATCTAGCTTTATTCTACTTGTGTATTATAGCCTCTCATTTATTTGCTCACTCTCTTTGTCTCGCTCTCAATCTGAATACAGCGCAGTGAATTTAGAAACAGGGCTAAATGAAACAGCACTGCAAACTGCTGCTGACCAAATGTAATCAACACCATAACAAACAGTGCATTCTAAATGATCAGCTGATTATGTCAGCTCATACTGCTGCTGACTACGTGCTATTGTAATTTGGGCTTAACAGCAGGCCGAGTTTGTATCAATTTCTTTAAATTAAACTTAACAGTAACTTACGATGAAAGAATTATAATATAGAAAAAATTTGGGTCAACTGTCTATCGACAGTTCCATTACCGAGAAATTTTTCCAAGCTTTAATATGTAAGTTATTCTGGAAAATCTTGTGTAAAATTGATTATACAAACATAATTTTCATAATAAAACGAGAGAGAAACTATAGTCGGTCAAGACCGACCATATGATACCCTACACCATTGTGTATGAAGTAAAAATTAGACCTGTGGCTAATTGTGGACCAATACTTTTACTAAATGTAAAATAAACATCTATATGATTTTATGCCCTTTAGAGTGATTCCCGGAAGTGGGTTTATACAGGAACTATGGTAAATTATGGACCAATTTTCGTACATTTTGCAATGTTATTTCTACTTATATAAAACTTTTTTTGTGTCGAATATTAACTTGATACTATCATTCGTATGGGATTTATGCACGTTTAATTCATTTTCGGAAGAGATATTTATATGGGAGCTATGGTCAATTATAAACCGATCTTGATGAAATTTGACACAAAGATTGACACTTATATCTTAAACATTACACTTAAACTCCTTTTTATCGAGTTTCATTAAAATATTGCAATATTTAAGGCATTTATGATCGTTAAACCCCTATTCCGGGAGGACATTTGTATGGGGCCTCGGTGAAATAATGGACCGATCATAACCAATTTCAGTAGGCTTTGTCCTTGTGTCAAAATAATTATTCGTGTCAAACTTCATCGAGTTATCTTTTAAATTACGACCTGCACTATGTTCACAACGTTTACATGGACAGACAGACAGACAGACAGACAGACAGACAGACAGCCAGACGGACAGAAATCGTTAAATTGATGGTATACTTTAAGATGGGGGTCCGATAATTTTTTCTGTGCGTTACAAACATCAGCACAAACGCATAATACCCCAACCACCTATGGTGGTGTAGGGTACAAATATATTTACAAAAAAAAGCTAAATTTCTTGTTGCTATGAAAAGGGCGCCATATACATTAACATTCATCATAGCTATTTTTAAATTATAATTGATCTATTCAATAGTACATTCAAGCCTCGATTTTCGATGTTGTAATATGTATCGCAGTTTAAAATTTCAATATTTCGATTTGCGTCCCGATACACAGCATATTTCTTCTTTGAAAGTAAAAGTAACTTTAGTAACTGCATATTAAAAATGCATTGAAATTCTCTCGAGAGCAAATTTTAATGAGGAAAATATTTTGAAATATATATTTTTTTTCGTAAAAAATTTAAAATTACGACTAAAAAAGCAAATAACTGGGACACTCTAGTATCTATAAAATAGAACAGGATTATCTTTATATAATTGTATCTTGAGTAAAAGTTATTAGGCTCGAAAAATGTCTAAAAAATTTGACGTCTTACTTTAAAAATTGCGGAGCCTTCAAATGGTAAGAACCATTTCATAAAATTTCAACGAAAATTCTTTAAAAATATAAATTTTTTCTTAAAAAATTTCATTGCAATTGATATTCTTCTTTCTTTTTTGTAAAATAATGCCAGCAAAACTACATTGCTGTCGTTCATTATCCATGAGTTTTTCCATTTTATTGCCACTACACCGCTTTTTAATAAACTAATTGTCCTGTGTAAACAAAACGTGCATAAGAGATGTTATCGTGATGATTCCTTAAATACGATTGTGGCGGCAGCTAAAGGCAAAACTTCATTTATAAATGGACAAGCAACATTTAGCCACAACAACCCTTTGGGTCAACAACAACAGTTCAAACAAAACCGTTAAAACGCAAACAACATTTACAAAATCTAAAATCCAAAATAAAATAAAAAAAAAAAAAACAATGAATCCATTTAAATTATATTTATCTCTGGTAATTATAAATTATATTTGTATTTTTTATAAATTTTTCAAAAGGTTAAAAACCCAAAAATTTTGTTTATTTATCCTTTTAACTTTCACTGTTTACAGATTTATGGTGTCATACCTTATGAACGTCTAAATGTCAGAGCAAATATTTTCCTAAGCTACGCACAAATGTATGTGGTGCCTCTATTTTATCTGGTTTGTTTTTGCCTGGTGAGATTTGGCAGTTTTGGTGTATTTCAACATGGCAAATGTGATAGTATTTGTCGTTTAGCTAATTCACTTTTTATACATTTGGGTCTGTGTTTGTATTTCTCGGTCCATTTTCTAACTCTATGGAGACGTAAGCAGTTTTTTATTGAATTTAAAAAATCTATAGATGATATTGATATGTGTCTACGGAAATGTGATGAGGTGGGTGTGAAAAAGGAAAAGAAAAAGGAGGCAAAATATGTATATTACGGCACTTGGTTTGTGGTTATTGTTTGCTTTGGTGTTGCCATGGTTTATGATGTTAAAGAGTTGATACAGTGAGTAAAGTTTTTAAAAAATGGATTCATTAGGGAATTGAAAATAACGATTAATTTTATTATATTTTAGTTACTTTAGAACCGCTTTTGAAATGAAAATTTTTTGTTTTAAAAAATTCTTCAATATATTTCTTTCTGTTTTCTAGTTATTATCGCGAATTTTTCTTCATTGTTTTTATGGCCTCCAATTTTCCTTATACTTCAACCAGTATTGTGTTGGGTCAATTTATTTATTTCGTTTCGGAAATATCAAAACGTTTTAGGACGTTAAATGATCTTTTCGAAAGAATTAATCGTGAGAGTGAACGCAAACATGCACCTTTAATGGTCTTCGATATTGAAACTGAAGTTAAAAAGGATTTACCCTCAAATCAAGAACTCAGACAACGTCATGTTGTAGATCATGTTTCGGTTGCGGAGGACAGTGATGAGTTTAATGATGATGTAGATGATTTTAATGATGCTGAAACTGTAACGGCAGACAGGTAGGTAGATGAAATGTAATTGCGATTTATTATATACTTTCGACCAGGAGTTAATTTCAAATGACAAATTCAAACATGCAGTCGTTCTAAAAACATTTGGAACTGATATTATGTTTTATTTATTTCCTCCTTCCTAAATGTTATTATAGCTATTTTCTAAAATCTATTAATTAGTTTTTGTAAAACAACTTAAAATAAATTGGCCATTAAATTGACTAAAAAACAAATAATTATTTATTAGGATAGTCCAAACACAAGTTTTTAAGACATTTGCAACTCCATTTTTGTCTACTGTTAAAATGACGCAAACAACTACTTTAATGTACTTATGAGAGGTTTGCTACATAGTGAGTTTCAGTAAAGTTGAAGAAACGAAGATAGTAGGCTTAATGCCAAAGATTTAAAATTATAATTTAAAACAAATTAATCTTGATATGTGTAATAAACACTCCAAAGGATTTTTTTACTTGTAGGCAAAATTTTTGTTTTATGACCACTTTTCTATTTTTGCACCAAAGTAGTTTCAGATAAGTAGAAAAAAATAATATAAATATAGTTCGAAGCTAAAATATTTAAATATAAATGTTTAGAACATTTAAATGGCAATATATCATTAGAACCTTCTATTCATCTATCTTTGATTATATGGAGTCATTTCTAGTCCGTTTAAACAAAATTAAACAAAAGTCTATTAAAACTTAAGTTTCACTAGGGGTCACCGAAGGCCCAAATTTCATACGGTGAAGCGTTTAAATAAAGAAATGAAATTATATAGGAAATGTGGGAAAATTTCATAATTTTCTTTTTTAACATCATATGATAAGTCGGATGAATTTTTTATCTTTGGAGACCCCTAGTAAAATTTGAAGAAGGAAATATCTGTAGAACATTTTAACCCATTTCCAACCACTGTTGCGTTTTCGCATCAGTAACTTTACCTATACCGTAACTAATTTAGTTTAAAATTAATGATAATGTTTTATATATGTACATTTAGCTGGGAATGTTAATTAAATAAATTGAGCGAAAAAAATTAATTCCGAGGAATTTTTACCCCCGGTAGAGCGGATCAAAAAAAGGTCTATAAAATAGACCTTTTTTTAAAATTTAAAAATTCATTCGAAAAATTTTACAGAATACTTGAATAACCTTTCAAACGATAGCCAAGATATCAAAAAATATGAAACTATTCACTTGTTGACAATTAATTTAGGGAGATAGAAACACCAAGCTCCCAAAAATTGGTGTTGTGAAAACACACCAATGCACTATGGTTTCACCGACCACTTTTCTTGGCCAAAACTAATTTTAGTAACATTTTCTATTTGTGTTTTAATTATCTTAGTTTTGTAGCAAACACTTCAAAATGCCAAAAAATGAAGTCTTTTCCTATTTTTACTATTTTGTCTTCATAATACAACAGGTCAAAGTTCAGTTTCTTAAGCAATTTTAAAATATGTATAAAAGAGGTGCCTTTTTTTCAACGGTTTTCAATACTTTATAATTATTGAGTACAACAATTGTTTAAATATGTAAGTATATTATGGAAAATATATCTTAGGATAAGTACTTTTATAATTGAGTATGAAATTAGTTAAAACTTCTTGTCATCTTTGAAAAATACAGTTTGTTTTACAAAACCCAAAATGAAATTGGATTCGTAAGATATTTTGCATTTCATTAGACCTGCAAGTTTTTGGTGAAAATTGGTAAAGAAAAACTCAACGGAAATAAACATATATCTGGGTTATATTTTCCATATTGTCTCGTTTTGCGATTTTCGAGAAAATCCATCTTTTCCGTATAAGTTAGCATTGGAAATTCTTATCATTTACAAGGTCTAACCAATGAATAAAAATGCCAAGATTAAAAAATTAAATAGCAGATATTATTAAAATATAGTTGTATATAATAATCAATGCCGCTAAAGAAAATGCACGCCTTTGGGTTGAGTTATAAGTGAAATATGCAAAAATTTCTTTGGAATGACTTTACTTCTGACACAAAAAAAGTATAAAAATTAATTAAATTTTTTAAATACAAAATAAATACATAAAATTGCTTTGATTTTTTTCACCCAAATCATATTTCAAACAAGACAATTTATTTTTTTTCCATTTTGGAAATTTTAGCCAAGAAAAGTGGTCATTGAAACCATAGTGCAATGGTCAATTAGGGATAGTCTGATTTAGCTACATTACGCAAGGTGGCGCACTGAAAATATATAAATTTTTAAGGTAATATAGTATGTTAAATTATGCAAAATAATTAAGAAAACCTTTATAGATGAACGAATATAGAATTATTAGTATTAAGACTTCATGTGCAATAGAATGTTTTTACTCTAGCCTTATAAAAGTTGTATTCTATATTATTTATGACTTACACTAAGGGAAAAAATTCGATTCAAAATCAACAACGGTTGTGCTCACATTGGTAATTTACGGTAACCTCTTTTTAATACCTTTCGTTAACAAATTTAGTAGAAAACATATGTAATTTAACAATTTGATACCGAAATGGTTTCAACTTAGGTATCGATTTTTAATAAGAATTGAACACGCAGTGTTTATTTTGAACACATACGGTGTAGATTCACTATTGACACAGAATGGTATCGTTTTCAACACGTATGTGATTGATATTTCTCTGGGTGTATGTAGTAAAAAATAAGCAATTGTTAGCAAATAACAAGTGGTTATATTTTTTGCAATCATTGAGAACAACGCTACCTGAATATGAAGTGTATTTTGTGAAGGATGCTACTATATTGAAAATTCAAGGAGTTACCTGAAAAATGTCGAAAACTGATGAATGAAACCAATAAAATTATATAATTTGTTGCTAAATTTTTTCAATTGTCTTAAAAAAGGGATAATAAATTTTCTTCAAAGGTCATACAATTTGCTAAAGAAAAACATGCAGGTATGTAATGGAAAACGATTTCGAAAACGAATCGATTTTTAGTCTAAAAAATGTGTGATGAACTGATATTTTCGTTTTTGTTATTGATAAAAATTATATCTTAATCAAGTTCTTTTAGATTTTATTAACTAATATTTTTATATTTGCCTAAAAATAATTGTTATTTTTCACATGAAATTCATCACAAATTTTCAAACCGATTCGTTTTGAAAACGATCGGTTTTCATCACATACCTGATAATATTTGCAATTTTTATGATTACACATTCATTAAAAAAATGTTAAAAACCAATGTGAATAGGTAAAATTTCATAATTTTCGAAACAGCCTTTTTCTATAAAAGGCTATGCTTTCTACTCAAAGTGATAGTTCATTTTAGGTTTTCAATTAAATGAGACTAAGTGGATATCAAAATATAAACAAAATAAAATTTCCAAGGATATTCAAAGTATAATAAAGAAAAAATCTGTGAATATATGTGCACGGATAAATGAAAGCAAACACATTTTTTTCTTAGTAATTTGAAAATTGGTACATTATCCCAATTTTCAAATCCTGTTTCAATTGGAATGCATCATATTATGAGCTACTGCATTTCCCAGCAAAAACTTTACTTACCCGGTAAGCCAATATATTACATTGCTAAAAGGCGGTAACTACTAATAATTCGGGTGAACAACTCATTACATTTACATGGCGATGTCCACGAATTCATGTGTCCTCATTATTAAAGTACTTATTTTAAACAATCAGATAAGTAGTCTAACAAATGCTACAAACACTTCAAAACTACAAAATTGCTAAAAAAAAAAAATAAAAACAAAAAGTCGGCTCAACTGAGATTTGAACCTAGGCAAAAACATTCGTCCATATTACAAAGACTCACTACGCCATGTATATGTTAAAATTTGTGTGCGTTATTTATAGTTTCAACATACCAATAGAAATTAAAATAATTTACTAAGAAAATGTTTGGGTTTAGTTCGGGGTTGAACCGACAACCTTCTGAGTGCTACGCTGACGCTCTAGCGAACTTAGCCATTGCAGAACTAAATGAAATTGTTATTTGCTGGTAACTAGTTATTCCACTACTCGAAGAAATGAGAAAAATAATGACAACTCATTACCAAGTAATGAGTCTAGTAAGTAGTAGTCATTACCAAAAGCCAAAAAATTTTTGCTGAATTGGTACATTACCAGGGTTTACGATTTTACAAATTCGGGAAATTTCTGCAAGAATAACAGAATCGATTTACGTAACATTTGTGTCTGAAGCATAACGTGGTTAGGCAGCCTGTACGAAGGACCAAAATGCTTTCCTGACTACCGTATTGAAATCCTACTCGAGATGATGTGCAAACTGATAATCGAATGCAATGTACATTACATTCCAAATGCTTTAACTTGTAACATATTTCATTTAATATATAATCTATTTAGTCTCACACCGTAAGTTATTTAACGTTTTTACGTAATTAATTAGTTGCCTTAAATTTCAATTGGAATGGTCCACCTCCAATTTTTTTGTTCACACTTAACATATTTAACATATAATTTGTAAAATAATCACAAAATTAAATTTAAATGACAAATAAAACTCATTTTGCCATACAATTTGTTTAAACGTCTACTTCTTATATGAGCGAAACAACATACCCCTAATTGACCATTGATGCGTTTTCGCAACACCTCATATCGCGGAAACTAAAATAGCTAAGATTACAAATCTTTCGATTTTATGATCACACTCACTAAGATAGACCCCATATCAAATTTTATTAATTTATCTCAACGGGATCGGGTAGTGGTAAGAAATGGGTTAATCCATTAAGCTCAAGTTTAAATCGACTTTCATGTCATTTCCTTAAAACGGACTAGAAATGACCCCTTATAAGGTAAGATAAATGTATTTAAAGTTCTTATGAAATATTCCCCGTTAAATGCTCTAAACATTTATGGAAAATTATTTTAGCTTCGAACTATATTCATATTATTTTTTTCGATTTATCTCTAACTACCTTGGTGCAAAAATAGAAAAGTTTAAGTGATCATAAAACAAAAATTTTGCCTACCATCGAAAAATTCTTTGGAGGGTTTATCACACATATCAAGAGATATCAATTGCAATCGGAATTATTCCGCCCCCAGAATACTGATGCATAGTGTAATTGGAAGCATTTCTCAAATCATAAAATATTACCTTACGATAAATATTACGATACTTATAAAGTCGTTTTACATCAAAAGTTCAAAGATCGAAGTTTGACATATACATACAAAAAAAAATTATCATATATAAAAAAACGTATTTTTAAAATTATGAAAAAAACATATGTATGTGTCAGTAAAAAGAAAAAATATTTTGTGAAAAAGTACCAAATTCAGGTACAATTTTTACCCCTTAAACGTTCGAATTTCCAAAAAGTACCAAACTTGTATTCGCCAATTTTTAATAACAACTAATTTGATGCACATGTTATTTCTATGCCCAGCAAAAAACGATGAAGTTCTTCCAAAAAAAGAACATTTTCACAACTTCAAAAGTAGAACAAAGTGCACATTTTAAAAATTTTTGGAAGTTCTTAATAATTACTTCCAAAAAAGTGAAAATAAATGAATTTTTAGCGAGAAAAAATGGAAATAATTTTTAACAAAATTTAAATTTTATAAATTTTAAAGCATTTTTGTTATTATTTAATAGGGCAAAAACAGTATTTTTATAAAATAATTGTATAAACATAGTTTTAAGGGAAGTACTTCCAAAGGAATGAAAAAGAAGTATAAAAGAATAACATCCTACAAATGACAACCATGGGTTAAAAAAAGAACTTCTGCAGCTCTTTTTCACCTCTAGTACTTCCTTCCAATGACAACACAATGTTAAATTCATGGCTTTTTCAGTTCTTTTTTTGCTGGGTGCTTACTGGATTAAAAGATAGACAGGGTTCCAAAAAAGTATCAAATTATATTTTTTACCCGTTTTCTCCCTAAAAGAGATCCGATTATTTTTCTAATGAATAATAATAATTATTTAACTTTTTTTGTATCTTTATTAGTTAAGGAGATATAAGGTTACCGATTTTACTCGTTTTTACCCCTTAAACATTGGAATTTTCAAAAATCCCATCTTAGTGGATAAGAGAACAATCTGCAGTCCATATTTAATTTTTCTAGCTTTAACCATTTGGGCTGTGCGATGATGAATCTCCAAGTAGGTCAGTCAATCACTCGGGCGTTACACTTTTATGTATGTATATTAGGGTGGCCCCTTTTGTATGGAGAGAAAATGTGGTATCGATGTTCCCATCTCAAATAAAAATTTACTTCATTCTAAGATACCGTTTTTAAAAATGTTGGTCCTAACATTATCCTTTCGTGAGCTAGATCAAGATGAAAATAGGTCTTTTTTTTTTTTTTTTTTTTTTTTGGTTTTTCGGAGTCCTTTCATATTTCTGCTAAAGGGGCAATATGAAAATTTGGTAATACAAAGAAGGGACTTTGGGACGCGCATTTAATGACGCAATAAAAATTTAGGACGAGGTCCAAAAAAGTCCAAAATCTTGCAATTTTTCACAAAAAATTTAGATATTTGAATTTTTTGCACTCAAATTATTTAAAAAAATAGTACCAAAATAATACAATGTCCAAAATCCTCTAGCATAGTGGTTCTTACAAGACCTCGCTTCGCGACCCACTTTTGGCATTGCAATGGAAGCACAACCCACTACATCTTTGACTAATTTACAAACCAGAACAAATAATAATAATAATAATAATAATAATAATAATAATAATAATAATAATAATAATAATAATAATAATAATAATAATATAGATAAAGTAATTTTTAAATAGCCTGTTTCTCTGTCGAACGAAAGCTTTCTTTCGCCTTCTAAGCGAACGAAAACTGATTTGAGCTCCTCTAACTCACTTCTATGCGAACAATGAGTTTAACGACAGGTTGAAAGAAAACGTAAGTGTTTTCATATAAAATTTGGTTTTTGTGTATTTCGAACGACAAGAACAAAAATGTCAAAATCAGTCTCTTGCTATTTTGCTTTCGATTGGTTGGATTTTTTAATGAAAAATATTAAAATTACTAATCAGGACACTGCAAATGTTCCTCAATCATGTTTTTTATTTGTTTTATATATATTATGTACCGATAAATGATGATTTTGCATCTAAAAAACAATTTCTAAAGAAACTTAACCAAAAATTTTGTAGTCATAAATTATTTTATTTTTGTTTGTTTATTTACTTCGTTGTATATACGTTTAAACAATTTAGTAGTATTTTTAATATTTTTACGAAAAAAAGTTACTCTGAAAGAAAAATAAAACAAAAACAATAGGAAAAAATGTAACTCGATGCGAACGAAAGCGTAGGAAATACGGAAACCCAAAATGATTTGAATTCGTTCGATTTGCTTTCGTTCGCTTTGATTTTCGTTCGACAAAGAGAAACAGGCTATAATATTAGTTATTGCGACAGTGTTTTGCTTGAATATTAAGAGACTTTTTTGTATAATAATTCTAAAATTAATACCTGTGTCCACAAAAGCTCAAATCTCTGTTTTGAGGGACAAAAGAGTGAAAAAAGATACATTTACATAAAAATGTATATTAAGGAATAATTGTTTAATAATTTTAGTACTCCGGAGCCAACAAGTGGATAAATTTTGCTATATTTCAACTATTTAAAATGCTTTTGAATTTAACGCTTGAGTTATATTTCAACTCATTTTGAAATGAACCTGGTACTTTATTAATATTAACACATAATTTTTGTGGGTATTTCACTTAAACTTAATTTGTTCCGTTGTTTGTAAAAAGAACTATGAAGTGTTACATATCATTCAAAAGCTTAGAAAAATACACGTATTTCGATGCTAAATTCATATAAATCCTTTCCATATAGAAACATTTGTATATGAAAGAAATTATGTTTTGAAAAATTCTAAGAAATTGCAAAATGTTGGACTTATTTGGACCTGGTCCTAAATTTTTGTTACGTAGTTTTTGTTACGTAAATGCGCGTCCCAAAGTCTTTTCTTTCTATACCAAATTTACATATTGTCCCTTTGGCAAAAATATGAAAAAACTCCGAAAAACCCAAAAAAAGGATGAATTTTAATTTTAATCTAGCTCACGAAAGGATAATGTCAGGACCAACATTTTTAAAAGCGGTATCTTAGTATGAAGTAAATTTTCATTTGAGGACCTCCCTAATGTATATAAGGACTGCGGGCTCTTGGGCTTTTAACTTTTGATGCGGTGAAAACTAAATAATTCTGTTAATTTCTGTTCTGTTACATTTGTCATTATGCTCACTAGCAATGTGTTAAGTTTCATGGTTATAGCAAACCTTGTTTTTCTTAAAATGGAAATTTATCAAAAAACACCAAAACACATAATTGAAATTTTTCATGAAATCTAATATCGGTCATATAAAACAATTGCTAGGAAGACAGCTGTGTCAAAAAATACAGTTTTTTGGGTTATAATATTATACAAAGAAGTCATGATCACTGAATGGTAGTGGAAGAAAAATAGTATCTTCAGGCTGTAGGACTCAGACAAAATATAAAAGATTTTAAGAGAAAATCCTTTCATCTCTGGAAGAAAAGTGTAATTATATGATGTTAATGTAATTATATGAAAGTTAATTGCTTTGAATTTTTATTAGAAAAGTTGAAAGGAAATCTAGCCTGAAGCCGCATAAAGTAAAAAAAAAATCGTTATAGAAACGCAAAGCAAGAATTTGGATTTAAAAAATAACGTAAAAGTTTTTCAGACGACTTTTTTCATAATTATGATTAGTTTATAATAGACGATGAAACATTCGTACAGGTTACCTTTTTTCAACTTCCTGGCCACGAGTTCTATATTGCAGATGCTAGAGAGAATATGGAAGAAAAATATCGTGTATCAAAAAAAATCAAAATTCTCAATAAAGTTTTTGTTTTGGGAAGCCATATGCATATGCGGGAAAGAAGCACTTTATTCATAAAAAATTTTTCCATTAACACGGAAATATACGTGAATGAGTTCCTTTAGAACAGTCTTCTCCCTTTCCTAAGAAAATACAGTGTATTAAATTTTTTCTGGACTGTTCTCGCTTCTTTTCATTACAGCAACAAAACAATGTGAGTGGTAATAAAGAAATTGTTAGTGTTTGTACCGAAATAGCCTAATCCATCAAATTGTCCAGAACTTCGAGCAATTGAAAGATATTGAGCTTTAGTAAAAAACAATTTTAAGAATATTAAAAGCTCAGCTTAAAATGAAGCGGAGTTTATAAGTGGACCTATTTGAGCAAAAAAGCGATCGAAACACAATAAAAGCTTTAATTGGAAGAATTCTGAAAAAGATCAGATATTTCCTTAAAAACCAACAGAAAATAATTTATTATTTTATGTTTAGAACCTGAACATAACAGTCATTAATAAAAATATAGTTTAAACGAGAGAGAAACTATAGTCGGTCAAGACCGACCATATGATACCCTACACCATTAGACCTGTGTCCAATTGTAAACCAACACTTTTACTAAATGTAAAATAAATTATATTAATACAGAATAATGCATTTATACTAACATCTATATGATTTTTGCCCTTTAGGGTGATTCCCGTAAGTGGGTTTATAAAGGAACTATGGTAAATTATGGACCGTTTCTCGTAAATTTTGCCAATGTTGTTTCTACTTATATAAAACTTATTTGTGTCGAATATTAACTTGATACTATCATTCGTATTGGATTTATGCACGTTAAAGTGATTTTCGGAGGAGGGGTTTATATGGGAGCTATAGTCAATTATGAACCGATCCTGATGATGAAGATTAACACTTATATAAAACTCCTTTGTACCGAGTTTCATTAAAATATTGCTATATTTACTGCATTTATGATCGTTAAACCCTTATTCCGGGAGGACATTTGTATGGTGGCTAGGTGAAATAATGAACCGATCATGACTAATTTCAATAGGCTTCGTCCTTGTACCAAAATAATTATCTGTGCCAAATTTCATCAAGATATCTTTAAAAATGCGACCTGTACTTTGTTCACATGGACAGACAGCCAGACGGACGGACGGACATAGTTAAATCGACTCAGAAAGTGATTCTGAGTCGAACTGTATACTTTAAGGTGGTGGTCCGATAATTATTTCTATGCGTTACAAACATCAGCACAAACGCATAGTACCCCAACCACCTATGGTGGTGTAGGGTATAAAAAATTGCCTATTTGTTTAGTTTCTATAAGCAGATTTGCATGCACGGATTTTTTTCATGCGCAGTCCTTAGATTATCCATTTTAATCTTTAAAACGTTTTAAAGTCAATAAGTTTTCTTATTAAATTAAATAAAATTAAGAATTTTAGTTGTGTGCAATAAAGTATATACACTTTTGGAAAGAATGCGATAGTTTTTTTTTTTTTCATTTTTAAAACGTCATATTTTTTCAACCTCTTTTTTTTTTCCTAACTAAAGCAATTTTTTAAAAAAATTATGAAAATAAGAGAAATTTACATTATCTGCTATTGAAATGTGAGCTCAGATGTTTTAGGTGCATAAAAAGCCTCTTGAGTTTGAAAAAAAATTTATAAGACTTATCTTAATGTAAACTTCAATTTGACACTAGAACAATGCAGAATATATCATGATGTAATGATTTTAAATTCAAACTATAGAAATCAAATGGAAAAGTCATTGTTCGACAGAACAATTTAAACCTAAGTACACAGCTGCAACTCTAATGGTCGTGGTAGATTGTATTCAATTTAATTTTCAAAGTAGAATTTAATTAATTTAATTAAAATATTTAAACGTTATTTTAAATGTTTATATAAATATTATTTTTCTATCCATAATTTTATCTGTAATTTTGAATACTACCAATTTTTTTTATTCATCAAATATTTGAAAGAATATCTTTAACTTAATCACAATGTTATCCTCTTTAAAAACATAAACCAAAACACATGAAAGTAATAAAATAACTTTTTATTTCATTACACTCCTCTTTTTCAGTCCCACCTCCGAAACTAATCTCCCCGACCTCTTCAAACTACACGATAAAATTCTCTCACTCAGTGTACTCACCAATAGCGAATATGGACCTCAATGTGTTCCCTATATGGCCGTTTGTTTTGTTATAACAATCTTTGGTATATTTTTGCAGACAAAAGTATTTTTTGTAGTTGGTGGTCAAAATCGTCTCCTGGATTATGTGGTATTTCTTTATTTATTGTGGAGTTTGGCCACAATGCTGGTGGCATATTTAGTTTTACGTCTGTGCTGTAATGCCAATGGGTATTCGAAGCAATCAGCTATGATTGTTCATGAGATAATGCAAAAGAAACCGGCATTTATGTTGGGCAATGATGTCTACTATAATAAAATGAAATCGTTTACATTGCAATTTTTACATTGGGAGGGATATTTTCAATTCAATGGTATTGGTTTGTTTACATTGGATTATACGTTTATATTTTCGGTAAGTTTTTTTTTTGTTTTTGTATTTGTATTAAAGATGTTGAGATTGGATTTTAAAATTAACTTGATTTTATTTTTATTTATTTTTAGACTGTCAGTGCTGCTACTTCTTATCTGATTGTTTTGTTACAATTCGATATGACCTCAATATTGAGACAAGAAGGATTAATATAAATTTGCTTTTACTTTTTTTCTGCGAGTTTTACTTATAAATGTGTTAAATAATTTTTTTTTTTCTTAATATTTCTTGTGATTGTTCTTTATTATTAAATCTTTTTAAAATTAAATTATTTCAGTGTTTTTTTTTTTTTTTTTTTTTTTTTTTTTTTTTTTTTTAGCAGTAATTTAATTTTATGCTAAACGAGGATTGACAGTTTAAATATGCAGTAGTTTAAAGGTGTTTAATTTATTAAGGGCATTCAGAAACTAAAGTAATTGTTAATTAATTGAGGAATATTTAAGCATTTAAATCATTATCAGTCCTTTCTCAGTATTTATACTCTTTGTGAATATCCCTACTTTTTGAAACCTTTCATAAAATCCTGTCATCCATTAGCGTTATGCTGCACTAACAAGTTTATTATTCTCTTGTTTTTTTTTCCTCTCTACCTTTGCCACCATAAAAACTTAAAACATCCTCTTACTTGCTTCACTACATTTTGTACTTACTTATAAACTAAACTGAGAAAAAAATGTCTGTAAAATTTTTTTTGTCAATTTAGTTTTTTTTTTCTCGACTGCTGCTTTAACACCTCTTCGAATGTCATCCTGCAAATATTTTAAGTTATTTCCAATCGCAATTAGATTACAACTTATGTTTTCCTTTTCCGCTTTAACTTTCTGTCTAAGGGGGAAAGTAATAAGAAGACTTAGTGGTTGTTATTATATTGCCAAAGCTTGATTATGAGTCTTTTTTGTAGTGTTTTGCTACAATTGAGATGAAAAAAAAAAAAAAAACTAAGGAAAAACTTTTTAACAAGGAAATTGATTTGTAAGAAGACAAAATGATGAATGTGTATGTAGGTAAGTTGGCTTTTTAAGTGATTTTGAAGGTTTAATTAGGCATTACAAACTTGAAGATGTTGTCAATAAATTAACAGATGAACTAAAAGGGAAATTAAGTTAATAAATTGTTTTAAAAGAAATGTTTTTTAAGCTAATAAGCTTAATGAAATTAAAATTTATTTTAATTTAGCGAAAAACCCCCTTAAACTTTGCTAATAAATGTAAATTCATTTTGTGTTTTAAGTTCATTGTTTATTTAAATTTATTTCTTGAAAATTTAATCTCTTTTAAAATATTTTTTACTTTAATTTTCTTCGTTTAGTTTTCTGTTATCTTCAAATTTCTTTCATATTTTTTTATTTTTCCCCAAAAAAAAAAAAAAAAAAAAACAAAAAACAAAAAACATAATTTTTTATTTGTTTATTTTTCTTTCATTTTGTTTTGCATTTCCTTAGTTTGTCTTACTTTTCATCTTTTGTACAGATTAAGATTAAAATATTTTTTATGACCATACACACACAATTACTCAGTATGATAAATGTGGTTTTATTTTTATGACCATCTCTATCTTAAATATATAATATGTTACTTCTATTAAAGGTATGTAAAATTTATCATTCCATTGGAAACATTTGTAAGTGTACTTTAATTAAATTACACGAATTTTGTAGGAGAGACATTTCTAAAAAAGTATTCGATCCATAAGCAAAACGAGAGAAAAGGCTATAGTCGGTCAAGCCCGACCATATGATACCCTATACCATTGTGTACATTATAATTCGGTGAGGGATCTTTTATTAGACTTGGAGTCAAATGTGGAACGATACTCATAAGTGTAAAATAAAACATTAAATACAGAATATTACGTAGAGGCTGACATTTATATGAATTTATTCATTTTTGGGTGATTCCTGAAAGAGGGCCTTATATGAGAGCTATCGTAAATTATTGACCGATCTTTGTATCATTTGGCACTATCATTGTTTATATAAAACAATGAGAGTGCGAATATTAGCTTGATACTAACATTTTAATGGGATTTATGGCCGTTAAATTGATTTATGGAAAGGGTTTATATGGGAGCTATGGTTAATTATGGACCGATCATTTTAAAAATCACACTTATTTAGACTTATATGAAACATTAATATGCCAAATTAAATTAAAATATTGCTATATTTAAGGGATTTATGAGCATTAAACCCTTTTCCGGGAGGACATTTGTATGGGAACTAGGTGAAATAATGGACCGATCATAACCAATATCAATAGACTTCGTCCCTGGGCTATAAGAAGCCTGTGTACCAAATTTTGTTTCAAAATAGCGATCTGTAGTTTGATTACAAGGTTTACATGGACGGACAGACGGAAGGACGGACATCGTTAAATCGACTCAGAAAGTGATTCTAAAGTGGGTCTTAGACTAATATTTTTGGGTGTTACAAACATCAGCACCAACGCATTATACCCTCCCCACCTATGGTGGTGTAGGGTATAAAAATTGTGTCGCAAAATCCAAGAAAACTTAAAAATAAATAAAATGATATGTCTGTACTGATTTCCCTGTCATTATCTTTAATGAGTTTAGAAGATAATGACTTAACACTACTTACACAGAAGCGGAATAACGCATTATTTTATCAAGGAGATGACAGGCAACTACTTACCTTATATCATTACTTAGATGTCATTACAAAAAATAAATACCTTTAAGTTTTCCAATAACTCATTAATTTTAAAGTTATTATAAGTTAAAACAAGCGGATCTAGTTGCGTTTTATGTTGATGAAATTTAAAGATATAAAAAATATATATTTTTTTTCTTTCTTAATTTTAAACGTTTTATTTTCAAAAACTTAACAATAAGGAAACATTTAATAATTTGAAAAGTAACTACATCCGTAACTACATGCCATTACCAAGATTTTGCTGAGTTCGTTTCACATACATATTTTTTTTTTACCAATAGATCTTGAATTTCTAAGAATAAATTATAATTTATCTTCAAAAAATTAAAGTTTTTGACAAAGATCGATACTTTTGGTATGGATCTAAAGATCTTTTAAGAATACTGTAAGATACAGAATAGTAAAAAAAAAAAACTATTTTGTTTTCATAAACAAATCTGTAAGTTATCATTTCAAATATATCAAACCTGTGTGTTCAACCCTTCATTTTGATAAAAGCTAATGTGAAATTACTTTAAATTTTGTTTGATTACACTGATCGACAAAAAAATTTTTTTTCGAGCTCCTTCAAAAAAAAAAAAAAAAAAAAAAAATATGTAGACTAAATGGAATTTTGCATGCTAAACTCGAATCTGCTTTCAGTTTTTTTTCTATCAGGTCTGGATTTTTTTATGGGCGTGTATAATATTTCGCCCATAGTAAGGCCATTACTCTAGTACATTTTCTAATAACTCAAGAACGATTTGATCAAAGTGATACACCAAAAGATGCGGACTAAAAATATCTTCAAATTCTCCAAACTTCATTTTTTATGTGCTCAATAGTTTCGGTGTTATTTTGAAATAAGTGTCCGAAAAAAATAATTTTCATGCAAAATTTTAGATTTTTTTGTTACTTAAATTTCTTTTAATGAAAGAAAACATCTAAAATGTTACAGTTTATCATCTTTATCTTAAAGCTGGTAATGCTGCAAATAAAATAAGGCATGTATCTTCAAAATTGATTGAGAAATCTAAATTTTATTCTCAGTAAAGGAAAATACCCATGTTACATACAATTGAGTAGAAATAGAGTGGTGGCCAAAAAAAAAAAAAAAATATTTTTTCTTGAAACCAAAATAGGTGGACTAGGTGGATTCTTACGAGTTAAACAAGAATCTGCATTCACTTTTTTTCAATCGAATACTGATTTTTTTTATGTGCTTGACTAATAGAATTACCTTATTCGAGAATGGTTTGTCAAACTTAGGCTATAACTCAAGAAACCTTTAAACGATTTTGACAAGTGATACATCAAAAGATGCATACAAAAATTGTCTTCAAGGTATATCAACAATATTTTTCATTCGTTTAAGAGTTTTAGAGTTATGGATCAAAATTTTCACCACTTTTCAAAAAATAAATTTTAAAATTTTCGGTACTAATTACCGAATAACTAAGGAAATATTAACTGGAAAAAAAAATTATATAAACTCAGCTCAAGGAGAATTTAGGTCGCTAAAGTTCAATTTATTTTAATTGGACAAACTGTTCTCGAGTTATACAAGTGTGACTGGCTAAAGGCGTGGTCATAGTAGTCAGGCCCATAAAAAAATCAACGCGTGATAGAAAAAAAGTAAAAGCTGATTCTTATTTAGCACGTTGAATTCCATCTAAGTCACCTATTTTTTCATTTAAGTCGAAAAAAAAATGTTTATTTTTTTGCCCACTAGTGTATTTCCACTTAGCTATAGATATGTATGGGTTTCCAAACTTAACTGTGAATCCAATCAAGATTTGTGCATCAATTTTTACAATACATGGCTTTATTTACTCGTAGTTTTGCTAGCTTTGAAAAAATGGTGATAAACTTAAATATTTTTGATGTTTTCACTTTAAAAAAAGTTTTAGTAAAAAAAAGAAATCTTGAATTTTGCAAATTTTTTCCGACACTTTTTTCGAAATATCTCCTAAACTATTTGAGCGGATAAAAATCTGATAGATTTAAAGCTAATTTTATTCCGCATATTGTGGTATATCATTTATAGGGCACAATATTAGACACGCCCATAAAAAAAGTCCCTACTTAATGAAAAAAAAAAAAAACTGAAAGCAGATTCGAGTTTAGCATGCGGAATTCCATCTAGTCTACATATATATATATATATATTTTTTTTTTTTTTGAAGGAGCTCGAAAAAAATTTTTTTTTTTAATTTTATTATATACTAGCTAATACCCGGTGTGCTTCTCCATCCCCCCGAAATGAAATACATAGTAATTAAAGGATTAAAAAATATATTTATTTAGTAATTAAAATTAAACATTTTTCTTAAAAATTAGATAGATAGATAGATAGATAGATAGATAGATAGATAGATAGATAGATAGATAGATAGATAGATAGATAGATAGATAGATAGATGTTTCCCGTGCAAAATTTGAAAATTCAAGCTCTAATAGTTTCCCAGATATACTAAATTTTTGTATTTAATTTTTATGGGAGGGACCATACCCCCATAATCCGCTTATTTATTAGACATATGTTTTCATGGATGTCAAAATTCTTTGTGCAAAATTTGAGCATTCCAACTCCAATAGTTTCCCAGATATACGAATTTTTGCATTTAATTCATATGGGAGGTACCATGCCCCCTACTTCTAGTCCTCCCATATTTTTCTTAAATATTAATATTGGTATCAAAGTGGCTCCTACAAAATTTTAGAACTCTAATTGTTATATTTTCTCAGATATTATAATTTAATATTTTCTTTATATGGGAGGTGCCACGCCCACTATTGCTAGTGTACCAATTTTTTTCACATTGAATATTCACATTGAAGCTAATGCTAGTCGTACAAAATTTGAGCTCTCTAACTTTTATAGTTTCCCAGATATAAAAATTTTGGTATTAACTTTATATGATAGATGACACCCTTTTCCGCCCATTTTTGCACAAAATGTTCACATTGACACTTAAGTTTATTGTACAAAATTTGGGAAATGTAACTGTTATAGTTTCCTAAATTTACGGCATTTGGTATTGGCAAGCAATATTAGGCGTGGGATGTGCCACACCCCCTATTGCTAGTTCGCCTACTTTTTTCAGAATGTTCATATAGGTGTCAAAGTTGTTCGTGCAAAATTTGAGGATTCTAGTATTACCAATTTCCGAGATATACTACTTTTAATAATTATTTAGTAATTGGGCATGGCACCTCGTCCACATGGAATTTCAAAATAAAAAGTAGCCTATTTTTCCTTCCAGACATATAGGAACACACTGTGAAAAATTCAAGAAAATCGGTTTAGCCGTTTGGGCGGCTATGAACTTCAAACAGACATACATACAAACACACATTAATTTTTATATATATAGATTATTTATAAAATTGTTTTAATAGACATGTATATATATTTTTCTAAAAGTCTAAAATAGACTTTCATTGCACTACATTTAAAAATCAAAATAAGATAAATAAAAATGTAGCGTGTTCAAAAACATAACAAAGACTAATAAAGGAATTTGATTTCTGCTTATTATTTCCTGACTAAATCTATTTTATTTTTTATTTTTTTTGGCAACAAAATGATTGACTAGAATTTTTATTCCAACATTTTTTTCTTCTTCATTTTGATAATAAATGCTTATACAAGTTATGTGTATATAAGTATACATACATTTTTATGAGCCAAAAAATGTGCAACTGAAGTAGATACTTCTAATAAACTTTATCTTGAAATACACAAAAAAAGCCACATAGACACGCACGGAAAATCAGCTTTATTTAGGAAAATGATTTTCACAGTGAAATAGTTTTGGTTTACTATGCAAAATGTATCTTTGAATATGTCTCTAGTGTGTTAAAATGTTCTCCTAAAGCAGAAAGGGGCTACTGTAACAATCAAGAGGGTGGGTATTATTATTAGTATTGAATAACACAAGTAGCCATCAGTAGTAGTTTAGTTTAGGCAATTTAAACGATTTTCTTAACTCATATAAACATCTAAAGATTCTGTACAACCATTCCATTTTGTAATGTATAGCATTACATTACAAAACTGAAGTGTAATCAACACGACTATGAGATAGATACAAATGCTTAAACATGAAATTGTAATGAGAGAACTGCATGCCATGTTATATGTTATAACAAATGGCAATAAGAAAACTTTACTCTGAAATACTTCCTGTTTTGATTTTGTGGCTGAATATAAAGTGAAAGTATTTTGTAGCTTATAAACATTGTAAATGTGATTTAAGTAGTTTGAAGAAGATAGAGAAAGTGAAAAAGAGCTTAAATATTTTATTTTTAGCAAAAGAGTAAAAGCACATTTTGATAGGAGTAAAAATATAAAATATCTTACGTATAAGATTTTTAATTTACCAACAATTTTGACTTTTGTATTCTTTTACTCTGAAATAATTTTACTACTATTTAGTTATATGTGTGGGAGTTCTCCTTATATTCGTTTAACGAAATCTAAAAGTTTCTTTCAAAAACATCTGTTTATAAAGCTGCCATTTAAATGAATGTTTTTCGCAGACACACACATGTTCATGTTGTTTCAATTATGACCCGAAAGTGTTAATAAAAACTTTTCTCTTACAAGGGGTTAATTATAATTAAAATTTTATTGACAACATAATTTTCTTAATAATTCACAAGGTTAAGGTTGTTGTTTTGCCTATTGGCCCAGAAAGTAAAATGCTAAGAAAATAATAGTTTAAATGTAAATATACATATTCGTATGAATAGAAACGAGTTAAACTCTGGGGAAATTAGATTTTATTATAATAAACTTAATAAAACTATATACATATGTAAATATATGTATACATATGTACATG
This sequence comes from Protophormia terraenovae, assembly GCA_951394005.1. NCBI lineage: Eukaryota > Metazoa > Arthropoda > Insecta > Diptera > Calliphoridae > Protophormia > Protophormia terraenovae. Next base: position 117,152,178 of record OX596074.1, read on the forward strand.
AGGAATAAGAAAGACAACAAAAAATTTTATTTAAATTTCAAGATGAAAAATACTGAAAATTTAATATAATAAAATCGATTTGAGGTAAAATTAAGTGATAAGAAATCTATTTTTTTTTCAATTTTATATAAAAAATCGATTTTTGTCCCAGAATCAAAATGATTACAATTGAATTCTCAATTAAACGCATATTTAGGGAGTTTTAAAGATTGAAAGATTTTTTTAAATTTTTATATAAAAAATCGATTTTTGGTACAAAATCGAAGTGATCACAGATGAAGCTTATTTTCTCAATTAAACGCTTATTTAGCGATTTATTAAAGACTAAAAGATTTTTTAAAATTTTCACATAAAAAATCGATTTTTGGTCAAGAATTCAAGTGATCACAGATGAAGCTTATTTTCTCAATTAAACGCTTATTTAGCGAGTTATTAAGGATTAAAGGATTTTTTAAAATTTTCATATAAAAAATCGATTTTGGTCAAAAATCAAAGTGATCACAGATAAAGCTTATTTTCTCAATTAAACGCTTATTTAGCGAGTTATTGAGGATTAAAGGATTTTTTAAAATTTTCATATAAAAAATCGATTTTGGTCAAAAATCAAAGTGATCACAGATAAAGCTTATTTTCTCAATTAAACGCTTATTTAGCGAGTTATTGAGGATTAAAGGATTTTTTAAAATTTTCATATAAAAAACCGATTTTTGGTCAAGAATTCAAGTGATCACAGATGAAGCTTATTTTCTCAATTAAACGCTTATTTAGCAAGTTATTAAGGATTAAAGAATTTTTTAAAATTTTTATATATAAAATCGATTTTTGGTCAAGAATAAAAGTGGTCACAGATGAAGCTTATTTTTTTCAATTAAACGCTTATTTAGCGAGTTTTCAATTAAAGGATTTTTTTAAAATTTTCATATAAAAAATCAATTTTTGGTCAAGAATCCAAGTGATCACAGATGAAGCTTATTTTATCAATTAAATGCTTATTTAGCGAGTTTTTAACAATTGAAGGATTTTTTAAAATTTTCATATAAATAATCGAATTTTGGTCAAGAATCCAAGTGATCACAGATGAAGCTTATTTTCTCAATTAAACGCTTATTTAGCGAGTTTTTAACAATTAAATTATTTTAAAAAATTTTCATATAAATAATCGATTTTTGGTCGAGAATCCAAGTGATCACAGATGAAGCTTATTTTCTCAATTAAACGCTTATGTAGCGAGTTTTTAACAATTAAAGGATTTTTTAAAATTTTCATATAAAAAATCGATTTTTAGTCAAAAATCAAAGTGATCACGGATGAAGCTTATTTTCTCAATTAAACTCTTATTTAGCGAGTTATTAACGATTAAAGATTTTTTAAAATTTTCATATAAAAAATCGATTTTGGTCAAAAATCCAAGTGATCACATATGAAGCTTCTTTTCTCAATTAAACGCTTATTAAGCGAGTTATTGACGATGAATGAATTTTTTAAAATTTTCATTAAACAATTGGTTTTTGGGAGTTATTTTGTGAGCTCAGCCATTGACATATCTGCGTATGATTCACATTAACTACATTTATCAATAGTTTAGCTCCCTAAAGTATGCTTTAAGTAATGTCTCGCTTAATAATCTGTTTCTTTGTTTTCGATTTAAAATTTTAACAGTTACAATCACGATCATGATTCATGCAAAATTCAAGCAATCGTACATAATACAATCGTTTCGGTATCTTTTGCAGCAGCAACAACAACAAAAGCACCCTCTTTATTTAAACAAAAATTGTTGCTGTTTTAGCCAGCCGATTTCTTTTGTTGTTATTGGAAAAATCTTTAATCAATACATATTGAAAATAAAAAAGCACAACCAACAAAAAATATTTTTGTGAATCCATAAATTATTAACAACAATTGCCAGTCGTCGATGATCATCGATTGTGGCAAAGACAGACAGTAAAGCAAAATTTGTTTAAAATAAAGAAATAAATATTTAAACAAAATATGTTACCATACGCGCACAATGAGATGTGAAACACTTGAACTCGTAATAATTATACTAAATAAATAATTAAATAAATAAACACAAAGTAAATTTTTGATAATTTAGTTCATTTGTTGTGTATTTGCTTGCGGTTGTTTTTGTTTTTAAATTAAATTATTTAAGGAAGCTAAAGAAAGCGGTCAATAATCAGTTAATTGTTTATTTATGTTTAACTTTACAATTGTTTTAATTGTTTTCGACATTGAAGTGATAACAGAGCGTTAAAGTGCATTTGTGGTGTTTCAGTATTTTTGTTAATTTATATTATTATTTTTTTTTTTTTATCAAAAGATTTGTTTTTGTTTAACATTTTTAACATTGATAAACTAAACTAAAAAGCTTATCATCTATAATAAATGCATTTGTGATTTTGTGCTATTTATATAAAAAATTGTTATTAAGAATATAAAATATGTTTGATTATAAACAAAACAAAGAAGTATGTGATCAAGATGTTAATAAAAATTTATTAGTTATTAACAAAAATGCTGGTGAAATTAAGATTATCTGTGACAAATGTGTTCCAAAAATGGAAACAAATTTATATTTATTGGACGATAGTAAAGAAATTGAAAATAAAGAACTTGTAGATGCTGTCGAATATAATAAACGAATTTGGAAGGTGCCCTGGTTTATATTAATAATGTGTTTTTTACAGGTAAGTTAATGAAACAGATCTATTTGTAGTTTTTTAATTCTGTTTATATTTTTATTGGTGAAATCTTAGTTTTATTTGTGATTCTTTGAACTACGAAATTTATATGTTTATTTTGTAATATGCAGGATAAAGTGAACAGAAACATTTTTTGGGAAAAATCGTACAGACGGACATTATTAGATCATTATAGAGTTTGGAAATTATGAAAATATATAATATTTTATATTATATCATCTATATCTTCCTAGTTCGTTTATATATTATAGAAAACTGCACATAAGGGTATAGTTTTCAAAATACCAAAGCAATACCTTATAGCAAATATTTTTTTTGATTATAAAAACCTGTTTTTTAAAGCAATTTGGACAAATAACTTCACGCATTGATTGCGATTTCTAAAACGATTTGCTAAAATACTTAAGCATATGATTTTATATCAAAGATGACAGACTAATGCTGCCAAAACTTATGTAATTTGGTAGAAATTACAATATTGTTGATCGCAAAATAATATTAATATAAAAATTTCATCGATCTGGGTGCGTGAATTTTTTTCTAAAATTTCAAATGTGCAACTGACAAACATAAAATATTTTCGGAAATAATTACATATACATATGAGCAATTTCAAAATATTTCAAAATTGTTTGATGTAAACTTTGGCATTACAAGACACTTAAAGTAAAGTGTTTTGAATTGCCAAAGTTTATTTATAAAATAAGAAAAATAGTTGATGGCTTTTGTAGATCTAACAAAATAACTAAGAAATCCTAAATTTTAAATCATTCGCGTTAAATCTCACGGAAATACAGGCTTAAATGCCTAAACTGTAAAATAACTGAAAATAACTGAATTGAAACTTTCGAGGATTTTTGGTTCCATTTAAGTTTTGCACTGACAATTTACATCTTTTTAATTAAAGCCATTAACCAGTCGAAGTACAAGATTTAAGAAATGCATTTGCTGTATAACAAGTATCCATATGAAAAGTATGATAAGTTATGCGGTGATAAAATATGAAACCGAACATTTATTTTCAACAAATTTTATAGTTTTGTTTTCAGTTTTCTTTTAATATAAGATATGAATTCACACCATCGAAAAATGCCTTTAAAGAATCATATTAATAGTTAAAATTCTTTAACATAACCCAGAGTTACAAAATGAAACAAAACTTGCGGCATGGGGTTTCTTAGTCAATTCAGATATACGGTATTCATAAGTATCATGCCTCTAATACACTTCTTTTTAATTGATTCTAGTTCTCGTGATAAATTGCGATTTGTAAAATTAAGGAGGCTGCACTATACAAGCATATTTCGAAAACTACTAATTTTATTAAAAAAAAAATCAAAAAATTCTAATAAAAATGGTTTGTAAGTCGTTCTTATATTACTTTTCAGTTATGGAGATATCAAGCATATTTTATGAAAAAATTTGAAAGTATCAAAAATTAAAATTTTTATTCTTTAACCAAAAATATAAATTTATTGGAAATAAAACAAGTTATATTTCATTAAAATCAATGCATTTGCTTTGATTTTATTCATAAATTTGTCAAAATTTTCATTTCCAAGTAACATAAAAAAATTAAAAAAATCGCAAACCATTTTTTATTTTTTTTATTTTTCTATGTACATTTATAACGACATTAAATACTTTTGATATTTTTATGTTTATTTAGAATGTAAAAACGAAATAAACTAAAATCGATAAATATCTCTAAGGAGTTTCTGTACATAACCTTTAATGGAAATTGAAACAACAGCTAAAAACTTTCCCTTTTTACCTGTTGTCTTTCCTTGGAAAATAAAGGAAACACCTTTTAGAATTAAGGTTAAAAATTTTGCTAAGCGTTTTGCAAAAATTCACATTAAAGGTTAGAAGTCGACAATAAATCAAAATGAATGGAAGTATGTATGTAAAGCATGTAAGTAAAAGTTTATATTGCGTGGATCATAACTTGTAATATTTTTACATTTTGTTCATCCTGGCTCCAGATATGATAATCAGTAAAGGTATTCACCACAGAAATTGCAACTTTGCTAGACCCTTGCTAAGTAGTAAAGTTGCATCGATTTCTGTAAACACAACAACCACATAGAAGAATATTTTGAACAACTTTTGCAAAATTATCGGAGTAAAAAGTAGTAAAGTTGCAACACTTTTTATAATGTTGCCACTCTGTAAAAATCTGTAAATAGTACTAAAAAAATCAACTCTAAACTGAAAAACTAATTTAATGTAAATGAAATTGAAAAAAGATTCGGCTGTGCCGAATCTTTGATACCCTTCACCATAATACCATCTTATCGACATCATATTACCATATTACCGACAATTAATAAAATTTTCGCCTTAACGTATGCTTGCATATTTTCTAAATCTAAATTTTTTTCAAACTACGAAAATTTGAATATGAAAAAAAACAATCATAACAGGCTTTGCTTTTAAAAAAGAAACAACAACAATTCCATATATATTTATTTTTGTATGTACAAACTGAAACTGAACAACAACAACACTGTTATTCATTATATTACTGCTGTTGCTAACTAAACTACTTGTCTATACAAAAAACAAAAAACGTCACTAATAGTCATTACAATGCTTAATATACATGTTTGTTGGTGTATTTATATTCTTAACAGATTTGTTTTTGGGCCATAACTCTGTTGATTATGAACGAATTTGGTTTATTAAAAAAACCGAAATTTTATAAAAATATTTATGACTGATCTATATAAAAATAAAAATCTATAGCTTGAACAAGGGCTTCAAAAATAAAAAATTCTTTTTCCCCGATATCTCAGTTATTACTGAACCGATTTATTTAATTTTTTCAGAACAAAAATTCAGAAAATAATTTTCGAGCCCCCTTTAAAAATTCGAAGTCCCTGATATATGCAGAGGCTTCAGAAACTAAAAAACCGGTTCTAAAAACCGGTTTTTAAAGCATATCTCCACCATTTATAAACCGATCTTCCTGATTCAAAAAACTGAAATTTTATAAAAATATTTGTGACCGATCTGTATAAAAATAAAAATTTATAGCTTAAACCAAGGCTTCAAAAAATAAAAAATGCGTTTTGTCCGATATCTCAGTTATTACTGAACCGATTTATTTCATTTTTTCAGAACAAAAATTCAGAAAAAAATGTCCGAGAATTCTTTGTAAAAACGAAGTCCGTAGTGTATACAGAGGCTTCAGAAACTGGAAAACAGGTTCAAAAAACCGGTTTTTTGAACATATCTCCGCATTGTATGAACCTATCTTGCTGAATTCCAATAGCAAAATTCTCGAAAGCATTTCCGATCGTTTGACATACATATTATATATGTCAGTTATCGGTGGGCTTCATAAACGCCATTTCAACCGACACACGGACGGACGGACGGACGGACGGACATGGTCCAATCGCCATCGCTTCTTACAAGGATTCCGAAAATATAAACTTTTTTGCTCTCCGACGAAAATTGTGGAAATTACAAACGGAATGACAAACTTATATATACCCTTTACACCTGTGGTGAAGGGTATAAAAAAATAGTGTTTGGAGTTCAACAACAACAATAAAACAAAAAAATTAAAATAAAAAAATAAATAAATAAAAGTAATTTAATATTATTAAAAGGAAAATATAAATAAATAAACTAATTAATATGACCCAGTTGGAAATTTCTTTAAGACGTCTTATAAGACAATTTCATGACGCGTCAGAATCACTGCTGACTTTGTTTTTTGTGTGCATACAAAATACATCATGACAACTACATCATGACAACTACAGACATACATATTCATATATTTTGTCAAATTTCTTCAAGACTTTATCAGCATATTGTCAATAGCGCTGACAAATTAGTGACATATCTTAGCGATGTCGACATGATTATTGGATTTAAAAATTCAGTGTATTGTCAGTGATACATTTTCCTTCTTTGGCCACTACTGCCGACATGTCTATAAGATGTCTTGACGAATAGAATTAAAAATATCAGCATTCAATAGTGTAAACGTGATGCGTACTACCATTTATATTGATTATGATGCATTTATTAAAAGTAATACAATTTATAGAAATAATGAAAATTCATTTATTAAAGGTACGATGAAGTATTCTAATATAAATTCAAAATTTAAATCAATAATAAACCAATTTGCATTTTGAATCAACACATTAGTCTCTTCAGCGATATTGGTAAAAACTGTGTTCTGGTTTAAAATGCTTTTTATGTCCGCCTCCAATATTTTAATCTCCTCTTTAACTTCATTGTTGTTGGTAGCAATGGCTGCATTCTGACTCAAAGCAGTCTTAACGTGTGTCTGCAAGCACTGAAATTGCCCTTTCAGATAACTCGATCGGAATTACTAAAAGAGTAAAATTAATTAAATGGATGTACGTGAAATTTTATTTTGTTTGCTCAATTTTATTATTTTATATTTTTTAACAAACGTTTGATAGTTTATATTTTTTTTACTAATTTGTCATAGAGTTTTTGATCAATAAATTTTTACTGAAATATTTTTTATTTTTTAAAGTTATTGAACACAGAAGATTCAAATATTTTTTTTATTTTTTAGTGTATTCTCTCTTTAAACGGTTAACTATTTAAAAATGAATATGAATCTTAATGAAATAAATTGTTTCTTAGAATTTATTCGAATATCTGACCATTAAATTTAGGTTTATTTATTTAGATCCGCCCTATTTTTTTGCTTTATAAAGGAAAGAAATAAAATCATGTTTATTTTGATATAATTTTTGATATTTTTTCATTCTAATTGTAGGTTTTCTAGCTATAAAAGTCATTCAGACATACACCTATTTTCATATGATAGTAATCTGAAGAAAAAGTTCTGACGCATCATGTAGTCACCCCATATAAATATTATCACCTAATGACTTTTACAATATAAGTCACTTATGAAAGAAACTGTTTTCAAGACACAATTTCCAACTGGGGAATTATGTATATAAATAAAAAATATATTTGAAATGAATTATAAATTTTTTTTTATTGTCTTTAAAAAAAGTTTTTACTTTTTTTTTATGGACATTAGACTTGAATTTCCCTAAGTTGCAAGTGACAGGAAAGGCCTGTGCAAGGAGTCTGTTCCACATACGTACAGTACGACTTAAGAAAGAATTTTGCCTATAATGCGTCGTGCATTCAACTGGCCAATCGACAACAAATGGATGTGCTTTCCGAGAATAACGTGTATTGCGTATAAATAAACGCATGTTGGGGACAAGCTAACTAATGTCATCAGAACACATTCCATTGTAATATCGATAGAACACTGAAATACAGCCCACATTGCGACGATGCTCTAGTGAATCAATAGAGTTGGATACTCTACTGTCATCGATAAGTACCTTCGCCCACTCTTGTACACAGTCAAGAAGCTCCAAAATAGACTTTGGAGCACCGGCCCCTACATGAGAGTTGTATTCCATTTAAGGTCGGATATACATCGTTTCAAAAAACTAAGGCACTTGAATGCTTTTTTCGACACTTGAAAAATATGCTCAGTCCAATGAACATCACAATGGATTCTCATGCCAAGAACATCAAGAGCATTTGATTCCATTATATTTATAATACCCATAAATACAGATGAAGCAACATGATCAGCTACACGTTTGTGTGTTAACAAACAACATTGAGTTTTACTAGCATTAAAGTCGACTCCATTCAGATATTTTTACGGGATCACGGTCTCGAAAAAAAATTAAATTTAAACATTGTTTATGCTAGATATTAACACAAACCCTTTTCTATACATTTAATATGATTTTATACAAAGACTTTAAATTTTTGTTACATTTTTTTAGTTTTTCGCAAAGTACAAACACGCTTTTTTGACACATTGAAAATTTTTTTTAACATTAAATTTTTAATACACATTTTTTTTTTGGTAAGGAGTGAAAATATCTAAAATTTTATATGGATATTATAGATAATGCATTAAAAAATAATAATCTGTAAACATTTTACAAAAAAAATCCTCTTAAATACTTTTTGGTAAGTTGCCCAAAAGTGTCATTTATCCATATGGACAATATAGCTAAAGGGTTAACTAGTCATTTCTTAAATTTACTCTTTTACAAAAAAAAAAAAAAAAAAATAATAATAATAATAATAATGAAAGAACCTGGTGTACGCAAGATTTACTTTTTCGTATGTAAACGATGAGTTTATTATTTGCAAGTTATATTTATTTGCAAATAAGAGACGTATAAACGTAATATACGTTAATCTATGGTTACAATATTATAAAAATCATCTTGTTTGTCATATTTCATTTCAGTTTACATTTACATGTAAAGTATTAGTAACGATTACTAGGAGGAAAATGTGTGTACATTTTTCTAAAAGTTATTGTCCCGTGACTTGTTAGAATATGTTTGATAAGTTATTCCACATACATTAAGGCGATTTATTCAAAAAAGTGACTTTGTTACCCCCTTCAAAATTTACCCTGATTTATGATGTTCCCCAAAATATTTTGGTTTTACTGCTGACTGTTCGTAAGTTGTACCATTTTTATAAGAGGTCTTTTTTCAAGTTTTTTTTTTTACTTTTTTTGTATTTTCTCCCAAAGCAATATATAGAAAATGTGGAATCATTTAAAAGGTATTTGGATTTTAAATTATCAATAAAAATAACAAACTTACAATATTGTTTAAAAATAGTATGTTTCATGGAATAAAAAAATACTGAGGTCACCCTTGGACATGTTTTGTATACCTATGGATGCACCTTCCAAATACCTTCTAAATGATACCGCTTTTTTAAACATATGTTGCTTTGGGAGAATATATAAAAAAATTAAAAAAACTAGAAAAGATCTTTTTATACCCTACACCACTATAGATAGTTGGGACCCCCACCTTAAAGTATACCGTTTGAAAATCACTTTCTGAGTCGATTTAACGATGTCCGTCCGTCTGGCTGGTTGTCTGTCCATGTAAACCTTGTGAACAAAGTACAGGTCGCAATTTTAAAGATATCTACATGAAATTAGGCACGAATAATTATTCTGACATTAAGACTTAGCCTATTGAAATTGGTTATGATCGGTCCATTATTTCACCTAGCCCCCATACAAATGTCCTCCCGAATAGGGGTTTAATGATCATAAATGCCTTAAATATACCAATATTTTCATGAAATTCGGTACAAAGAAGTATAAATGTCAATCTTTGTGCCAAATTTCATCAAGATCGGTCCATAATTGATCATAGCTCCCATATAAATACCCTCTTTCGAAAATCACTTTAACGTGCATAAATCCCATATGAATGATAGTATAAAGTTAATATTAATACAAATAAGCTTTATATAAGTAGAAACAACATTGCCAAAATTTATGAGATACGGTCCATAATTTACCATAGCTCCCCTATAAACCCACTTCCGGGAATCATAAAATTATATAGATGTTAGTATCAATAGTTAGTTCTGTATTTGTATAATTCATTTTTAGTTCATACACAATGGTGTAGGGTATCATATGGTCGGTCTTGACCGACTATAGTTTCTCTCGTTTTAAAATGATCCAGCACACGAATGGTTGGCAGTAGAACCAAAATATTTTGGGGAACATCATAAATCAAGATAAATTTTGAGAGGTAACAAAGTCACTTTTTTTCTTCCCTTAGGGAGTGAATTGCCTGAATATAAATATATTCATTTTAAAATCAAAAATTTCAAGAAGGAATAATTATCAAAAATATTGAGTAAATTTTTTTCTGTTTAACTTATGAAGAAATTAAGTTATTAAAATAATAGCTTCTTCGCCTATTAATCAATTAAAAATTATAATTTTCCTTAAATCTAGTACATACTTGTAAGATTTAAAAAAACATATTAATTGAGTAATAACCTGTCCTACTTAATAAATGAATTATAAATAAATGACATTAATTTTTAATTTTACAAAATTTTATGTCACCACAATTATCTGCGGTTTAAATGTAATAAAATAAGGGAAACTGTAACTATAACAACAAAATATACTGGTTAAACACAAATAATCTCGTCACTTAATTAAAACAGGTCGCTTTGTCTAACTGTCTCCATAGTGTTTAAATTGTAGGAGCTTTACAAACCCCCCCTTTAGTAGGGGGAATTTTTGTGGTTGATGATAAAAACTTAATATTATTTTCTTATTACAAAATAATAAATTAATGAATGCATTTATTTATACAATTACAAAAATTCTTAACTAATTGCTAATATTATTAAATTACATTTCTATGATTTTATTTTATTTTTTTTTTTTTTTTTTTTTTTTTTTTTTTTAATAAATAAAAGCATTTTTTTTAATGTTATTATTATTGTATTAAAAGTATTTGGTGATATAGATAGGGACGGAGAAATTTATTGTAAGAGAATGAATTGTTGAGACGTAAATTAGGGACATTTTTGTATCTTAAATACTACTATTATGATTATTAATTTTTGCTTCCAACAATTTTTATAACTACAAAAAAAAAAAAAAAAAATTATTAATTTTTACACAATATTAAATTTTTAATAATTGCGTTATGTATGGCTAGCTGCCCTCGGAAAAGTGCCAATGATAAATTGTTTGTTGATTACCATAATTTGGAATTAATTTGTCATGATTTGTCATATTTTATTTGGGCAAAGTTGACATCAATAGTTTATGAAAAACGACGACAAAAAACACACTGATTTGCAGAAAAAACTACAATATTATATTTTGCGACATTTGTGCATCAAGTGGATGTGGATTTTATGCTAATACAACCACAACCAGTGGCAGCACCACTACCTCTACCACCACAATAACGCAGACAAAACGTCAATGCCAAATGGAAAATAAAATCAATGAATGATTCAATGAAACCCATCATACTCTACTGGAAGATACTTTTAATGTACATTTATCTTTAATTTTCTGTGTTTGTGTTATATTCAACTTTTAGTGTACTTTTTCAATTGTTTAATATGTTTTTTGCTTTCAAGCCATATAAATTTGGTTGGCAATAACAACTTGCGGTTTTAAACTTTTTGGCTTTTGGTTTCAAATTTTTTCTTGCAAGAAATGCTATTGTTTACTTGCAAGCCTGAATGCATTTATTCAACAAATGAGTTGACAGATCTATAGTAAGATTTTTTTAAATATATATATTTTTTTTTTTAAATTTCAGATAATATAAACAGGTAAATGACTAATTGGGTTTCCAACAAGAGAGTTAATAGGAACAGAATACAATTCTTAAAAGACAGATTTACTTTCGTATAAAAAAAATGTATTAAGTATTATTTCTAAGCTAAACTTAGTTCCTTAAACTTTTCTTCTCTAAAATCTTATCTTAACACATGCCATAAAAATTCCAATTGGGCTTCCACTGACCGGCAGATGGATGGCTAACAAAATGCTTGACTGCTTTGCTTATTTGGATACAGCTATAGTATCATTTGTCACTATTAATTGTGTGTCCATTCGTCTGTTTACGTTTCCATATAGTTGGTGTTGTGGTCGGAACTACAAATAACAACATACAAACATAAACATGTTAATCCATGTTGAATTTATGTCATGGCGACATTATTGGAAAAAACATGATTTCATTATATTAGCCATATGTATAAACTCATATATCGATTACAGCAATCGTGTAATTAACCATCTTAATTGAGTAATACTTAATTAATTTTACACAATATTGATCAAGATTTCATTTTAGGTATTAAATTGAATTCTTGTAATTCTTAAAGTTTATTTAAAATTCTTTAAATTTGTTTCGTTTTTTTGTAGATATTTTTGTATTGTATTGCGAATGCTTGCATGCGTCAACAATTAATGTTTATGCCGGAAACAATTAAAGAATATTGGAGATATTTCACTTATATGCTGTTGCATTCAGATGTGTTACATTTGTCGATGAATGTGTGTTTACAGGTAGGTGGATTGGAAAAAAAATATAGTTTACAATATGGCCTTTACTACAGCTTAAAATATAGCTTTTCCTGCAGTTTACTCTATAGTCTAGTCTATAGTTTACACTATAGTCTAGCCTATAGAATACATTATAGCGTAGTTTACCTTATAGTGTAGCCTATATATTACTTAGTAGTGTAGTCCATATATTACATTATAGTGTAGCCTATAGTTTATATTATAGCCTATAGTTAATACTATAGTCTAGCCTATGGTTACACTATAATCCAGCCTATTGTTAACACTATAATCTAGCCTTTAGTTTATGCTATAATCTAGCCTATAGTTTTCACTATAATATAGCTTATAGTTTACACTATAGTCAAGACTATAGTCTAGCCTATAATTTATACTATAGTCTAGCATTTAGTTTACACTATAGTCTATACTATAGTTTACACTAAAGTCTATACTATAGTTTACACTAAAGTCTATACTATAGTTTACACTATAGTCTGTACTATAGTCTACACTATATTCAGCCTAAAGTTTTCACTATAGTCAGCCTATAGTTTACACTAAAAACTAGCTTATAGTTTACACTACAATCTCGCCTAGAGTGTACATTTTAGTCTAGTATATAGTTTACACTATAGTCTAGCCTATAGTTTACACTATAGTCTATACTATAGTTTACACTATGGTCTAGCATATAGTTTACACTATAGTCTAGCATATAGTTTACACTATAGTAGATACTTTAGTTTACACTATAGTCTATATTATAGTTTACACTATAGTTTTCACTATTGTCTATATTACATTTGACACTATATATCATGCTATATTTTATTCTATAGTTTACACTGAAGTTTACACTATAGTTTATACTACAGTTTACACTATGGACTATATTATATTCTACAATATAGTCTATACTATATTTTACAATATAGTCTATACTATAGTTTACACTAAAGTTTATACTATAGTTTACACTAAATTCTATACTATAGTTTATACTATAGTCTATACTATAGTTTACACTATAGTAGATACTATAGTTTACACTATAGTCTATACTATAGTTTACACTATAGTCTATACTATAGTTTACAATATAGTCTATACTGTAGTTTACACTATAGGCATTATAGTATTTAGTTTGCTTTATAGTCTAGTATATAGTTTATATTATATTTTTAGCTTTAGTTAAGTCTATATTTCTGTGTAAAGTAATTTGTGTAGGTGTTTACTTATTACTGACTGTTAGACGTAAGAATCGAAAATAGTATTTAAAAATTTAAAGTTAAAAACCTTTAATGCTATTTTTACTTTTTGCTTTTATTTTATTATCGACAGTTTGTTATTGGTTTCTGTTTGGAAAGTGAACAAGGTCATTTGAAAGTAGCAAGTATTTACGTAATTGGCGGAGTTGCTGGTTCATTGGCCACTCTTTATTTGCAACCACAACTGTCACTAATGGGTGCTTCAGCCGGTGTCTATGCCATGTTGATGAGCCACATACCACATTTGCTAAAGGTTAGTGAAGCGTGCCGCAAATAATCTCATACACATATACTTATTCACACTTACATACATAAACCACTGTGATCACAATGTGTAAACTTAAACATCTAAACCTACAAACAAATATGTATAAAATTAATTATTTATTTAATTTTGTAGACATACCAAGTCCATTTTTAAAACAAACCTCCTTTGTTCCATTATAGATTTTTGTTCTTTTGTTTATTAATATTGTGAACAAAATGCTTTCTCTCTACTATTAAAAATAAGAATTTATTTTAAACATTTAATTTATTTTTAATTTTATTTGCAGAATTTTCATCATTTACCTCATCGTTATTTGCGTATTTTAGCTTTGGTGATTTTATTTTTAAGTGATATATGTTTTACTACATTCCATGTTCTCATCAATCACAATACCAATCCACGCATTTGTTTAGAAGCTCATGCAGCCGGTGCCATTAGTGGAGTGTTGAGTGGATTTCTAATATTTAATAGTAAAATATCTAACAAGACTGTAAGAAGGAGGAACAGACTGAGGTCTAAAGGCAGTGGGTGTGATCAAACTGTATGACGAATATTAAACAATAAATAAATGAATTGTTTAGTATTAAAGTCAATCTACTCATTTATCGATTATAGCTTAAGTTAATTTATTAGTTTTTAATTTTAAAGGCAGGAAATTATCAATTATAATGAAAAATATTTGCATGACTTATTTTGATAATTTTATTTAATACTTATTAGTAGTTTGTATAAAAATTAATTATAATTTTTATTATTATTTTTTTTGTATAATTTTTGACACTTTCATATGAATTTGTTAATGGTAATTAAAGTGTAAGTCACGTATTTGTTTAACCAG
This sequence comes from Protophormia terraenovae, assembly GCA_951394005.1. Lineage (NCBI taxonomy): Eukaryota > Metazoa > Arthropoda > Insecta > Diptera > Calliphoridae > Protophormia > Protophormia terraenovae. The sequence goes on from OX596074.1 coordinate 117,167,185, forward strand.
TTGTTTGTACATATGTTTCACTTTCATTTAGCATACGTTTTAGTATTTTATGGAAAAGAAGAAGAATATACTAATAATGATTTTTTTATTATTTAATAATATTAGAGGTAATCACAGTAGAAATTACAAAAGTGTTAGTTATATATTAGGTTAAACTAATACAGTTTAATATAAACGAAATGTTGGGATTGTTTTGTGCGTTTCTATAAGTTTATGCTAATTTCTTTTTGTTTATGACTTTGTCAAAAATAAAACTGTAAATTGTTTTATTTATTATGTTTCTTGTTAATAATTATGTTTATTAGTAACATATTTTTTTTTTGCAAAATACCTGTATTAAAGCAAAGTGATAGAAATACATAATATATTTATGGTTTTTTATTTATTATCTGTTAAATGTGGCATAGGTGATATTATAAATTTACTTGTATTATGGACTGAAAATAATTAGTTGTATATATTCATAGAAATATGATATAATACTAGGAACATAATATCTAAAGTGCGGAGCAAAGAGTTTAGTTTAAAATATTGTAATTCACTTCAATTTTATATAGAAAATACAGTGTATTGATTTTAAACACATACATTAGGGTGGTCCAAAACTTCTTTTTGTGAGCTGTATTTAAAAGTACCTGAAATTATGAAAGGGGATGTCATTTAGAATATATTTGCTAAACTTCAACTTCGTACAATGGTTGGAAGAGGATGCTACATAGACATTTATGACTATGATACTAAATTCAATCTTACAATTTTGTTCTCACCAATATTAATATACCCATATTTTTTATTTCTCAAAAGTAGCTAATGGGAAGAATAAAATCAACATTTTAATAATAAAAATAAATAACAAATATATATCAAATGTCCTTTTTGTCGTTCATATTTACTTTTCTCCAAAAACTACGAAATATGGGTATAATAATTTATAACACTATGCAACACTGGTTCTGGGGTGAAATGTGTCCCATGCCACATGAAAGGTCAGTATATTCAAACCCCCGAAGCGTTTGGGGCTTCTAGGCAAAACTTTTATAAAATCGCTAATTAAAAATGCAATTCTTATCTCACAAAATTATTGTAAAAATTTTATAAATTCAATTTCAAATTATGTTTTGTGTTATAGAATCTATAGTGTAGTTTATAATATACATTTTTGCCAAAAAAATTAACCCTATAAATGTCCTTTTCATGAGTCACTTTAGTCCATTTTTTAAAGAGTCATTAAATGAGGTTTTAAATCACCACATATCGTATTTTATATGTTCCTGATGAAATACTTAATGATATTAGCAAACAAAAATTATATGCTGCGTTCAATTTAGCGGAAATTTTATGTATGGAGAATAAAAAAACAACTTTATCACAAAAATTTAGGTAAATGGTCTGGGGGCGGAATATTTTCCATACCAAATGAAAGTACGATGATAGTATATTCACGCTCCCAAAGCATTTGGAGATGGTAGGCAAAACTTTTATAAAATCACTAATTAAAAAATGCATCACTTATCTCATAAAATTTTCATAAATTCAACTTTAAATTGTTTAATTTAAGTTTTGGCTTTCGGTATTTCTATCTTAGTTGACTTTGTATTTTATGAGATAAGAATTGAATTTTTAATTAGCGATTTTATAAAAGTTTTGCCTAGAAGCCCCAATCGCTTCAGGGGTTTGAATATACTGACCTAGTACTTTCATGTGGCATGGGAAACATTTCGCCCCCAGACCATGACCTTCAATTTGTATCATAGTGTAATTATAACCATATAACATAATATGTTATATAATATAATGATATCGTTTGATGTATATATCATTAATTTTGGTGAAATTTTTTTTTTTAAGATTTGTTCTCGAACTATTTACTTAAATGGGCAAGTAGCATCCTGTTACATTCATAGTAGATATTTGAAATTTGGCAAATATATTCTAAATGATATCCCCTTTCATAAGTTTAGGTACGTTTAAGAATTCGATACACCTTGACTTTTTTCATACCATATTGGACCACCTTACTATACATTAGAGAGTACCGAGAAAAGCCCTTTTCGAGATTTCGATATAATAGGAAGACCCTCCAAACAATGCGTAAAAATTAGCTTAATATGAAACAATTTTTTAAACAATTTTTAAAATTGGTCTTCAGTTCCCTACCTTCGATTGAAAAATCATGAATCCCATACATTTTGGTAAAAAAAAGTTTCGATTTAATAGAAATGGGTAAAAAAAAAATCATAATTTTATTCTGGTTATGAAAAAAATATTTAAATAAAAGACTTTTTAAGCCATTTTGATGAAAATTTTTTTGGAAAAATTTGAAAAATTATATAATATCAACAGTTCTTACTACAATGCAAATTTTTAATATTTTAGCTAAAAGAGAACAAAATTATAAAATTCTTATCCATTTTTTAAGAAAACTATCGATTTCTTTTTTTGCATGATGTACTAAAATGACAGTTTATGGACCAAAATTTTTGAGATTTGTTTTTTTTATATTTTTTTTTATAATTGGCAAATAACACTGGACAACAAAATATTTTTTTTTTTCGTTTTCCTTAAAAAAAAAAAAAAAAAAAAAACGAGAGAAGAAGATATAGTCGGTCTTGACCGACTATATCTGATACCCTACACCATTGCGTATAAGCATAAAAATTCGGAAAGTGGATTTACCAAGTGGTAGACCAACAATTTTACTAAATCTAAAATAAATCATGCATTATTAATGCGTTAATAATAACATCTTGATGATTTTATGCATTATAGGGCGATTTCCGGAAGTGGGTTTATATGGGAGCTATGGTAAATTATGGACCGATTCTCAAAAATTTTGGCAATGTTGTTTCTGCTTATATAAAACTTATTTGTGTCGAATATTAACTTGATACTATCTTTCGTATGGGATTTATGCACGTTAAAGTGATTTTCGGAAGGGGGATTTATATGAGAGCTATGGTCAATCGTGGACCGATTTTCAACAAAAATTTGGTACAAAGATTGGTACCTGCACAAAACTTATTTTGACGGAATTTCATTAAAATATTCTTAATATTAAGACATTTTTAAGTGTGGAAACTCTATTCCGGGGGGACATTTGTATGGGGGCTAGGTGAAATAATGGACCGATCATATCCAATTTCAATAGGCTTCGTCCTTGTATCATAAAAGTTCCACCTGCCAAATTTCATTCAATTATCTTCAAAATTGCGACCTGTACTTTGTGCACAAGGTTTACATGGACAGCCAGCCGTCCAGCCGGACGGACGGACGGACATCGTTAGATCGATTTAAAAAGTGATTCTGAGTTGATTGTTATACTTTGAGGTGGGTGTTGGATAACTCATTCTATGCGTTACAAACATCAGCACAAACACATAATACTCCAACCACCTATGGTGGTGTAGTGTATAAAAAAAAAAAAATAATAATAAATATGTGGACTAGATGAAATTTCACATGTTAAACTCGAATCTGCTTTCAGTTTTCTCTCATCAGGTCGACCGTTCTTGAGTTATGAGGAAATTTACTAAAGTAATGGCCTTACTATGGGCGAAATATTAGACACACCCATAAAAAAGATCTAGACCTGATGGAAAAAAATTAAAAGCAGAAATACATCAAGTCCAACTATTCGTCTATGGGGAAGGATTTTTTTGTTGACCAGTGTAATTAAGAATTTTTTTATAGGGAACTGAAGATCAATTTAAAATTTTGTTTCAATATTTTTCCCATACTTAGCTAATTTTTATGAATCGTTTGAGGGGTCCTCCTTCAAAATTTTTGTCTACGGGACACTCTACTATACATATGTATATTATTTGTTGATATGTATTTTTTCCGGTGTATTTAAAATTTCAATTTAATAAAATACTTAAAATTTATATTTGATGTGTTTTCTTAAAAATTGTTTATAAATTTTAGGAATATCAAAATTAAGAGTTGTCTATATCAATGAAGTTATACTTATTTCAAATTATAGATTTTGAAGCAAGAAATATAATCAAGACGTATATACAACATTGGACATGATAGGGTTAATTATAGTTGTTGAAAAATCAATTTTAATGCTATTTAGATTCGAGTTCATTTTTATTGTAATACAAAATTAATCAAGGATATGGTTTGAAAAAGTTTGTTAGACACTAGCAGAATGGAATGCATTTTCTGGCCCACTACGAACCGTCTTCAGCATTCTTCGTGCTTTTTAATCTAAATTGTATATAACAAACTTTTAATTAACAAGTTTTCAGAATTAGAATACATAATTTCAATGTTATTCATTCAACATTATTCTTAATTCTTAACTATATTAATTGGAGCTGAATACAAACAAATATTTAAAAATTTTTTAAAATTAATTTTCAGTTATCTAACTGCTGTTGTAAAGCTTAAGCCTGGAACATTATGGCAAAAGAAAATGTTCGAGTTTTTTTTCGTGAAATAGGTCTCAGAAAATTCGTAACTTTAAGCTTGCTATGGAAAAAATATTTTAAAATTTCTAGCCATTAGTTCCGCTAGAGGACCTTTTCTTGAATTTTTGTGAAATTTTTGTTTTTTAATATTTTATTCTGGACCATACTTACTGTAATATAATGCAACTTTTAAATATTTTACCAATAAAAGGAACAAAATTATGAAATTTTTATATAATAGCTGTGTTTTGTTGTTACCGTTGAGTGTTAAGGTTCATATACAGAAAACAAAAATAGCAACAGTTAATCATTATATTTCTGCTGTTTCTACTTGTCTATATAGAAAAAAAAAAAACAAACAACAACAACAAAATAGTCATTATTATACACCACCATAGGTGGGGAGGGTATTATGCGTTTGTGCTGATGTTTGTAACACCCAAAAATATTGGTCTAAGACCCACCTTAATTTATACCAATCGGCTTAGAATCATTTTCTGAGTCGATTTAACGATGTCCGTCCGTCCGTCTGTCCGTCCATGTAAACCTTGTAATCAAACTACAGGTTGCAATTTTGAATCAAAATTAATGAAATTTGGTACACAGGTTTCTTTAGTCCAGGGAAGCCTATTGAAATTGGTTATGATCGGTTCATTATTTCACCTAGCCCCCATACAAATGTCCTCCCGGAAAAAGGTTTAACGATCATAAATCCCTTAAATATAGCAATATTTTAATGAAATTTGGAACATATAAGTTTTATATAAGTCTAAATAAGTGTGCCGATTTTTAAAAAGATCGGTCCATAATTAACCATAGCTCCCATATAAACCCCTCTTCAGAAAATCACTTTAACGGGCATAAATCCTATTAAAATGTTAGTATCAAGTTAATATTCGACACAAATAAGTTTTATATGAACATAAATGATAGTGCCAAATTTTACAAAGATCGGTCCATAATTTATCATAGCTCCCATATAAGGCCCTCTTTCGGAAATCACCCAAAAGTGAATAAATTCATATAAATGTCAGCATCAACGTAATATTCTGTATTCGTATGTTTTATTTTACACTTATGAGTATCGGTCCACATCTGACTCCAAGTCAAGACCCCTCCCCAAATTATAATGAACACAATGGTGTAGGGTATCATATGGTCGGGCTTGACCGACTATATCTTTTTCTCTCGTTTTTTTTTCAGTTTTTGGCCCATAACTCGGTTGTTTATGAACGAAATTGATTAAAAAAACCGAAATTTTACAAAAATATTTATGACCGACTTGGTCTAATCGTCGTCAAATTACAAACGGAATGACAAATTTATATATACTCTTTACACCTGTGGTAATGGGTATAAAAAGATATATAGTTATTACTCTTATTTAGTATAGTTTAATTTATAGGTGGAATTAATTTCCATAACTTTCAACAATTTTGTTGCAATTAAAAAGACAAAAGGATATTTGTAATATTTAATTAAAATTGTATATAAGTCTCGCACAAGAATTAAAAAAAAACTTAATAATTATCTTTTTTCGATTTTTTATTTTTTTATTTATAAGATACATATATTATTTTTGATTTAAGTGTATTTTATACTAAAAACTTAATAAATATGTTTTATTTTTAATTCCATTATATATTTCATATATTTTTTGAATAAAATCATAAATATTTTCTTATAGACTATTTTAAAATATTGTGACATGTAATCAAAATAATTTTTTATCATTAAAATAATAATTTTGAAGAATTATTTATAAAACTTTTTAAAATGTTTTAAATTTTATATTAAAAATAAATATTTAATCCTAAAAATATGCCAAGTTATTTTAATTGTTACAGAAAAAAATTTTAGAACATGTTCTAAAATTATTAGTTCTAGAACTAGTGTAATCAGAACCACTTCAAATTCTTTAATCCCAGCAAAAACCCAGCAAAAACTTCGCCTACTAAATAACGTGATTTGTAAGCGAAATCGGTATGAAAAACTGCTTCCATTTTTGGTGCTATAACTGATGAATTTTGTTCGAGATGTCCAAAATTAAATAAGTTTTTTTTGGGTTCCAAAAGAGTTGTTTTGGATGCTGTTCCATTTTTTACGCACAAAAAAAAAAAAAAAAAGTTTGGCTCGGTTGAGATTTGAACCCACGCATCAGCATACTGGTTGGGTATGTTAGTCTGCCGTCTTACTCGATACACCACAATCGACTTATATTTTTGTGTGCTAAAAAGTGGTTTTCATATAGGGAAATAAATAAACACAATTTATAAAAAAAAAGCGTTTACCTTAAGTGGGAGTTGAACTCTCTTTGATTTTAAAAACACGTTTCTATAGTCATGCGCTCTAGACAACTGATCCACGTAAAAATCAAATTACTTCAATATTTACTAAATACTAGTTATTGAAGTAGTATTAGCCATGGTGGAATGAGTTAAAGTAATTCCATCATGGTATTAGCTAATGCTTCGAGTGGCGAATAAGGCTACAATGTAATGCATACAGGAAGCTGTTGCTTTAAAAAATAGAAGCTAAGTTTTTGCTGGGAACTTAGCTTCTATTTTTAAAAGCAACTGCTTCCTGTATGCATTACAATGTAGCCTTATTTGCCACTCGCAGCATTACCTAATAGTACTTCGATAACTAGTATTTAGTAAATATGAATGTAATTCGATTTTTACGTGGCTGAGTTGTCTAGAGCGCTTAACTATGAAAACGTGTACTTAAATCCAAAGAGAGTTCAACTCCCACTTGAGACAAATATTTATTTGTTTTTTTTTTTTTTTTATATATAAACTAAGTTTATTTATTTCCCTATATGAAAACCATTTTTTAGCACATTAAAATACAAGTCGATTGTGGTGTAGCGAGTAAGATGGCAGACTAACAAACGCAACCAGTATTCTGATGCGTGGATTCAAATCTCAACGAAGCCAAATGTTTTTTCTTGTGCGTAAAAAATCAGATATCCAAAACAACTCTTTTGGAACTCAAATAAAAACTTATGAAATTTTGGACATCGCGAACAAAATTCATCAGTTATAGCATTAAAATTGGAAGCTGTTTTTCATACTGATTTCGCTTACAAATCACGTTATTTAGTAGGCGAAGGTTTTGCTAGGAATAACATCCTCAGAATTAGTGGCATCACAACTAATTCTGACACTAATGGAGTAGAATTTTATTGTAATTTTAAATTCGTGTTAAGGAATATTTTAGAGAACTAGTGCTTAAGAACTAGTTCTGTACGACTTCTACATCACTTTTGAAAACAAATTCTCGAATGACTTTCTGGAATTGTTTAAAAAACGTGTATAAAAAAATTCCAAAAATAAAAAAAAGAGTATTTACAAAATTAAATTGATTTTAAAAGTGGCCTTAAAAAAACACATTAAAATAAAAAAAAAAACAGGTTCTGAAACCGTTCTCTTACGCTTCTATAGAACTAGTTCTGAATGTGACAATTTCGAAAAAAAAATCATTGATTAAAGAACTAGTTCTAAATCATTGATTAAAGAACTAGTTCTAGAACCGTTCCATAGAATGGAACTAGTTCTGAGGTGACAATTTCAAACAAAAATCATTGGTCGTAACACCAAAGTAGAAAAAGTACAGGCTATTTTCATGTGTTCTGGAACAAGTTGTAGAACTAATACAAATTTTTGTTGGGGTATTATATTTATCTTCTTAATCATATCTTATTTAAATATTTATAATACTATAAGAAAAATAATTTAAATATACAACTTAAAAATTAAATTTTATTATATGTATTTCGTTTAAAAAGAACTTGACTTAAATTCTAACAATAAAATCTTATGAAAAGATATGTTTGTATGTAAGTACTTAAGTATTGTGTTGATAATTTAATATAAATATTATATTAACTCCTTAAAGCATTGATTTAAATCTGTGCTATATATTTTTAGCTTTTTTGTGATTTTTAGTTTAACTATCCCAATCGTTTGTTGCACAAATACTAATGATAGTTTTTTTTTTTTTTTAGTAAAAAAAAATATATTAAATTCCAAAAACTATAATTTAAGGAAAATATTATTATTTTTAAAGAGAAAAAATTATGTATTTTGTGTAACGTAATTTTTAAAATAACAATTCTCTAGCAGTCTAATGGTCCACACTTAACACCAATTTCTGTGCATTTACACTCTAAACAGGGTGAAGAAAGTTCAAGTATGATGCGACCAACGCGATACATTCGTCCATAAATATTACAACCCGCCAATTTTAAAATACCTGTGGGATCAATTAAATTATTTAGAGATGAGGATGATTGTGATGTTGATGATGAGGGTGATGACACCTGAGAGTTTATTTGAGCGGTGGTAGCGGAGGAAGAGAAGGATGGAGCTGAATAAGAAGAATGCTGAGGGCGTTGTTGTGTTGAAGGTTCTAAACCCTCCAATTGATTAAGTGTATGCTTGTAGTGTACCAAACCCATTAATTTATGCCTTGAAGATGTTGAAGAAGAATCATCTATATCACCATCATCATCATCTTGCTCATAGTTTGCACCATCTAGTAGGGCATCTGAAGAAATTGTTGCTGCTACAGCAAAGTGTTGTTGTGTGGTTGAGGTAGAGGAGGCCATTGTTGTAGTTGAGGGCGTTGCTGAATTACGTTTCACTTCAAAACTGGCATCCATGAAGGGTAATTTGTCAAAAGGTGACATAAAAAATGGATTTGTAGTTGGTGGTGATGATGAGGAGGATATGTAAGAGGTTGTTGTTCTTATCGTTGTTTTTGTAGTGGAAGGTTTAGCTGTTGTTGTTGTCATAGTTTTAGTTTTACTAACAGTCTGTATATTTGCATTACTTGTTGGTTTTGCTGTCCGTCTAGTGGTCACAGAGGTTTTATCAATATTTATTGCATTTGGTTTAGGAGTGCTCTTTACTGTTGCTGTTGTTGTTGTCATCGTTGTGTTGTTGGTGGTCGTTTTATTTGTTGGTTTAGTACTTGTTACACGTCGTGTTGCATTAGACTTAGTTTTCATTGTTGACACAGAGCCGCCAGATGATGGTGATGACGAAGTTCTAGAAGAAGATGACGATGATGTTGATACTGTGGATGACGCCAATATTTTCATTTCACCGCCATTCAATGAGGAATTTTTATTTATTTTTGTCGGTTTATGCTGTTGTGGTTGTGTTTGTTTAGTTCTATAGTTCGTAGTTGCTGCAATTGTTTTATTACGATTTACCTTAATATTTGCCACAGCTGCTGTTGGTCTTTTTGTTGTTGCTGTTGTGGTCATTTTCCTTGTTGACGATAGTGTCGTTGAGCCTATTGGCCTTATTGTTGTTTCAATTTGTTTAATTTTGTTCTTGTTATTTTTCTCTGTTATAGATGAATCTTCTATACTAATACTATCCATCATTCCCTTGGATGTTGTGTTGTCTTGTATCAATTGTTGTTGTACCACCATTGCCGCCGTTGGCAATGATTTAAATGGAGGTATTGTACTCACATCATTTACATCAACATTAGCTTTATCATCATCATCATCCATGTCAACGCCAAAGGTTTGTGTTATTATGTGTTGTTGCATAGTTTTTTCTTCAATTTCTGCTTGAGTTCTATTATAAATTCTATTGTTGTTGTGTCCATCATTGTTATTGTTGTTGTTATTTGTAACGTGCGTAGCTGTCATTTTGATTTGGGTTGTCGTTTTTGTATTCATTGGATTTGTATCTGTTTGTTTTGAATTCATTTCAAATTGTGTTGGTGTATTTTGTGGTTTATCATTTGACTGACTATTGGTGGCGGTTTTAGTTGTTGTTGTTGTCGTTGTGCTTGATTTGTTAATAAAATTTTTTAATTTGTCTTCGATTAAGGATGTTAAATCTGGCGGCGGTTCGGTGCGTATGACATCTTTAAAGGGATCGGGTGTTGTGATTTCTAGAAAAACAGCAAAAAAAAAAAAAAAGGAAATTGAAAAATAATAAAATTTTAAGGCTTATTGTTTGTTTTAAAAGGTCAGTGTTAATGAATTTTGTTAAGCTTAACGTTTAGTCTGTTTTCAGTGAAAATATTTTGTTACAAAAAAAAAAAAAAAAAAAAGGATTTCTATAGAAAATTAAAGTCTTTAATACTTTTAAGAAAACAGACAAGCAAAAGGCGATTAGTGGGGGCTGATGTTGGTAACACATAAAAATTACCGCTTGACTCCAAGTCATTTCAACCATATCCATCCGTCTGTCTGGTTGTCCATGTAAACCTTATAAACAAACAACAAATACTGGATTTTTTGCATTTCTTAGGAAACTAAAAGTTCTGTCAGTTTGTGTTAAATCGAGCTAATCTCAAGCTATAAAAAACAGTTTTCATTTTCTAACGAATATAGAGCATTAGGCAGTGTTGCCAGATGATGCGATTTGTTCCCAAGTTGGGGATGGTTACATTTCATTTGGGGTACAATTTTCGTGAGGAGGGATTTTTGAGCTTTATTATGGGGATACAAAGCAAGATTTTCTGCCAACTCTGTCATTAAAACATGATATTTTTTATTGATATTTATTTAATAGAATTCCGTTAAAATATCTTTGCAATTAAAAATTCTCTTTTCAGACAAATTTAATTAATTTTAAATAAGTTATGGTCAACCTTATATTTTTGAAAATTTTACTTTTTCGACTAGTGTTAAATCCAACAAAATTTCGCAATTTACAGTTTCACGAATTCTTTATTAAATTATTAATAAAAAAATATATATTTTTATTGATTTTTAAAACATAGATGCCCACTTCAAGCACATTTGTGCTGAGAGCTTCACACATATTCTTATTCTCTTTCATTTATTCTTTGCTGAGAGAGCGATGAGTACACAAATGCACTGAAAAAAATTGTACATTATGTATGAAAACAATTTTAAATCTTTCCAGTTAAACATTGTTTTTATAAAATTGTATTCGATTTTCAACACATTAGATATAAATGACTGGACAAGGGAAAATATTTTAACAATACTTGTTTATAATTAAGCCTTCCAAATAATATAAGGTTATTACTTACATTATATTTTGTTATATTAAATATAAAAATAACATTATTTATTTCCTTATTTTTAAAATTTAGCAATGAAGTTTCAATAAATATTATTTGTGTTATTTTCCAATTGTTTAGTATTTATGTTTTAACCATTGAAGTTGATGACATATTTTATTTAATTCACCCATTTTTTTCTTTTAGTGCATATTTTTTTTTTTTACTAACACAACTACATGTATTCCGTTAGTATGCGTGGGCATCTATGTTTTAAAACCCAAATAATTCTTGTGTTTATTTGAGTTGTTACTTTGTAAATAGTAATATAAAAGAGTTTTTGTCTCTTATTAAAGTAAGTAGTGTGATGTGGCGCAGTGCGTAGCACGTTAGTATTTAAAAATTAATGTGCACGTTGGGTTAAAATGTGTCAAAAGTGGCGATTCATTTGAATGAAAAAAAAGAAACATATACATATGTATATACATATATATGTATATTAGAGATCTGCATAAATATATTTGTATATGTAGAGTACACGTGTACTGGCGCAGCATGTACACTTACTCGAAGCATCGCAAACAAAAAATGTACTCATATTTGTAAACAACAAAACTTTCGAATAACTAGTTGTTGGTATTTGACTGTGTTCGCTAATAACGAACACTGCCGACATGTTCAATTTTATTCGAACATACCAAGATAGATCACGTCGAGTATGATGCGAAAGTAAAACTGAACGTAGTACTACATGTATAATGTTCAGTTTGGTAGAAAAAAAGTTTCATTTGTATTATTGGCATTTGGTTTTCAACGAAAAATTTGTAATCCTGTACTTAAGTCATAATTTTTTAAATAAAAAATGATTAGTTTAAAACAAATTTTTTTACTTATTATGATTAATAAACAACAATATAATTAGCAATATGCCAAAAACGGCTTTTATTGTTGAAAATGGATCTTTAGGGCTTCAGCAACAACTTTTGCATAATTCCGTTATTTACAAAATTACCGTTATTTTTAGGTTACTGAAGAAAATCACAATTTTGACCTTTAAATTTCCAGAATTCGACCAAATGATGTTTGGCAACTTTGTACAAAATATTTTGGCAAATATTTTTGCTGAACATATGAACTCATAATATTTGCAAATACAGGGTGTTTTGATGCAATTTTAATAAAAAATTAATTTTGGGCCATCTAGCGGCAATAATTTGTACTAGCTATGTTCAGCAATTAGAAAGGTAATTTTAATACCTTTCCAAAAAGAGCTTTGTTTCTAAAATTCTGCGGTGGTGCTCAAAGATTGCATTCATACTTCAAAAGTTATATATGAATGAATGTGAAAAAAACGCATTTTTTTCAATTTTTTCGATTTTTTTTAACATTTTCCAAATTTTCTCTTAAACGAAAAATGCGATCGTAACGCACCACCGCAGAATTTTAGATATTATTGTCATCAACAACTATGTTGACTTTCAAGGCATAACATTCAGTCCAATTTGTGCTGCGTTAAATGTTAGCAGTAGTATTTTCTTGCTTCCATGTTTTGTTGTTGCCATTTTGTTTTTGTCAGTGTATTATTGCAACAATATCCGAAAATGAAAAACTACTATCCAGACTAACTATCCAACTAATAAAAACATTGAATTTGTAGCTCTTAACATAAATAATGCGTTAAATTCAGAAAAAATAAAAAAAAAACAAGTTTTAAGGGCCACCCTATATTTCCATTTTAGGACAAGTAGTGGAAACCCTAATTAGATATTAAGGTAGCTGACTCCACCCCCGAAGCATATATATATAGATATATAGATACAAAATTATGTTTCAATATCAATTAATATCTTTTAGCTAGTTTGTATTGTTTTCTTATAAGGAGCTGTCCATGTTAAAACTTTTTTTACAGTTTTGAAAAAGAGTACAAAATTTAATCTGCATCTACTTTCAGTATATTTATTTTAAATAAAAAGTCTTTTAAGATAAAAATTTAAAATAGAACCATTAACTTCAAATATTTAAGTGTACTTTTGTGCAAGAATTGGTAAATTATATTTTGTCCTAATATTTTTGTTATTTTTTTGGAAAATTGTCCTAACATACACTAATACACTAAAAAATAGTACATATTGTCCACTTTAATATTACAAAAAAAAAATCATGCGCATATATATCCCGATTCGAGAAAATATGTTTTTCGAAAAAACTCCAGTAGATTTCATACAAAAACCAGCAGACATTTCCTTTGCTTTTTCAACCATTAAACAGTGAGACAGAATCGAAATAAATCTGTAAATTTTAATCGGCTGGTTTGATTTACATAAAATTTCACATAGGCGTAGCAGAGGACAATAGTATTTTGTGTTTAGAAGCTGGAAAATGTCATGGAAAATGTTTAACCACTAGCGAATTTTTGTTCCTTACCCGATTTCCAAGATTTTTTTATCGCCTTAAAGTCCTTGATAAATCCTTTGGAAAACATGCTTGCATGTACTACTTATCTTATATATTTTTCGAGTTATATACATTTGAAATTTCAAAAATCAAACTTTACAAGATTTTGGTTAAGATTTTTCAATATATAGCCAAATATTTTCAACCGATTTTATTATATTTTATGTAGTTGGTTAGAAAGCAAAATTATCTATAGAACAAAAAAAAAAAATTTGGAGTCGTTATTTTTATTGAGTCAAAAGTTAAACGATTTTGAATTGAATAATGCATAATTTTCGACCCATTTATCTCTAATGTATAGACGGACAGACATTACCGTTCTGCTAAAAAAAAAAATCCTAAAATTCTAAAACTGAATTTTTTAGCTAATAATCAATAAAAAAAATTAAACGTGATCATTAAAATATTGATATCACCTTTTCCTGAATTAATTGTAATTTTTGACCCCTTTTACCCCAATGTTGGGCAGTAGGAAAGTCTTAAAATTCCAAAAATATTTAATTTTTTACATTTTGACCAACATGAAAACTAAATCTAAATATTAAAGTATTAATGTCACCTTTCCCTGAATTAAGTGCCATTTTCGACTCATTTAACCCAGAAGTATAGACGGATGGACAGACTGCTATTTAACCCAAAAACATCTCATAATTTTAAAAATGCATTTTTTTAATAAATAATGAATTAAGCGCCATTTTCGATCCATTTAACCCAAAAGTATAGACGGATGGACAGACATTGCCATTCAGCCAAAATACATCCTATAATTCTAAAAATGCATTTTTAGCTTACTAATGTGTAGAAAAATTAAACGTGATCATTAAAGTGTTGATATCGCCTTTCCCTGAATTATGCATAATTTTCGACTCATTTAACTTTAATGTATAGACGGACGGACGGACATTACCATTCTGCAAAAAAAAAAAAATCTTAAAATTCTAAAACTAAATTTTTTTACCCAATCATTAAAATATTGATACCACCTTTCCCTAAATTAGTCGCCAATTTTGACCCCATTTACCCAAATGTGCGGTGTTCGAATTAGTCTCCTGCGCAAGATGATTTGAAAAGCAAACACACTTGAATTTCAAGTGTGTGTTTCATAGCCAACATGTGCAAAAACAACAATAAATACTGTTCGTACTGTTCGCTGCCCGAAGCAAAGCAAGTGTGTACTGTGTATGAGCGACTGCAAATCCGTGCGTTCAAATCATTTATCGTAAACAAGTGGTGCAAGTAGTGTGGCAAAAAAAAGCAAATCATACAAGACGTTGAGAAATGATTTAAAGATTTCAAGTGGGCTTAATGATTTGTTTGTTTTTTGTAATACGTAGTTGCTGTGTGTGGCAAAAAATCTTCATAATGTGTAAAAAGTGGTTGTTTATAAATATTCTTGCATACACACACATATATACAGTATGTCTATATTTTATTGTTGGTTCTTCTTTTCTAAATAAATGTAAAAGGGTGAATTCATAAAGTTATTAAAAAATACTCTTTATTAAGAGTTAAAAAAGTAAAAAAATTAAAGTTGACATTTGAAACTGTCAGTTACATATGTAAGTTAGAAAATTTTTATCTTTAGTATTTATTTATATTTTAAATAAAGTTAGTCTTATAATTAATTGTATGTTTATAAAAAAATTTAAAATTGTACTTATTTATATTATGATAGATTTTATTGCATTTAATTTATATATACTAAGTAATCATTCTATTTTAAAACTAAAAGGAAATAATATAGAACAAAAAAACCTTGTAAAAAACTTTAAATATTTAATAAAATCTGTTTACTAATAAAACTTAATGCATGTTTCTTTAAATTGTTATAACTAGTAACATTAATAATTTATTTGATCGTAAATAACAATAAGTTTATAAACAATAATTTTAAACGACTGTTTTACTTACGAAATTACTTTATACAGTCATGAACGCACACACACACATATAATTTTAATAAAAAAGAAAACACAATTTTTTTCCTTATTGAAGCAAACAAGTGGTCAAAAGGCTTGTATTTTTTTATACAAGCCTTTGAGAGGCTTGTTTGGTCGCTATCATAGCACACTCATGATTTGTTCATAAAGTTGAAGCACACACGCAGTATTTGTATGGTTTTAAGTGCCTGCAGAACAGTATTTATTACTCCGCACACACACTGATAACAACACTTGAAAAATATCAAGTGGCTTATACAGCCTTATAAGACACAGTTTGCAGGGCTCTAGTTCGAATCTCGCTAGCGCCAAAATTATTTGAAAAACTTGATACTTTTTAATTTTTTATACCCTACACCACCACATATGGTTGGCGTTTGTGTTGATATTTGTAACGAACAAAAAAATCTTTGTACACCCACCTTAAAGTATACCAATCGACTCAGAATCACTTTCTGAGTCAATTTAAAGATGTCCGTCCGCCTGCTTGGCTGTCTGTCTGTCTATCTGTCTGTCTATGTTTGTGAACAAAGTCCGCATTTGTGAACAAAGTAAAGGTCGCAATTTTAAAGTTATCTAGAAGAAATTTTGCACGAATAATTTTTTTTGTACAAAGGCAGAGGCTTTGCCTAAATTGGTTATGATCGGTTCATTATTTTACCTAGCCTCCATACAAATATCCTCCCGAATTGAGGTTTAGCGTTCATAAGGCACATGAATTCATATAAATTTTAGTATTAATGTAACATTCTGTATTTGTATATTTTATTTTACATTTAGTAAAAGTATCAGTAAACAATTAGCCACAGGTCTAAAATAAGACCTTCGCCGAATTTTAATGCACACACGCAATAGTGTAGGATATCGTCAAGCTTGGCCGACTAAATCTTTCTTACTTGTTCATTACCAACTTCAATCCATTCTGATTTTTTTCTTTTTTATATTTGGCAATGAAACGAACTGTGTGTGGACTCGTTTTTTATATTCCTACGAAAAACTAAAATGCTTAAAGATTGAAATTAGTTATTTACTAAAGTAAAGGCTAATAGAGGATTCTATTTATATTAACAGTTTAACAGTCTCACACTTACCTATAACTTTCGTTGTATTCAAAATATCACCCGATGTCGTTATATCTATTATATGCTGTGTCACATGATAACTATCACCCACTTTAACATTAACGTTATCATGATTATCATCATCATCCAAAAGCAAGGGCTCTTTTGGTACAAAACCTCCCTCAGTTTTAGTGGGTGGAGAAAAACCCTTTGTCGATGATGGAGTACCAGCACCAGCAAAATCATATTTCAAAAACGCAGGAGAACCCAAAGTGCCATCAAATTTACCAGCATTTGAAGAAACTAAAGAATCTGGTCCTTCAACATTAAATTTATAAATATATTCGGCTTTACTGCCATCCTCCAAATCAGGATATAAAGGATATTTTTCTGTTATTGAAGGATATAAATTAGCATCATCATATAAATCATAATCTATGCGTGAAATGGGGGCTGAAGAATGATGATAATATTCATAAGAAGAAGCTTGATTATGATCAGCTTTCACGGCATCAGTGGGTAGGAAGGGTATGATTTTTAAATTGGGCAAACTGGGTGGTAAAGTAGGTTCAGAGTTTTGATCTAAAGGTTCGGCTTCTAAGATGGTGGGATTGGTTTTTATTACTACCGGCTTTAAGGTGGTAGAAGTTGTGGGTTTTAATGTAGTGGTGGTAGTGGTAGTAGTTGTAGTTGTGCTTGGTTTGGCTGTGGTAGTAGTGGTTGTTGTTGGTATTGGTGTGGTAGTAGTTGTATATTCTTCTTTTGCTATAGTCAAAGGTATAGGTGGATTTTTATTTTCCTTTATGGGCAAAGGTTTAAATGTTGGTTTTGTAAAATCTTTGGTGGATATAATGGGTGGCTTTACTGTTAAATTGGCTATTTTAGAATTAATACGTGTATATGTTTTGTCCTGAGGCAGAGGCTTAAACATGGGCATAGGTTTAGGTGTGGGTAATTTAACGGTGGTTGTTTTATTTACATTAAGCTGGGGTGTATTGTAGCGTGTTTTATTTTCTCCTCCCAAAATATCACTTAAACCATCTAGAAGTTGAGCCAAGAAGTCTGTATTTTTCTCAGGTTTAGGTTGTGTATGATTCTTGCCAGGAATGTAATTTAATTTTGAAGGTTTGGAGTTTGTTTTGGTATGCGGACTTGTAGTTTTAGTGGATTTTTTAGTAGTGGTGGTAATTGGTTTCCTCGTTGTAGTAGTAATGGAAGTAGTGGGTTTCCTTGTAGTAGTTGTAGTTGTTGTTAAGGGTTTCTTGGTATATTTTATTGCTTGAGTTTTTATAGCTTGTGTTGGCTTTATCTCTTCCGTAGTTTCAGCCAAGGTGGTAGGATAAGTCTGTGTTGTTTCTTCAGTTAATGTTGACTCTGTTGTGCTTATTTCTTCCATTGAGGAAGTCTGCATATTATCCTGTTCCTCAGCATTCAATTCTCCTATAGATTCTCCACTATCCTCAAAACCTTCTTGATCCACGCGATCTATCGATGTAGTACTTTCAAAATCTATACGATCTTGTACATTTGTTGTATCGGTTTTATCTACTTTGTCCGCTACAGTACTAGCAGTTTTTTTTAAATCAACTTCATTTGGTGCCAAAAGCAAATCTACCCAATGTATTCCTGTAGTAGTAGGAGTAGTTTTCTCTTCCACCGACTCAGTTTCCTCTGAGGAATTTTCTGTTTTCTGTTCATTAGGTTCAGAGGGTCCCAATAATAAATCCAAAAAACTTACTTCTGTGGTTGTGGAGGGTATATTGTGTAGGCCCAAAGGTATGGGCGTAGGTGAGGGTCTGGCTTGTTTATGTTGAGTTTGTTTCGATGGTAAACCCACTAAATCCAAATTATCCTTAAGCATTTGATTATTATTGCTATCGATGAATTCCAATCCCTCTCTTATTGAATCGAAAATACTTTTCTCTGTGGTACCAGTCTTACTTTTTGAGGGCTTTAAGCTTACAGGCTCTCTATCATGGGGATATTGTACTGGAATTTCTGTGGCAGCATTTTCGTCTTGATCTTCATCTTTTCCGAATAATAAAGAAAATAAATTAAATTGTCTTGAATTTTGTGATCTTCTATAATCCCTCTGGCTGCCACAATCATAACTAGAAGGGCAACATTGTCCTTTAGGCACTACTGGTATACAGTTCCTTAAAGCCGGTGCACATTTCTTGGGAGCACACTTTCTCTGTCCTCTTATACAGAAACATATATCACAAGGTTTATCTTTATCGCTTTTCATTTTCTGACCTTCCGTATAGAATTGAGAACCCACAGTACAACCATGATTACGCTGTAGACGCTGAGACATTCTCATATAATGTTTATTAGATGTTTTGCGATAACGTACTTCTTGTGATGATTTTCCTGTTTGTTTAGTACTACAATCATAACGTACAGGACAACAGGTAGAGTCTACAAATATGGGTTTACAACCTTCGACCGGTAGCATACATTTGGGTTTAACACATTTCTCAGTGCCACCTGTAATGTTAATAATTTTGTATAAAAATAATAATTTAATGTTATCAGTAGAGTTGAAGGTTACTTACCTATACAATAACAATAACTGCAAAGGTTGGAGGAAGACATAGCAGAGCCAGATTTGTATACCGTGCCATTTTTAACACAAACTGAAAAAAATTAAAAAAAATATAAAATTATTAGTAATTAAAGTAATTGGAATGCAAAAATAATTATTTTATGGTTAATAGCTCTGGAAATATGGATAGAATAAAAATTTAAGTATGTGAATTACGCCCATTTTTGTTTTCTAAGTTTATATCGTTTCTCAAACTATCTGTACAAAATTTCGTTATCGTACATGCTTTTGTTTAAGAGATATCTGCAGAAATGTATAAACTGAAATGACATCGGACACAATGTGTTTCTAGTATTTGGTCCATTACTTTTTTGTTTATCAATCGATTTTGCCCATTTTCAATACCAAAAATTGAGCCAAATTTCGTCCCCTAGGTGGCTTCCTTCGAAACCTATCTTGCTGTTAACAAACAGACGGACAGACAGACGAACATAGCTAGGTCGACTTAGAATCTTACAAGGACCCAGAAAAATATATTTTATGGGATTTTAAACAATTTCTTTGACACTGAATGATAAACTCTTTTAGATGGTGATGGATTGTAACTCTGTATAATTATTGCTTTTAGGCAAAATCTCAATAATCTAATTGATATAATAAAAATTTTCATTGAAACCCTGCAAAAACTTTGGTTGCCATGTAATGAGTTAAGAAGCTAATATAATGGCTTAACACCACTTACACATTAGCTGAATAACTCATTATTTTAACACGGTGATGACATAACTAATTACTTCTAAGCTGTTAAATAGCGCATTGATTTTAAAACATTACTGAAGTCATGATTAGCAATAACAATAGGAACTAGTTACATTTTAGGTTATAAATAATTAATGAAATGTCGGATATAAAATATCTTTTTGTTGTTGTAAATAGATTTTTAAAATTTTAATTTAAAAAACTTAAATACAATAAAAAATGTAATTAAAATAAATGCATATGAATTAATTTGTAATCTAAATTAATTCATATGCAAATTTTGCCTTTCACTTACATATGTATTCCTTCTTCAAATTGGTAACTGCATTATAAAAATCAATAAAAATTAATATTTTGCTTTTAAAAATGGAAGCTAAGTTTTTGCTTGGTATATACCTTAGGGGTATACATAATTAGTTACTAAACAACTTCTATATTATGCAAACAGTATGTTGTTTTCATTACAAAGTAACTAGATCCGTAACTACATGTCATTACCATGTTTTTGCTGGGAATTTATTATGTATCAAAATTATTTTCTGTCTATTTTTCCAAAAGTTTTGGGTAAGATTATTATTAGGTTCATGTAGTATTAGTTTAAATGTCAATAGCGCGGTCGAATCAAGGTCGAATTCAATGCATGCATAATTACGTTGACCTATCTGATATCAAAATCAGAGAGGTCCAATAATGAATGCATATGTAGAATGGCGAAATTTGTAGTTCAAATCCTCATAAGAGACGTAAACATATTTCACTGTCTTCTCCTCTTCCTCATTGCAACAATTTCTGCAATAGTTATTAAAAGAGAGTGATAACCTCCGCAATAGTGGTACACCATGTGATTCATTTCTTCATTTCGAAGGCGGGTGGATTCAGGAAAGTTAATCCACCAGATTACAAGAGCTATTTTAATGATCTTTTACCAGATCAGCTCAAGGTTTAAATGTATTACTTTATCATTCAGAGATATCTTGCATTCATTTACCAGCTTGGACGTTGAGAAGCCACCCGAAAAAATCACAACTTGACTACCCATATATATTTGAATATCTACTTCAAACACCGAATATTACTTTAGCTAACTTACAGCTTTCTTTACGGCCGAGATTTTCGCTTAAAAAACACTACAGTGATTATTTGTTCAATAAAATAAAAAGATGTATTAATTAATATGGTATTTTTTCGTTTTATTATGTATACATCATTCGAAAACTATTAATAATGAGAATAACCTTTATTATTAAATTTAACCTTAAAAATTCTATTTGTTTGTTACAAGTAAATAATTTCAACTTGTAACAAAGAAGGATTGCTCCAACTTTTTCCAATCTCTTGAGATAATGAATTTTTGTTCTCATATTATCTGTCCGAGCCATAAATATTACATTACAGTAATTTTCATACATTTTTTATTATATTAAGGTGAGAGCATATGGTAATCACTCTGAAGTGGTAAAATTTTTATTTCGAATTCATTGTTTTACCGCTTCTGCGGTGTGAATTGGGGCATTGTCGAAGTGGAATGTCTATGGAATGAATTAAAATAGTGTATAAAACATATAAATTATTTTTTTTTTTTTTCAGTAAAATTTTGTTTTTCCCGTAATTCTATGCAAAGAAAATCCAAGTTCACATGTCTCATGATATGAAGTAGTACTCTACGCCATTATACTTCCTTTGCACCTTTATGGGATACATAATTCATTTCTCAAATAATGAAAATAATAATAGTTATGGTCATTGGTGCCTTCTAGATTGATTTTTTTTTCATCCTATAGTACAATATGTTTAATCCTTTTTTTTAGAACATGCGTTCACGGTATAGTAGTTTTACTTAACGAATGGTGTATAGAGGTGTGCATTTTATAATTTTTAGTCTTCTTAGGTGCACTGAATTTCAAATAACATGCTTTATGTTAAAAACACTTGCTTAAATACCTCATTTTTTTTCAGTAGTATTGGAGACATCTCGAGTGATGGATCTTCTGTCAGCTTTCATTATTGCTTTATATGTAACTTTTTTTCATTATTTCATAGCGATACTGATTTATTAAAATGTTGACAATATTTTGGCTTCGAACAATTTTTCTTCGCCATATTTCATAGATTAAGTCTGATTTGTCCATACGCTATAATTTTTTCTTTACTGGAAAACCTTTATAACCGACCAATTTTTACAAATTTTTATATAAAACTGTTGAAAATGTTAGAAAAACACACAATTATGGACAAATTCAACAAATACTTGACGCAAATTGATTTTATTTTTAATGAATCTATGAAGATGACCAAAAATAAAGTTGCTTTAAGCAAGAAATGTATTTTGTTAGAAAAAAAAAAAAAAAATATATAAATAAATCCAATAAAAATCGTATTTAGTTCTTTATTAATATTTCTTGCTATTAAATATCTTAGAATTCAAGAAATCAAGATGAAAAAATGTATTTTTCTTTATTATCTTACAAAGAAAAAAAAAAATAATTCGAGTTTTAATTTAACGAAAATCTTGAACCTATTCTGTTAACAGGCAGTGTAATGGGAACATAGACGCACTACCCAAATCCTTTCAACAGATTTAGACACATCGGTGTAAACCTGAGAAAGGGTATAGATATACAATAGTCAATCACCCTTATCATGAATACTTTTTCCCTCGAAATGTTTTCCCTTTCCCTAAATTTCCAATCGTGAACAAATTCCCCATGAATAATTTCATGCTAAAAATAAAATTCCCCTAATCGTGAATGATTTTTTTTCCCCCGAGTTTTTTCACTTTTCCCTTTAATTTGTTCACTTTATTTTTGCTGGAGAACAGAACAGAAAATGTAAGTAGATCCTCTTATAATTCGGATATTGAAGTTAGTTTAAGGGCACTATCAGTTAATAAGACACAAACTGATATATTGCTCAACATAAAATAAAATTTTTGTACCAATTGTAAACATAATGTACACTTTAATTTGTTACTAATTTTTTGTTGGGTTTCCAAAAATTAGCCAAATTATTTTGCTAAATAAAAGTTAAATAGTACAATAAAGTAAAGTTGCAATAAAACTATCACTCCAATTCTAAATATCTTGCTTTGTTTTTTCCACTTTAAAATATTAGTAAATACGTGTATATTTTTTTAAGAAAACTTTATTTTTATTTTTATTTTAATTTTCTTCCTTTTTTCATTCACTGAGAATTGATAGCGGGAAAATTTCTTCACTTGAGATTCACGATAGCATTTTTCCCTTCTAGGGGAATAAAAATTTCATGGGAACAAAAATTCCACTTGTTATTCACGATAGGGGTGAATATAACATTTTAAATCTATTAGACAGTTTAATGGCAATAACTTCTTTCGTTCAATGAACCTGTAGTATTGAGCCTAGTAGCCGTTAAGTTTGCCTATTTGCGAGCTTTTGTGGTTTTTTTAAAAAAAAATTTTGGAAATTTTGTACGAAATTTTATTATAATTTTTTTTTTTTGTTTAATGGGCTTAATACTCCATAAATATTTTTATTTCTGACTTATTGTCTTTTTTTGACTTTATTCGACTGGTGAAAAGAATATCGATTTCTCGATAATTTTCAAACCAGAAAATCGACAAAAACTCGATTATTTGAAAGTCAATTTAGGGAACCATAATTATTACACTGTTGCACAGTGGGGTCAAACGCAAATTTTTTGGTAATAATCTCCAAAACTACTGCTCGGATTAAATTGAAATGTATGGAAGAGTTGCAGGGAGGACTTAAGCTTTCAGAAAAATCATATTGTAGTAACCCTGTGATAACACAAGATCAACTACTGGGTGTCAAATTTGACTACCTCGAATATGTAAAAGTTTAAAAAAATCGTTTACAAATGAAGTGCGATTTTAAAGATTTTTATATTTATGTAAAGTGTTTGGTAAGGTAAAGAAAAAATAAGCTCACTCACTTAAGTTTTCTCTTACAAATAAAAATATATTTACACTTGAATTTTGAATTTTTGATTTTTTGCTTCGACTTTCTTTCGTTTTTCGGGAATAAGTCATGAGGTATATGAGATAAAAATTTTTTAAAAATACTATGTAATTTTTTATATATTTCGAAATAATATGATGAAAGAATTTTTGGATTATCTCAATTCGTCTAGACGCGAAAAATATTCAAATTAAGCACTCTGAAATTATTATGAAAAATGGCTATTTTTTACAAAAATATAGTAAAATTCTTATGAAAAACTAGAATTTGTTAAACGACTTTTTTAATTGCATAAAAAAGCGTATTAGGATTATATTTTCGCTATTATTTCTTATGTAATGTATAAAATAAATATCGATCTTTCAATCCTGCAAAAATCATTGAAAAAGCTTTACAAAGAGCTCTGCAACTCTTCCATACATTTCAATTTAATCCGTGCAGTAGTTTTGGAGATACAGATTTATTAACAAAAAATTTGTGTTTGGCCCCACTGTGTGTTGGTTAGAATCTCCATATGAGGCTGGTAATAAATTTGTTCATCCTTTCCAGAATCATTTTGATTAGCTCCGAAGTCACATTCTTGCAGATATTTCCTGGTGACTATAAAGTGTTTTAAAAATATACCTTTTAAATGCTCATATAATATTGCAAATACCTTATTTAATTTAATCTTCTCAAACTATATCAGTAAAATAGTTAATAATTCAAAAAAAAAAAAAAAAAAAAAGGAATTAATCTCTCTTTAGCTATTAAGCTTCTTTACTTTCACACTAATGATCCTCACGTTAATATATTTTATGTTGCATTCATGAACATATGCGTACGTATGTGACTATGATTTTTATTTGTGATTAATTGCAAACTCGTGCATTAACACGTTTCTTGCCTTAGCTCAGATAACAAAGAAACTAGGCAGGAGTAAAAAGGGTTCTTTAAAAAATTCCATATAATTAAAGTAATCATCAGTAATTTAAAGCTGTTCGTATAGGCCAATAACGATTTTAAAGTGAGAAAGAATTCGTAAAGGGTGTATTAAAAAAAAGTGTTACAAAATATATAAAAATGTATTTAATAATATAAAAAAAATAGGTCTTAGCCAAACTTTGAAATGTGAAAATTTTATAATCATTTTTTTTTTTTTCTCAGAAAAAATAACACTTTTTGTGAGTAAATTCCCCTCCACCTCATTTTAAATCAGCCCTGTCAAAGTAGTTTAATTTTTTAAAATATTTTTTTTTTTTTTTTTTAGTTAGGTATACAATAACTTACCATACAAATCGACATCAGTATCATCAGATCGGCGCTGCAGCATATTTTCATTGACTACACGATCAATTGATTCACGCTCGTAATGATCTAAATATGCGATAATACGACGCGTGGCTGGTATCTTATAAAAGGCATCTAAACGTGCACAAGATAAATATGGACAACATGTGTTCTTTTTTTGGACAACAACACAACCACGAGGTGGTGGCATCGGCATCTCAGGACAAACTTTTAAACGACAGACTAAAGTCTTCTTATTACACTGGCAGTTTAAACATTTCTCGGTGGTGGGAACAAGTGATTTGTCTGCATACCAAGTACCATTGTGATGGCAACCTACAACGATGTTTTTTTATTTAACAAAGCAGCCAAGTAGATAGACAACATGTTGCATATAGTTTTATAGCATTTTGCAGACAGAGGACAACGACGACGAAAATGAAGATGATGACGATGACAATCATGTTGTTTGTCGTTGATTATACAAATGGTGGGATGGGAAAGAAACATAAACATATAGGAAATTAGTATGGAATTAAATAGGTATAATAATATAAAAATAAAATAAAAAAAACGTAAAGTAAAACATTTATAAAAGTTGTTCTTTATTGTTGTTGCTGCTGCTACTTTTGGAGTCTTATGTTGTTATACTGATAAAGATATTAAGATAATTTTATTTTTTGTTTTAGCATGAGTCTTGTTTTCTTTTGCTTGCTAATTTTAAACAAAAATGAAAAGAAAAAAATGCACAAATTAAATTTGTTGTAAGTGAGAAGATTCTGTTGTTGCTGGCTATAAAAATCATGCTTTCCTCATGTTGTTAAACAAAAATGGTTAAAAATGACACAGTGAAAAAATATACGTTCGTAAAAGGTAAGAATTTAATATTGAGCAGTGAAGACTTTTGTGCACTTAAGAAAATAATATGTGAATTAAAATTATACTTATGTGAAAAGAATGTAGTTTTGGAAGTCTGTAGTTTTTCCTAAGCCTCCAAAGTCTCTTATAAGTTTAAGACAATTTAAGTTTGTGACCAATTGCAATGGTTGACAAAAAAAAAAAAAATATATATATATTTTTCATGCTCCTTCAGTTTTTTTCCATCAGGTCGAGGTTTTTTGTATGGGCGCGTCTAATATTGCGTTCTAAATAAGCCGATTACTCGAGTATATTTCATTATAATTCCAGAACGGTATGCACGATTTATATAAGTAATACACCAAAAAAATCCGAAAAAAATTTGTTCATGCTAAATTCAAGATTTTCAGTTTATTATTTCACGTATCATAAAAATTGATGCATAAATCATGGTTGCATTCACAGTTAAGTTAGGATACCCATGCATACCTACAGTTAAGTGGAGATACACTAGTGGGCAAAAAAAATTTTTTTGCATCTTATATAAAAAAATAGATGGATTAGAGTCCTAATTACCAAGTTTTTAGAAAAGATAGAAATACGGGTAATAGTAAAAGTGGAGGAATTTTGATTGCTGTGCAGATTGATATTTTGGCTGAAGAGTTAATAATAAATACATCCCTGAATATCGAGGTCATTTGTGTAAAAGTGAAGTTGAAATATAAATCATTATATATCATCTGTTCTTACATTCCCCCAAAGTCTTCTATCGAAGTTTATGATGAACAAAAAAATGTTGCTGATAAAATTTTAAAACTACTAAAAGCATCTGATTCTTATCTTTTGATTGGAGATTTTAATATTCCAACAGTATCTTGGTTTGATGCTCAAGATTCAAATGGAGAACCAACGGATTACTGTGTAAAAAGAACAAATCCAATAACCACTCCGGAAGATCGATATCACCCAACTTTGGAAATTTTACATTCGATTTCAGTACATAACAATTACCAAAAAAACAATAAAGACTTTTCTTTTAAACAAACAAATTTCAACCGACTGCTTTATCAACAATTAATTGGCTTGATGTATTCCATTCACACAATGATAATTTGGATATTATGGTGAAATCATTTTATCAAATATTATTCAACTGCTTTTCTCATACTGTTCCTAAAACTATTCCTTTTAGAAACAATGGCCCTCCTTGGAACTCCAAGCAACTTACTAGCCTTAAAAATAAGAAAAACAAAATGTTCAAGATATATAAAAAACATGGAACAGCTGTTAACTACATTAATTATACTTTAGTGAGATCTGAATATAATAAGTTAAATCGAAAGTCATATCAAACGTACTTGTGCAAAATAAAGAACAATTTTAAAAACGATCCTAAATCATTTTATACATTTTCAATTCAAAAAGACGATCAGCTGACTTTCCTAACAAAATAACATTTAATAACATTGAAGTATCCGATTTTGAATCGATAAGTAATTTGTTTGCAGATTTTTTCTCTTCAACATACTCATCATCAGTTTTCAACAACAACATACAATATCCTTATCATATTTCTGAAGCAAACGTTAATATGGGATATTATCCCATATATTAAAGAGGAAACAGTTTTAGCCAATTTGTTGAAACTTAAAATTTCTTATGTGGCTGGCCCGGATGGTATTCCGAATTGTATTTTAAGGCGTTGTGCAAATTTCTTATACATACCTCTAACATTTTTATTTAATACATCCTTAAAATATTCCTATATTCCTGATGTTTGCAAAGATTCTTATATAATACCATTATTTAAGTCTGGCAGTAAATCAACGATTTCAAACTATAGAGGCATTGCAAAGTTAAGTTCAATTCCAAAATTATTTGATTATTTGATTTCACAACAACATGGTTATCGGAAATCTTGCTCAACAACTACAAATTTACTTGAACTTACAAATTTTATTAATGAAGGTTTCACTTATAAGAAACAAACCGACGCAATATACACAGATTTCAGCAAGGCGTTCGATGGAGTGAATCATGATCTGTTACTGTTCAATTTAAATCGTATGGGTTTCGGTTTGTCGCTTTTACAATGGATTGATTCCTACTTGCATGGCCGAAAGCAACGAGTAATATTTCGTAATTATCTTTCCAATATTATAAATGTTACATCTGGTGTTCCTCAAGGCAGCCATCTGGGACCTTTTTTGTTTACGCTCTTCATTAACGATCTTCCTTCTTCCCTCC
Organism: Protophormia terraenovae; assembly: GCA_951394005.1. Lineage (NCBI taxonomy): Eukaryota > Metazoa > Arthropoda > Insecta > Diptera > Calliphoridae > Protophormia > Protophormia terraenovae. The sequence goes on from OX596074.1 coordinate 117,195,694, forward strand.
ACTACTCGAAGTGTCTAATGTATGCAGACGATGTCAAAATATTATTATCATTTAACAACAAATTTGATCAAAAACTGCTCCAAATGGATATTGATAGTGATTACAAGATGGTATTCGACGAATTTAATGGACCTAAATGTCAAGAAATGTCAATATATGGTATTTTCTAGGTTGTTGGTAATGTATGGCAATTATACGATTAATGATAAGAGATTAGAATTGGTTCAAACATTTAACGATCTTGGTGTGCTATTGGACAGAAGATTAGATTTCCGCGATCATATATCCAGAACTGTTAATAAAGCAACTGGTATGCTGGGGTTCATCAAGCGATGGGCAAAGGAGTTTTCTAATCCTTATACAACTAAACAACTGTACACTTCTTTGGTTAGACCTATTCTTGAATATGGTTCTATTATATGGGATCCTTTCTACAATACCCACTCTGATAAAATCGAATCGGTTCAAAAACAATTTTTATTATTTTGTCTACGCGGTCTATTTCCATAGACTGAAAATAAATAAATAAATAAAAACATTTCTTATTCAATTTAGCCTAAAAAATTCTATTTGGAAGGGACTCTAAAGATTTTCAACTTATAATATAGATGGTTTGCTCCAACTCTTCAATATCTTCAGATAATGAATTTTTGTAGTCGTATTGTCTGCCCTACTCATAAACATTACGTGACAGCAATTTCCATGCATTTCTTTTTATATTAAGGTCAAAAGAGTATTTATTTCGAATTCATTGTTTTGTCGCTCCTGCGGTGTGAATAGGAGCATCGTCGAGGTGAAATGTCCATGGAATGGTTTAAAATCGTGTATTAAATGTAAAAATTCTTTCTCCAGTAAACTTTTGTAATTTTTTTCCGTAATTCTATGCGAAGAAAATCGAAGTTCTCATGTTTCGTAATATGAAGTGCACTTTATGCCATTACACTTTGTTCGCAGATTTATGGCATACATAATTAGCATTCTTCTTTTCTCAAATAACGAAAATAATAATATCTATAGTCATTGGAGCCTTCCAAATTAATTATTTTTCATTCCACAAAACAATATGTTTCATTCCTTATTTATAACATGCGTTCACGCGTAAACGGGAGTAGTTTTACTTAACGAATGGTGTTTAGAGGTGGGTACTTTATAGTTTTTAGTATTCTTAGGTGCACTGAATTTCGAATAATACGCTTTATGATAAAACACTTGCTTTAATACCCGATTTTTGCTAAATTTTTGACGCCGAATCAGTAGAATTGGAGGCATCTCGAATTATGGATTTTCTGTCATATTTCCTTGTTGCTTTATAAGTACCTCTTTTCATATTTTTTTCCATAGCAAGATTGATATTTAAAAAATTTGTTGACTATATTTTGATTTCGCTCAATTTTTCTTCGCCATATTTCATAGATTAAGACTAAATTGTCCATATGCTATAAATTAGCTTTTACTTTATCGGAAAATTTTTTTACGCGACATTATTATAGAAAACTGTTGAAAACATTAGGAAAATACACAATTATGGGCAAATTCAGTAAGTTATAAGGAAATATTTTACTTATATTACTTATGTCACTGTTCTTAAGTTATAAGGGAATATGTAGAGTATTCATTTTACTCGACTTTTTCATTGTTCGAATAATCAAATAACTCGAAAATGCTGTTTTTAAGTTACTCAAATATCTTTTAAGTTACTCTAGTTATTCGATTAATTTATAACTTAAAATTTTACTCGATTTTTCAATGCTTATCAAAAAAGAAAACAAAAATATAGCTTAAAATAAAAAATAGTCTTTCCAAAATAATATAAAATTAAAATTTGCGTAAATATTTATGAATACTTATTTCTTTTGCTTTGATAATGCCGTTGTTTCTCCATATTTAATATATTCATTAATAGTTAAATAAATAGGTCTAACAAATTTGGTTTATCAATTTGTACCGAATTTTATATTAAGGTTAGTCCGAAGTGCTTTTTGTAACTTTTGTGACACTATAAATGACTAGTTTTTACACTGTGAAAAAAAAAAAGATTACCATTTAAAGGTAATTATTTGAACTTTTTTTAAAATAATTTGACTTTTTATCCATTTTGGAATAATTTACGATTTTGTCTCATAACCTCGCTTTTTAATTTGGATACATACTAACCTACGTACAACAGAGATTTTCATTTATATACAAAATGTTTGTACAATATTTTTAAGTATCGAAGATCTACTAAACCCAGATTTATTTTGGGTATAAGGTTTTATAATGTTTTATAATTCAGTGTTCAATTATATTCAATATTTAAAAGGCATTAAGATGATCATTTAAAATTATACAAATGTATAAAATTTTTAAGATAATTTACTCTTATTTGTTTTAAAGTGATCTCGTGACAATGTTTTAGTTACATTTTGTGGAAAAATGTTTAACAATATCAGTGTAAAAATATAAGAAATTATATAAACTTGTATAATAAATTAGTCAAATATACATTTAGTTAGAACTACTTACTTTTCTCCATTTAATGGACAAATTTATTGTAAATTTAAAATAAATAATTTTTTATCCCAAATGTACGCGTAGGAATTATAATTGGCTCTATTCACGCAAAGAAAAAATATGATTCCGAAATGCTCGCGGAAATCAGGTGATGTTCCTAAATAGTTTATATGGCTAACACAATTAAATTATTGTGTTTTTGACTAAACTGAATCAATTATTTTTTGTTCTGATCATTTTAACATATGGTACTTTGTAATAATATAAAGTCAGTGTACTAAAAGAATAATATGTTTCATAGTAACATATTATTTCAATGAAATATTTGTATGTAATATTTTAATGCGAGGGGTGACAATAATATGCTCGTCAGTAATGAAATCTTAAATGTGACGGACGTAAAGTGAAGAAAAACGTTTAAAAAGGCTCACAAAATTTTTATTAAAAAACTTTATTATTATTTTTTAATAACGAGATCCACGCAGTGCTGACGGAGCAAATCATCAATGGCCATATTTAAAATTGGAAATATTTTTCGGTAAGTACAATAAATATCAATAATTCAGTGCGGTCAAATATAAAAATAAAAATAAAAAAATGTATTTGTACAAATTTTCTTTTAGGTGTGTGAATGTGAAGATGAATTTTCTTGAACGACATCGTCCAGTGAAGGCTGTGGTATTTGTTTTTTAATTATTTTCTATTCGCAAAATTTAAATTAAAAAAATAATAATAATAAATAAAAATACATTTTAACCGTATGCATAGTATTATGATTGGGGGTATTATAATATAGGGATCATGTTATATTTATGCAGTATGGTTGTGAGGACTATCACATACAAATGTTATGATTGTGAGGTTCATATTATATTAATATTGGATAGGAAAATATTATGTTCACAAAAGGGTATAATAACTGATATGATTGAGGAAATCATAAGCCTAAACATTAATGATAGTTACCGATTATGATTTGACCAACCATGTTTTTTCTTTGCGTGTTTTGAATTAAACCACAATTTCTACCAAAATGTAAAATATTTTATTTCTCGTTTCTTCTTTTTTTTTGTTATAATTTAGTAATTCAGTAGAATATTTTACACAAATATTATTTGTATAAATGTCCGTTAGGCTGTGAAAGATATGCGAAAATATATTTTTTAGTTTCTGAGTTATTGCATTTTAAAAATGACAAAAAGCACTTTGGACCACCCTTTATTTTAGATAAAGAAGTTCAACTATTCTTAACATAAAGAACAAGTTTACATGCTTAACTTAATTTTAAGTCCAAATTACTTCTATATTACAAATTTCATCCAAACCATCACATCCTCTACACCAGACTGAGCATTTATTGGTATAAAAACTCCTTCAATTTATTTCTTATTATTTATTATATTTATATTAAAATTATTTGAATTTTACTTTATAATTTTTTAAAGTGACATTTAAATTTTTATTTAATTTTTGTAATTAAAAAACGACCTTTAACTACGTATTGTAATTTATTTAAATACATTTTTTTAATAAATTCCAATGTATGGTACCACTTTTAGATTCGAAACATTCTATACAAATTTTGAAACATTGTTTCTAAGCTAAACTTTACACTGTGAAAAAAAAAAAAGATTACCATTTAAAGGTAATTATTTGAACTTTTTTTAAAATAATTTGACTTTTTATCCATTTTGGAATAATTTACGATTTTGTCTCATAACCTCGCTTTTTAATTTGGATACATACTAACCTACGTACAACAGAGATTTTCATTTATATACAAAATGTTTGTACAATATTTTTAAGTATCGAAGATCTACTAAACCCAGATTTATTTTGGGTATAAGGTTTTATAATGTTTTATAATTCAGTGTTCAATTATATTCAATATTTAAAAGGCATTAAGATGATCATTTAAAATTATACAAATGTATAAAATTTTTAAGATAATTTACTCTTATTTGTTTTAAAGTGATCTCGTGACAATGTTTTAGTTACATTTTGTGGAAAAATGTTTAACAATATCAGTGTAAAAATATAAGAAATTATATAAACTTGTATAATAAATTAGTCAAATATACATTTAGTTAGAACTACTTACTTTTCTCCATTTAATGGACAAATTTATTGTAAATTTAAAATAAATAATTTTTTATCCCAAATGTACGCGTAGGAATTATAATTGGCTCTATTCACGCAAAGAAAAAACATGATTCCGAAATGCTCGCGGAAATCAGGTGATGTTCCTAAATAGTTTATATGGCTAACACAATTAAATTATTGTGTTTTTGACTAAACTGAATCAATTATTTTTTGTTCTGATCATTTTAACATATGGTACTTTGTAATAATATAAAGTCAGTGTACTAAAAGAATAATATGTTTCATAGTAACATATTATTTCAATGAAATATTTGTATGTAATATTTTAATGCGAGGGGTGACAATAATATGCTCGTCAGTAATGAAATCTTAAATGTGACGGACGTAAAGTGAAGAAAAACGTTTAAAAAGGCTCACAAAATTTTTATTAAAAAACTTTATTATTATTTTTTAATAACGAGATCCACGCAGTGCTGACGGAGCAAATCATCAATGGCCATATTTAAAATTGGAAATATTTTTCGGTAAGTACAATAAATATCAATAATTCAGTGCGGTCAAATATAAAAATAAAAATAAAAAAATGTATTTGTACAAATTTTCTTTTAGGTGTGTGAATGTGAAGATGAATTTTCTTGAACGACATCGTCCAGTGAAGGCTGTGGTATTTGTTTTTTAATTATTTTCTATTCGCAAAATTTAAATTAAAAAAATAATAATAATAAATAAAAATACATTTTAACCGTATGCATAGTATTATGATTGGGGGTATTATAATATAGGGATCATGTTATATTTATGCAGTATGGTTGTGAGGACTATCACATACAAATGTTATGATTGTGAGGTTCATATTATATTAATATTGGATAGGAAAATATTATGTTCACAAAAGGGTATAATAACTGATATGATTGAGGAAATCATAAGCCTAAACATTAATGATAGTTACCGATTATGATTTGACCAACCATGTTTTTTCTTTGCGTGTTTTGAATTAAACCACAATTTCTACCAAAATGTAAAATATTTTATTTCTCGTTTCTTCTTTTTTTTTGTTATAATTTAGTAATTCAGTAGAATATTTTACACAAATATTATTTGTATAAATGTCCGTTAGGCTGTGAAAGATATGCGAAAATATATTTTTTAGTTTCTGAGTTATTGCATTTTAAAAATGACAAAAAGCACTTTGGACCACCCTTTATTTTAGATAAAGAAGTTCAACTATTCTTAACATAAAGAACAAGTTTACATGCTTAACTTAATTTTAAGTCCAAATTACTTCTATATTACAAATTTCATCCAAACCATCACATCCTCTACACCAGACTGAGCATTTATTGGTATAAAAACTCCTTCAATTTATTTCTTATTATTTATTATATTTATATTAAAATTATTTGAATTTTACTTTATAATTTTTTAAAGTGACATTTAAATTTTTATTTAATTTTTGTAATTAAAAAACGACCTTTAACTACGTATTGTAATTTATTTAAATACATTTTTTTAATAAATTCCAATGTATGGTACCACTTTTAGATTCGAAACATTCTATACAAATTTTGAAACATTGTTTCTAAGCTAAACTTTTTGGGAAACTAAAATTAAAACATGCTAAAAACTAGTTAAGAAAGGAAATATTAAAAATATTTTTTTACTCGAATTATACGATTAATCGGCATAATTTGCTCGAATAAATTGTTACTCGAAATTCTTGATTTTAATTTAATCGAACAATTATTTGATTTTCATTTGTCGATTAATCGAACAAACAATATTCGAGTGAATACCCTAGAAATATGCTAGAGAATTGACCTTACTATGGGCGAAATATTAGACATGCCAACAAAAAAAAAAAAAAAATCCATACCTGATGGAATAAAAACTGAAAGCAGATTCATGTTTAGCACACCAAAATAAATCAAGTCCAACTATTCGTATATGGTATGTATTTTTTTTTTGTTGACCAGTGTTATTTTAATCCTTGACGATTGATAGCTTTACCTCCACGAGGTTTATTGACACACTAGATTTACTTCTGTTCACTATGCGTGCTCTATATCAGTTTTCAAAGACGTGAACATTCCTGATCATTTAAGCTTATTTTAGGTCGTTTTGGCTCTAATAAATGCCATCAGCTCATGCATGAATTATCTCAGGTTAGTGTAATCAAAGTCTTTGAACAAATATAAATTTTGTGGTGTTACAAATCCTATGACAAAATTATTAAACCCAATGTCTTTTATTTAGTTAGTAGTGCTAAAAATACTCAAGATTTATCACTTTTACCACAATTAAAAAAAAAAAAACCGAACAACTGTATTGACTTTATTGTCTTGTCTGGCTGACTGCTCTTTTTGGGTTGGCTGGAATGACAGGTTGTTGTTTTAATATCTTTAGTCCACATAAATATTATTGTTGTTCTTTTTATTGTTGTTTATTTACTACTTAAGCTTTAAGCTGCTATTTAAGCTTCTTTAGAGCGATATAATACTTATATGTGTATGAAATAAATCAGTATTTGTGCGTTGAAGTACATAGACTACTATGAAGACCTTTTTTTTTTATAAATTGTTTATCTTTTAACATTTAATCAACAATACAATGTTTATTATTTTGTTTATAAGTAATTTATTTTTGTACATCTTATTTTCTGTAATAATGAATGAATTTAAAGAATATAAAAAAAGAGAAAAAAGTAATTTCACTTTTATTTACCAAAAGAGAAAAAAACTAATTCAACTAGTTTTTGTAACAAAATATGTTTTTAATTAATTTTTTTTTTAAGATTTTATTTACCAGATAACTAGAAGATTTAATTATTTTAAAATAATTAAAAAATATTTTGCAAATACCTTAAGGTTAATTGTTTTGAAAATGTTGTGATAAAAATTTAAATTTAAAAGAAATTAAATATAAAAAGTTATTGAAGTTTACAAAGTTTAAAAATAAAATAAACCAGTAGCAATCTGATCATGTTTATAATAAAGTCGAAAGGCTTAATTAAACTATTTGTATGGTAGCTGGTAAAGATATGTAACTGATTTGAAGGGCTATCTTTTTATCTAACTTTTCATTACACAGAACTTTAACTTATCATTGCAGTTTTTTCTGCAATTTATTGAACAATAAAATGTTATAAAATAATTGCATTTTTATTGTTGAATTCCTGAAGTTTAATTAAATAAATCATTAACATTTAACAACTGTTTTTTTTCGCTATAATTGAAAAATAGTTATGATCATAGATACAAAGTAGAAAGAAACCTTTAACAAAGTAAATAATACAATAACAAATGAAATAATGAAATTAATGCCTTAAAATAACTCTTTTTCTATTATTTCTAATTTAATTCTTTAACTATCTTTCAGGCATAAAATACAATAGAAAAAACGTTGCTTAAAGAAATAACTACAACTATGTAATTTAATTTATTTTTTTTTATTTTTGTTCTGCAATTTGGCACAAGTTCTTAACTTAAAGATGTGGAAAGAAACCAAAATTATCTGCCATTCACTTTAAATTGTCATATAAAAGACAATGAAATAAAAGTAGATAAGAAAAAACCTACAAACTAACCAATAAAACTTAAAATTGATCTGGACCATTTGTTTCGAATACCCTTTTTCTATTTTGTGTCTTTAGAAAACAATACAACATTTCAGTTGTTAGAAAAATCTTTTCTTCTATTTTTGTGAAAGGTTTTTATTTAAGATTTTTTTTTTTTTTTTTTATTTAGTTTCATGATGATATTTGTTTCATTGCATCTAATGACTATTTAAGTTAATGTCTTTTCAGCGTTATTGTTTTGTTAAGCTTAAAGAGGCTTAATGGGTGGATATTCTTACCAAGTGATTTGAGTTTGTTTTTTGCTTAAAAAGAAATAAAAACTTTCACCAAAGAAATAAGTTTCAATAAAAATTAATCTTTATTTTACCCAGCAGGAAAACTTAGTTCAAGACATATTAATAATAAATTAGTTTCGCATGAATGAATTTTATGAAAATCTGTAAATAAAGATCATTATTATAAGTTATTTAAGTCTATAGAGGATCAGAGAGACAATAGTAGTTATTAAATATGAATATTTTATATTTTATGAAATGTAAATAAAATGTATAATCCAGACATTAAAATATTGAATATGATTGTTGGATTTTTTATTTTTTTTTTTGCAATGCTTATTTGTTGATTATGTAATTCAGGCACGATGAATGTTATTTTTTATGATTGTGCTATATTAAATAAAAAATTGTACTTTTTATTCCTACTAATAAAAAAATTCTAAAAAATTCTTCTATGAAACTAAAACTATTTTAAACTATCATAACCTTCGACAGTATTTTTCATATATGAAAAAATCGATATATGCTTAAAAATAGAGACTATACATAGTAAAAAAAGTTTTTCTCCAAGACATTAACTTTCCACACAAAAGGACTTGAAGGTTTTGAAGGGTACACATAATTAAAAAAATATAAACGTTAAAGTAAGCCCAACTATATGATATACTACACCATTGTGTGTATCAAAATTTGGGGTAGTGGCCATCTTTTTTCTAGAATAAGTGTAAAATAAAACATAAGAATACAGAATATTACGTCGATACTAACATTTATATGAAATTATTCACTGTTGGGTGATTCCCGAAAGTGGGCCTTATATGTGGGCTATGTTAAATTATGGACCGATCTTCGTAAAATTTGGCACTACCAATTTATTTGTGTCGAATATTAACTTGATAATATTATTTTAAGAGGATTTATGCCCGTTAAAGTGATGTTCTAAAAAGAGTTGGGAGCTATGCACAGAGTACGATTCAAAAAAGGATATGGAAATAATTATGGAACTTTGGAACGGCTGCTCCGATTTCCATGAAATTTCACATGGTGATGGAGATTTAGGCGAGTTTAAGTATAGAGCTACAGGGGGCTAGTCCACAGGGTCCAAAAGTTGGACATCTCGGATATAAAATTTATTAAAAACGATCCTGATTCCTTATATCTGAACTGATTTCAGATATATGGAATAGGATTTTTTACTTTTTTTTGCTATTTCTTTCCAACCGATAACGGCAAGCAAAAATTTCTGTTGCGAAAAAAATTAAAACACTTTAGACTAAATAAAAAATATCGATTTTTAAAAGCTTTTTTTCCTTTAAAATATTTTGTGTTTAGTTATTTTTCAGAAAAATATAAATACACATATATAGTATTTATATTTTTCTGACAGATAACTAAGAAAATTTTTATATAACAGAATAAGAATGTTACCACTTTTTTGGCAAAAAAACGGGAAAAAATCAACTTTTTTTGAAAGTTTAAATTTAAATGCTTGTAACTTTTGACTCTGTAAATATTTTTTCAAAATTCTTTCTTTGCACAAATAGGAAAAACTTAAGAAAATGGGACTAAAATTGGATCCACTGTAGCAGAAAAATCCCGTATAAAAATCCTCCCATATAAAAATCTTTGAAATTGGTTTAGATATAAGGAATCAGGATCGTTTTTAATAAATTTTATACCCAAGGTGTGCATTTTTGGGACCCTGTGGACTCACTTCCTTTAAGTCTATATGGTTCAAGCTCAAAACTCGCCTACACCTCTACTATCACTAAGTGAAATTTCGTGGAAATCGGAGCAGCCGTTCCAAAGTTCCATAGTTATTTCCATTTAATTTTTGGAATCGCATACTGTGAGTCAGTCAGACGGACATACAGTGTCAAGTGAAAGCAAAGATTTCTTGCAATATTATGATGTTTTGCATTTAAATGTTGCACATTGGTTCCAAAACGCTTTTTTTTGGAAATAATTCTGTAACTTTTGATCTCAATAAAATTCTCATTGTCAGAGCTGAGGTGTTTTGGAGTAGTACATTTCGTCAGATTCCTTACAAAATTCTAAATAATATTGCTGCAAGAGTCATATAAATATATGAATCCGTTAAAATGTTATACATATTAATCTGAAAGTGAAATCTTAATGCAAATGTGTGTAAAGTAAATCCGAAGGAGCTTGGGGTAAATGTCTGCCCACAAGCAAATAAAAAAAATTAAAATTTAAGTCTTTTTGTTAAGTTCTCAAACTGCAAAGCTGGAATCGACTTAAAATTATTTTATAGATTGAAAGAAACGTTTCCTTCAAGAATGTTTGAAGCTCTGATGAATACACAGCGCGATAAGAAAAAATTGTTTCAATAATTCTAACGCAAAAGAAAGGAGGATCATTAGTCTAACAAAACCCTCAAAACGTTTTTCAAAATAACTTCGAATTTCTTTGTTATGGCCTCTTGAAGTTCAAATATTTTGGAGCGTTTTTTTTTTTTTCAGTATAAAATAAAAACATTTCAATTATTGAATTTAAATATTATTATAGGTTTTGGCGGGTAAAAAAGTACTACCATTATTATAGCAAGTACATGTTACCTAACCACTACATTTAGGGTCACCTTAACATGGGCTTGTCCTAGAAGAAAGTCTATTGCCACCTCAACGACTACATGGTGTCACTTTTTTGCACACACTATAAATAGCAATAGGCACTTCCACGACTACGAGGTGGCCCTTTTTTACATACACAACCACCATAAAGTGTAACTTTTGTGCGCACACAACCACTTTGCTTGTTACTATGAGACAATTAATATTTTTAATATCCTCTTTTCGTCTTCTTCCCGCTTACTATAGAGTCAGTAAAGTAGCAATTAACAACACGCTCATTGGTGACCGATGGAGAACACCAAGAAACTGAAGACCAATTTAAGTTTCTTTAATATTATTCAGATATTCAGCTGATTGGTATTTTTATGTTAGAATCGCAAAAAACAGTCTATTGGGAAACTCTAATGACCAATCTTTATGAAAAGATTTAAATTCATAATTAAAATTTCTATTTTCTTCAAATTTCTAAAGCAATTTTTAAATTCATATATTTCTTAACCCATATTTATTTAAAATATTTAAATACATGTACAAATGTATGACAGGTGAATTTTTAATTTTTACGCTTTCCAATAACAATAATAAAATAATTCCAATCGAAAAACGAAAGTTCTAAAGCGTTAAACAAATCAACACCTAAAAACCATAAAAATTCATTAATAATAAATAAAAACAAACCATTTAACACACAAATCCAATAAATATTGACAACTACTAAAATATGAACAACATCTCTATCAGCAACAACAGAACTTCGGCAGTAATAACAACATCATTAACATACATTAAGCAGATTAACAGGCAACAACAATCACAACAAAAATTTTTTTTTTTTTTTGGCATAACAAAACTAAAAATATTTATGCTAAGTTTAAAATAGAATGAATTATCGTTTAAATCATAGATTTGTGTATTGAATTTCAAAATACGAAAACTTAAATTAAAAATATTTTCTTACCTGTATTTGGCGTGTAATAAGCTTCCAACTGTGATGGTAGTAAGACGATTAAAATAGCAAAACTTGTTAGAATGTTTAAGCAACTGATAAAAGCCATATTGATGAATCAGTTGGCTAGAACTGGGGAACGCTCTGTGAGGGTATTTAAAATGAGTTTGTTTGATTGTTTTTTTTCGTTTGTGGGTTCGCCGTGTGTGTGCGTGCGAGCATGGGCTGATGTATTTTAACAAGCTTGTGATTAATGTTAAACGAATAAATACAAAATGATTGAATGAATGCGTCCAAATGATTATGGATGAACAAATAAATCATATAATTATCGACGATTTATGATGAACAAGCTACTTCGTTGTAGATGATTTTCTCTCTTTGAAATGTATGTCACAGGGTTACGCATACTCTTGAAGGCATGCGGCGTCATTCGTCTTCGTTGTAATGTTTTTTTTTTTTTTTAATAATTATTACTGTGAAGATTCTTAGAGTTTGTATGTACGTAGGTATGTTTGTAATTATAATTAATATGTGTTGAAAAGATAAATTTCTTTTTATTTATGTTAGTTATTTTTTTTTTTTTTTTTTTATATTTGAACACGCGTGTGTGTATTTTTTGTTATTTTTATAAATTTTTATGTTTTGTAGTCAAAACATCATGCTGTTGAAAAGTGTTGAAGCAACAACATCTTTATTTTTTTTCTGGAATTAGAAGATATATTAAAAAAGAAATAGAATATTAGTAATGATGACAATAAAATAATGAATAAAAATAATAATCATTTGATTTGAGTAATTAATAAAGTTATAAAAAAAGGAAGCCTACTGTGTCTAAAATAATGTTATTGTTCTAAAATTTTTAAATAGCTTAAGAAATTAAATGGTATTAATATTTGCACGCACCAAAGACAAGAGGAATTAATTGTTTTAATATAAATGTTTAATGGAAAATAATTGATGATGTTCAGTCGATGGTAAAATAATTATAATTGTTTTATGAAATAAAACTGTTTAACAGATTTTTTTTTGTAAAGTATTGTATTTAGATTTTTTAATTACCGCAAGTTTTATTCATAAGCATATCTTTGGTACGCTAAAAGAACAACAGAAATTACTACAAACAATTTTAAGGATATATGAGATCAAAGGGTATTTAAATGTGAAAAAGTACATTTTATTATAATATATATATATATATATATATATATATATATATATATATATATATATATATATATAATATCATGTGCTTTAAGGACAGTATTTCTTTTAGGAAGTACTTAATAGACACTTTTTAACTCTTTTGGTCTTTCATTTTTTCCGAAATGAAATTTGCATGGACATTTTTTAGGTTATTTATTGCTGATTATTGCTGTTCTATGTTTTATTTATAAATTTATTACCATATCTTTAAACATTATAAAAAAACTAATGAGAAAGAGAAAAAATAAGTTCTTAATAAAAAAAAAAAAAAATAATAAAAAAAAGAGAAAAAAAGTATAGTTGGTCAAGCTCGACCATATGATACCCTACATCATATTGTATTGCCAATTGTGGACCGATACATGCAATAAATGTAATGCATATTAAAAAAGACATACATATGCATTATATTATATTGATGCTAACATTTATATGGGATTCTGTACTTTAAGTTGATTCCAGGACTTGGGGATTATATGAGAGCTTTGGTAAATTATGGACCAATTCTCATAAAATTATTTTACATAATTTTATTGTGATTTTGTGTTAATAAAGGACCCCAAAACAAAAAAGCAAAAACTTCAGTTGAAGCCAAAAACTTCATAATTAATCATTTTTAGAAAGGAAATTAGGAAAATTGAATTGTAAAAAGAGCGTAAAAGAAAAATGTCCCACTATATTGTTAAAAATAAGAAAAAAAGAAAAATTAAAAATAAATAACTGGAGAATAAATCTGAATCAGCAGGCCATTATGGTTTACAAAAGTTGGTTGAACGTAAAATTTTACGTTAAGTGAAACAAAATTACAAACTAAAAGCTTCGAATATGGCGAAAGATAATGAAAAATACTTAGGAATACCCATTGCATTCTAGAAATTTAGATACATTAAAGAAATACACAATTTTAGAGTCAGGTCTGGTATAAGAAAGCCCATACATCTCAAAAAGGATATAAAGTTGAGATTACAATTTGTATGAAGATATGGCAAAAAGTCAAAAAAGTTCTGGAAGGATGAACGTTTTGCAAATGGGATCAAGCTAAATTAATTCGTATGCAATGTAACAGGGTCTGAAATATGTACTTTAGTATTTATAGATATTATAATGGATAATTGGGATTATATAGACGTTTTAAAATAAAACTCTCATAAAAGTGCTAAGAAATTAGGAATTTCCTACAGATTTATATTTACAAGGATAATAACCCAAAGCATTCTACCACAATAATAAAGCATAACTTTTTCTGTAACTGCACGAAAATAAAAAAAAAAACATTATAATCACCAGATATCAATCTAAACGAAAATGTTTAGAGTTTTTATTAAAAAAATTGAAATGTTTGCATTTTACGAATAAAATTGTATTAAATGGCTATTTTAAGTGCCATGAAACAAAATTGATCCTGAATATAACAAAATCCTTGTCAAACCTATATCAAAACGTTTAAAAAATTTTATAAAGTAAAAATAAAAAAGCTACGTGTTAATAAAAACTAAATTTTTGTGATTTTTCGAAGCATAAAGTATGATGTCGAATACTTTATTTGCCTTGAATTTCAATGTCATTATTGAAATGGCTTTCTAAATTAACTTTTATTTGTATTAACTTCAAAATTTATGTAGATTTGAAATCTTTATGTTCTAATAATCTTTAAACCATTTTTGTTACTTAAAAATTCTAAGAAAATTGTTTATTATTTTTTAAAAAATTAAATTAGCAACGCTTATGTCGAATAGTTTTCTTTTGACCACTGTTTGTATGGAATATATGCACATTAAAGTGATTTTCGGAAGAAGGTTTATATGGTAGCTATGGTTACTTATGGACCGATCTTCATAAAATTTGGCAAAAAGATTTATATTTATATAACTTACTTGTACACACAGAAAACAGATTCATTGTGGCAACTGAATTTATTGCCAATCGAATTTGTTCGGTTGCAAGTACTGTCACATAATTTAATTGTGATTACTGAATGAATATGGTACATGCAACTGATTTGAACAAATAATTCAGTAAAGGGTTTGTAAATTAGATATGACTTTATTGTGAATTAAAAGGAACACAGATTTATTAACATTTCTTTGACATTTTAATTTATATTTTTTATTTTATTGCAATACAATTGTAAAAAATATATCAATACAAACGATAAAGGTTGGTCCATTTCCTGCTTCACTTAGGTCTCTAAAAAAATAAGATGTAGAATATTTTGACTGCTTAGCAATTGTCAGAGTGTTTGAATTTTCGCGCAACTTTTTGGATACCGTAAAACATGAAAGGTTTTACTTCTTCATCTCTCAAACTAACGATGTGTTGACCTGTAAAAATGGGCTCCCATTTAAAAATTTTTCTAATGTTTCATTATTTATCAAGTCAAAAATTATTTATCACAGTTTGAGAAGACATTGATATTTTTAAGACCATCTCAGAAAGATACTCAAAAATAGAATTAATAGTTTGTCTACATATTCAATTCACCAGCTAGTTGTTCCTAATCTCAGACCAATGATCATCTCTATGAAAAAATTTTCTCTGAAAAACATTCGAAGCAGTAATGTAAATATGTAAAAAGATACAACATACACACAATTTCCTTACCCTTTTTGTTTTTGGAACACCATTAGTAACGAATATCAAGACTACATTAAAACGAGATATTTTAGGAGAAAAACTAAATTTGAACATTTTATTTTCAATTTATATTTTGTAAATATAGATACTAAAATAAAATTAATTTAAAAAATGCCAAAACAAATTCTACCAAATAATCGCTTGCAAACCCCGAATATAGTTTTTTATATCTTAACCACATTTTTAGTTTTATTAATAAAATAAATGGTTGAATCCACCAATACGTAGAACTAAAATTCAGTTCTCATTTTAGAATTAGTATTATTAATTTTATAAAGACAAAAAATGTTTGTACTGACTAAATCTTATTTACTGGAATTAAAATTCCATCATAATTATAATTAAACTATTGCGAATATACAACATTGTTTACTTTTAAATATTTTCAGTAATTATTATAAAATATTAGTTATTTTTATTAAAATTATTGTATTAGAACCATTTCCCAACTAATCTTTTTCCTGTGTGTACAGAATTTTATTAAAATATGGAAATATTTATGGCTTTATAATCGTTAAGTCCCTATACCGGTAGGATATCATATTTAAAAAATATGATAAGGTTTTTGTGGGCGCTGATTACGAATCTTTAATAAAAAATAAAAATTCAAGATAGCGGCCAAATTTTGTTTTTTTATTATTTGATGAAATTTTAAATAATCACATTTGACAAAATTGGGGTCCCTGATAGTGGATAAAATTGGATCACGATACTGAATTTTGGACATAATTGGAGTATTTTGTGTACATAAAAAATACATAAAAACTATAGGGTTTTTGGAGGCATAATAAAAAATAAGAAATTTAAAATGGCACAATATGATAGTCAACAAATTAATTTTTACGAATTTGTTTTCTGATTTTTAAATTCACGTGTTTGAATGGTTTTATGAAATTTAAATTTGAATTTATTTTAATAAAAAAATACTTTTAGGTTAAGGCCATATTTTATTCGCCATTTTTTATTCCTAAAATTTTATGTAAACTTTAATAATCCACATTTAATAACTTCATTATTTATTAATATAGGTTAAGGTTAGATTAAGTGAGCAGCTGTCAGAACATTACAAGACAGCTCACGTAGGTCCAGTTTGGTCCCGTTGTGATACCCTAAGGGATCATGTGATATTATCTAACATGTCCGAAACTACGTTCGAGTTGAACCAACCTGACGAATGTATGAAGGAATTGATCGCTCTGATGTCAATATCAGAGAGATCCAATAATACATGCACAATCGGACTTACAAATTTAGCAGTCCTTATTTCAGTGAGAGTTGGACAGTGGCATAGAAAGTGCTCCACTGTCTCCTTCTCTTCCTCATCATAGCAACTCCTACAGAAGTCGTTAAACAGGAGCCCTAATCTCCTAACATGCGCACCAGCAATCCAGTGCCCTGTGAAAACGGATATTAGAATACGTAAACGATGCCTTGGCAGTCCCAAGATGAGATTTGACTGAAGTCCATCATACTGGGGCCATATTTGCCTTGAGGTTGAACATGTGGACAGGTTTGACCATCTATCCTGTAGATTCCGCAGTATTGTAGATCTGCAGGAGGAAAGCGGTACTCCGACCAATTGATCCACATCTTTATGTCGAAGAAGAGAACCAGTTCTGGCCAGTTCGTCCGTAATATTTCCCGGGGTGTTTGAATGACCCCTAACCCAGACTAGCTCTAGGTTTGAATGTCTCGCCATCTCGTTTAGAGATATCCGGCATTCATGTACCAGCCTGGATGTTGAAAAGACACCCCAGAACGATTTAATCGCAGCTTGACTGCCCGTATAGATATGGATATCCACACCGAATACCCTATAGTACTGCTCATTTCATGGACGAGATCTCTGCTTGAAGAATACTGCAGTGATCCGGCAATTTAAATGAAATACTTTTCCTCTATGCGGAAATGAAGACACCCTCCCAAACCCCATCAACAGATTTGGATCCATCAGTGTAAACCTCCACTGAGCCGGCTCTTAGTACCGGAGCAGTCGAGATTGACACTGAGAAGCCTCTATCAAGAAAAGATATGGGAGTGCAATAGTCAATATTGCTAGGAATGTTATCAAATAGCCCTAAAACGGTTACATGGTCGTATCCCCTATCAGTCCATGCACCTATAGTTTTGAGCCTAGTCGCTGACATGATGGTGATCTGTTTGGCCATAAGGTCCACCGGTTCATTAGAACGAATAGGGCTTTAGATGGAATTGAACGTAATGCGCCTGTAATGAGCGCTGAACTACGCAGAATCCTTTCAAAGATTCCGAAAAAGGTGGATTTCTCCATAGCTTACAAAGTCCCTATATTACATGTCCGTATGAATTTTTCTATTCTACCTAAATTGGACTTATTGACAAAAAATCAAGCTTGTGGCCCAGAGTGTATACTTGCAACAGGGAAAATTTTACAGAGGTCACAATTTGTAAAATTTAAAATGAAATTACTTTATAGTGAAAAAACGTTGACAAATATTAGATTTTGTGCAATATATAAATATTGATGTCACCCTTGGATATTTTTTATATATCAATGGACGCAGCTTCCGAATACTTTTTAAATGATACCACGATTTCTATGTATTAATTTGAGAGAATATTTCAGAAATATTCTAAAGATTTTTCTCATTTTAAATATTTTATTTAGTAATTAATTTTCATAAAAATTTATTTTGTAGTAATTGCTTACTTATTAGGAATGTTCTCTCATTACAAATTAAAACATAAACTTCTTGCACTTTTATGTCAAGTCATGAAAAAAACTTTTTAATAACTTTAAATTAGCACTAATAAATATTCATTATTTGGTAATGGCACTAAAAATGCTAATGATACCTAACACATGTTGCCGTTAGATTTCAGAAAAGATTTACTTAAAAGAAAAAAATCACAAAAAAAAAAAAAAAATCAAGTTTAATAAAATAATCAAGTATTAAGACAAACAGTCGTAGAAAACAGCATAAAAACACCTTTTCGTTTATCTTAGCAATAAATGCGATTGTATTTGTAGTACGAGTTATTAATGTTGCATTACAACTGTTAAAGTGCAACATCATTATGATTTCTCAACATGTTTGGTGGATCATTTACAGGCAACACCAGCATAAAAATAAACTTAGAAAAAAAAAAAAAACACAAACGACAAAGTCATGGCCAGCTAAAACATGCACAAAGTCATCGCAGCATGTTGTCTAATCCCCGTTAGAATCACAGCTTTAAACTGTGAGTTTTACACTACCATTTTCATAGACTTTTGGAAAACGTTTTTCTTACATTTTTTATTGTTTTGGGAAAAACAAATCTTAGCAAATGGTTTTAGTTTCTGACTCAAATTATTGTAGACAGAATTATTTTATTTTTATTATGAGAAAAGTCTACGATTTAAAATAATCTTTATTTTTGCAGAAAAAACAAAACAGAAAAATATAAAAAAAATATAAAATACATGATTAATAAGAGAGTTTAACTTATGGTTATTTTAAGAGAATTTTATATTTATATTACCACCATTTATTAAAACATTTTCAAAGAAGAGCCGACAAGTTGTGATTACATTTTTTTAAGAAGAAGAGATCAAAAGAATAAAGAAAATGAGGGCAATTTTCAAAATCAATTATAATTGTTCTTTAATATTTTTAGCATAATTATTTTTTATCTTATTAAGTTTTATAAAAAAAAGTTTTCCAGTATCATGTTGGTTTGCTTGTATTAATTTAAATAAATTTATTTTGCCCTTAAGTTTTCGAAAGATGAGATCCACCTCTATAAGTTTCCTAATATATTATTGCAATTACTACAATATTTCAAAATATATAATTCTTATCCACTTTTTCTACAATCAGCCCCTGTATTGCAAATTTAAAATCCCTCTCTACATCTTAACGGTTAAAGTCAAATACCATGTTTAACGTGAATTCATTTAAATTAAATTGTAATTTAATAAAGTTGCATTCAATCTTTATGTGTATTTCATAATCATAGTTACAACATAAGTACATTATATCCGTTAGAAATATCATGTTCAAATTAAAATACTTTTATGTGGTTAAAGAAAATTTTTCTAAGGCTAAACATAACTAAACTAAAAGTTTTCTTCTTATTCGTTTTTATTACTAAAAAGATGATTATGTGCAAAAAATTCTAATTAACTAACGGTATAAAAAAAAAAAAAATACATCAAATGTTTTGTGGTTTAAAAATAACTTGTTAACTAAGTAACTAGTACTTAATACTTAGTAAATAACTAAAAAACCAACTATGTAGACAATAAATAAACAAAAGGAATTTTTTTAACATTTTTTTTAGAAAAGAAAATATAAATTATAATAAGCTTATGTGTTTTAAGTCTTTTGTTTTAATTTATGCTAAAAATTGTTATTGTGTGTGAATATGTGTAAAATTATTAAGACTTCGTGATGATTCTACATAAAAAACTAAGGAATTTATGAAATGGAATAATAAATGAAATGAGTTTAACATTTGAATTCATATTATTGTTATAATTAAAAGAAAACATCTTTGTTTAGAAAAAAAGAGAAAAAACACTTTTCTATTTTTTTAGTTATAATGTAAATTTATATGCTGGTATTTTATGCTGTTATAGTAAGGAGAGCCTCACGATAAAAAAAGTTAGTTACTTCTGCTGTCAATAATTTAGATTTATTTCATAAAAATATATATATATATATATATATTTTTTTAATCTTTATTTTTTTTTTTTTTTTTATTTAAAATTTATTTTGATTTTAACTCCAATATGTGTAACAATATTGTTTACTATCTTTAGGGATATATTGTTTCTTTATTACTGACAGTCAGTGAAAAAAACTCTAAAATATAATGACTTAACACTGCATTATAATTTAATAGATATTATTTCTTTAAAGATAAAAAACAAAGTTGATCTAAATACCTATATTAACAAAATAGTACACGCAGAAAAAAACATGGTTACAGCATGATCACCACAACTATTCAATAATTATATAGCTGTTTTCTCGTTGATTTAAATATACTGTGATCATCATAGCAACGTTTATGATTCTGTTTTATCATTTAATGATTACCCACAATCAAAATTTTAATATGGTTCACTGAATTATAATATGATTTTAAATATGTTTATATGAAATCATATTTATGAATAAATACAATCATTTAGTCAATTCTACAATTATTTAGTTAATTCTATAATCATTAAGTTAATTTTACAAATTTAGTCAATTCTACAACCATTTAGCTAATATTTTTATTTGATTTTAAGTCATATTTTGTTTTGCACAACTGTTGAATGTTTGTATTTGAAAATTTTTATGTTTTTCTCAAATATAAAATATTTATTTTGGACTATAATTTGATTTCACACAACTATAGTATTTTTATGCACAACTGTTGATTGTTTGTTTCTGAATATGTTTATGTTTTTCTTAAATATAAAATATTTGTTTTTGACTATAATTTGATTTCACACAATTATTACATTTTTATCGTTAATCATATTTATCTTCTGTATAACTATTGAATACACATTTCTGTGTATAAGTTCAGTAGTTTGTTAGAAGGCAAACGGTATAGCTTTGTGTTTTCGGAAAAGTATTACATTTTTTGTGTTCTAAGTTTAAAAAATTATAAAAATTGTGAAACAAAACAACAAAATAAGAAAATAAGTAAAAAATGTCTTGGTGTGAGATATGCAAATTTGACTGTTATTAAAAACTTATTTCATAAGCACGGCTCATTTAAAATTTGTTCGTATTTAACAGTATGGAATTAATGTTATTACTGTTACGGATTATTTCACACCTTCAATATGAAAATATGTATTTCAAACCAGGAACTTAAAACTGTTGAATTAAATTCTTATGTAAATATTTTAAAACAACATAGAAAATTGTTAATAATATTTAAAAAATGAATATGTAAATATATGTTAAAAATTAATATGTAGATTATAAATATTATATAAAAAACTATTAATAACTTATAATTTAATAATTAAAAATTAATAAATTTTTATACATGAAAAATTTGTTCAATATTTTTAATAAATAAATAAAATTTTCATATAAATGTGCTTTATTTTAATAATATTCAGTATTGAAAACTCGGGGATTATATATATGATAAAATGGGATTATGTATATGAAAAAATGGGATTATATAAATGATAAAATGGAATTATATATATGATAAAAGGGGATTATATATATGATAAAATTAGTTTATATACATGATAAAATGGGATTATTAAATGATAAAATTCGTTTATATATATGATAAAATGGGATTATTAAATGATAAAATTAGTTTATATATCTGATAAAATGCGAAGAAATATTATAAAAAAAGTTATAAATATGATTAAACTGAATAATAAATGATGAGAAAATGATTATATGGAATCAGAGTAATGATTATGTACAAATATACTTATTGTAACCTGGGATCATATATTACAATCATAGTATGTTGCTCTTAGTTTATGGTCACCCGAACCATATTTTTTCTTTGCGTGTATATACCACCTATATATATTTTTTATTTATATTCGAAAAAAATAAAATAATAATATGTATTAATAACGAAACTTATTTATTGATCTATATATTTGCAAATTATACACAACTTATTATTATTACTGTTCATAATCTATTTGTTTGCTATTTTGTTTTGAAAACACAATACAATAAGGCTTTTATACTATTAAAAACAATCAAAATTTGTAAATTTATAAAAGTTTTATATTTCAATAAAAAAAAAAAAGAAATAATTATGTCACATTAAAAACCTTAATATGAAAATAAGGTAACTCGAATGTATGTGGAACTATTCCACTTAATTGGAAATTGAACTTTTTATTGAAGATAATTTTTTTAATTATTGCAAACAATATTATATGTAAGCTTGCATTTTGTTTTTTGAAAAAAAAAAAAAAAAAATAGCTTTAGCCAGCGATGAAGCAAACACTAACAAATTTTGTTGCCTTAATAAAAATATTTTTTTAAAGTGAACGTGTTAACTTTAAATAGTATAAAATAAAATACTATGTTTTTATTACACTATAGAGCAAAAGTGAACACTTTTTCGGTGAAATTTACTTTTTTCAGCCTTATCTACTTAACAACCCAAAGGAATTAAAATATAAATAGTAGAATATAAACCTCAAGGTCTGGTTTGAAATATATGTATAATAATAAATATTAATATATTTGCTTGTGTAACATAAAAAATAAAGAAAACTTTAAAATATAAAAGTGTTCAATTTTGTACCATATTCTGATTGGATATATAATCGTGATTTATTCTGAAGTTTAAATTTGCAAATGAAAAAACAAATTGGAAAATATATTATTCAATGAAGAATATCTAGTGCAAATACTAACTTGTTAGTGTTCTGCAAAAGTTATTTAATATGTAATAACTTTGATAAAATCCTTTAGTATTTTAATTAAAAAATTAGAAAATATAGAATTTTGCAGAGATTATCGTTAAAAAAAAAATCGCAAGGACTTAAAACTGTCTCAAACCTTGATGACTATGTTCAAAAAGACGTAAAAAATATTTTTAATTAGTAAACAAGTTTGCAATTGTAAATTGCCTTGTTGTCTCTGTTTGGCGGTACCAAAGCAGAGTTTAAAGTTCTAATGAAATATTCCCCGTTAAATGCTCTAAACATTTATGCAAAATTATTTTAGCTTCGAACTATATTGATTAATTTTTTTCTTATTATCTGTAACTACCTTGGTGCAAAAATAGAAAAGTTTAAGTGGTCATAAAACAAAAATTTTGCCTACCAGCGAAAAATCCTTTGGAGGGTTTATTACACATATCAAGAGCTATCAATTGCAATTGGAGGGATTCCGCCCCCAAAATACTGTTGCATAGTGTAATATAATGGATTAAAAAAATATATATTTCATCTACATTAAGTGTATTTTTTATACCTTACAGCAAGGTTTCCTAAATGGGGATTCGCGGACGCCTTGTGATCTTGATTAAAATCGAAAATGTGTAGAATTATTGTTCATATCCTCCTACAAATACTTGCTGCAAAAACTTTGTCAGAAAACTCTTCAAGCCCTATGTGTCGATTTAAGTGCAGAACATAAGAAATTACAAATTACATAAGAAATCACATACCAACGTCTGTTGGTTTTTGAAGGGCAATATGCTTAAGAGATTATATGAATTAATGACATAAGTTGATATTTTCCTTTTATACAAAAATGAAAATCTAAATTTGTAGGATTACACCCCCTTTTGTGCACCAAATTTCGTTTCGTGGCCTTGAACTATGTGCCCTACAGTTAAAAAATTTAAATTTAGATCACGTTTGAATGTGGAAAATGAAGTAAATAAGATATGCTGTGTCAAAAATTGATCTCAATGTTGAAAAGTTAGGAAAAAAAAGTAATTTGTTTTTCGTAATTTTGCAATTTTATTTAAAATAAATACCTTTTGAGTTCTTACTATTTATCATTTCTACTATATTAAAAATCAAAATAAGTCAAGGGGTCCGCGAGGAAACAAAAGTTCCTAAAATGATCCGTAAAACATGGAGAGGTGCCCTACAGCCCTACAGCACCATTGAGCGTTTAAGCTGATTTTTAAAACGCTCAGAAAAAATCTTTGAACCTCCACCATAAAATATAATATTCCACTCAGAATTACTTTCGTGTCCGTTTAACGATGTCCTTCTGTCCATCTGGTCAGCTGTCTGTTTATTCACGTCAACTTTTTAAATAAAGTGCAGGGTACAATTTTAAAGATATCTTGATAAAAAAAAAATATATTTTGTTACAAGGACAAATTGGTTAAAATTGGTTATTATCGGTCCAGTATTCCAGCTAGCCCCAATACAAATATAAAGAAGTTTTGTATAAGTAACAATAATAAATTTCATAAAGATCAGTCCGTAATTGATCATAACTCCCGTATAAAACCACATTCTGAAAAAACCCCATACAAATGTTAGTTTCAAGTTAATATTCGACTGAAATAAGTTTTATTTAAGTAGAAATCACAGGGCCAAATTTTATGAGATCACCCTAAAGTCGATAAATTCATTTAAATGATAGTATCAACGTAATATTCTGCATTCGTATGTTTTATCTTACACTTCGAATTTTGGTGCACATATACAATGGGGTAGTGTCGGGCTTGACCTACCATATCTTTCTTACCTGTTTTTTTTTTTTTGTTTTTTTTTCATAAAAAGTTTCTTAAAGTAAAATTTTAAAATGGCTCGCACCAATAGCTTCAGGTATTTTAATGTGTTTTTCCTGAAGTAAATATTTGAACTTTTTGTTTTATCCAAATATTTGTATTATTTTTTTCTATTGATTTAAAATACACTAATTTTGACATTTTTGAAAATGTTTAACCCAATGTTTGTTTCTTACATGATTTCAAAGCTTAATATAACATTAAAACTCTTTATAAGAGCTTTGAAAAACATGTACAATTTATCTTAAGTATTTTTCGAGTTAAGTATACGAGGGCGGATTAATAAGTCCGTGACTTTTTGAATGAAACACAGTTTTTTTTGCAACACATAAATTTATTTTTCAACATAATCTCCTTTTAACTCAATACACTTAGTCCAACGTTTTTGTATCCCTTCCAAAAAATAGGATTTTTCGAGGTCCTTAAAATAGGCATTTGTTTGGCCAATAATTTCATCGTTGGAGCTGAATCTCTTTCCACCGAGCCATTTCTTTAGGTTTGGAAATAGGAAATGTTTGGAGAGTAGTAACTAGGGGCTAAATCCGGAGAATATGCCAGATGAGGTACCAATTCGTAGCCCAATTCATAGAGTTTTGCCATTGAGACTGCACACGTGTGCACCCGTGCATTATCTTGATGTAAAAGAACTTTTTTCCTGGCCATATGTGGTCGTTTTCTTTTTAAATCCTCATTAAATCAGTGTAATAAGTTGGCATAATATTTGCGATTTATTGTTTTTCCCTTTTGAAATTAATCGATGTGGTTTTCCCGCGTGCATCCCAAAAAACTGTTGCCATCACCTTATTGGCCGACAAATGGGTTTCACCCGGAGAAACCCATTGTTTAGACTGCTGCTTGGTCTCCGGAGTACAGTAATGGATCCATGTTTCATCCACAATTACAAAATGCTGCAAAAACTCATTCGGATTGCGGTTAAACAACTCCAAACAATCCTTTGAAGTTGTCACACGTTTACGTTTATAGTCAATTGAGAGCAAACGCGGCACCCATCTTGCAGACAACTTTCTTAAACCCAGCTGATCATTTAAAATCGAAACCACACTGCCATATTAAATGCCTATGGCATCAGCAATCTCACGCACTTTTACTCTTCAGCGTCATTTGTACTGTTGCGACCACAACGAAAGTCAGTAAACCACTTTTTTACCATTGAAATCGATGGTGCAGAGTCCCCATAGTATTTGTCGAGCTTTTCCTTGGTTTGATTGACGGTTTTTTTTCGCAAAAAATAATGTTTAGAAAAATACACGAGGTTGTATGCAGGGCTGCCAGATACTTTTTTTGGTCAACCCCAAATTTTAAAAAAAATTTCCCCAAAAAAACCCCAAAAAGAAAAAAACGCGATTTTTAATTCAAAACAATTCAATTTTATTGTTTTTAATAAATATTTGCAAAGAGATCATTTTTGGACGAGTATTTATACATAAATACATTTATATGTATTTCAAAAATACATAATATCATCGGATCGTTAGCATATTAAGAACTAGCTGTGCAGGTTATTTATAGTATAATGTACCTGCAGCATCTTTGAAAATATATTGTTTTAGCTGAAATTCCAGTAAATTAGATGGAAAATTATTATCAAAATATTCGTACCATATACTAAAAGAAAGTTTTTCCATTGAGTCTCATAAACATCAATTGGATATGTTGGTCTATAAATTTAATCAACACATTTTGTTTCGCACAGAATTTTGGCTGCGCTAATGCGTTAATACTAGGGTGATCGACGCAGTTTTCCAACCGGTTTTTTCCGTTTCAGTGCTGTCGGTTTTTTCAAAATGTTGATTTTTCGAATGTCGAATAAACCTTTATTTTAAACACAAAAAACCGGTTTAAAAATAACACTTTATTTCAAAAAAATTTTATTAAATACTAATGGAATGGAAATTTAGGAAAAATTTATAAAATTAAAAAAGTTAATTTCTTGTTGCTTTTTAAAAATATAGTTTAAAGTTAAATTAAAATTTTACAATAAGTATGTATTAGTAAAATTGAGAGGGATTGAGAATATGTGCGTCACACCGACATTTCAGTATAAAAAGTCAAAATAGTTCTGATTTTAAAATGAACTCATACTGCAGAGAGTTTTTTCTAATAAATTTGATTATTTCTTTTAGTATCTATTACATTTTCTGTTTGTCGTATTAAATTAAATGAAAAATTTAAAAATTATTTAAAAAATCTTTAAGTTTTAAAAGAAATTTAAAAAAAAAAAAAAAACATTTTGAATGAATTTGTAGTTAATTAGTCAATAACACACTTTTAGGGGGTTCATCGACAACATCTCTTAGTATATACATATGTGTCTATGAACGCTTTATGTTTAAGAAATAATTGTCTTGGACAAATTACGCATATAATAGAATTAATATTCATAACAGAAACATTCTTCCAAACAATTTAAATACATTAGGGTTTTTATCAATTCAATAGGTCTAAGAGGTCTAATTGCAAATCGATTTCAAAAAAATTTAGACACAGTTTCCAGTATAAAGCTATAGTTCCTGTATATGTTATTTAGGACTTAATCTCATTTTGATGAAAATTTTAACTTTTGAAAAAAAAAAAAAACCGTTTAACAACAAGAAATTTTTTTTGAAGAATTTGCTAACTTGTAGGAGACGAGAGCCTCCTACAAGTTGGTTTAAAAAATTTTAAAAAGTGCAAATATATGAATGATATCATGAAATAGATGAGGTATTTAAATTTCACCAAAAATTTCCCAGTATAATTTTTATATCCCCAACAAATTCTCCAAACCCCAGATCAAAAATTTCATCCTTTCCGGCAACAAAAATTCCTCAAATTTGGGGTTAAAACCCCAAATCTGGCAGCCCTGGTTGTATGTTTTGAACAGCTGTTAAACGCAAAGTAAATGACGACACTTGCTCAAAATTTGACAGTAGTCTATTAACAGCTGGTACTTGATGGGAAGAGTGTATGCATATGCATTTAAAATTTCAACTCAATCTCAATTTTGCAATATCATGTAATTTGTTAAAGAACAAAATTGTTTACCGAATAAATGAAATTTGATAGTTGATATATTTATTAAGTTCAAAAATAAACGATTTTAAATTCGAAAAATTTTCAAAAATTTACAAATAGCAGGACGGAGGTACGGACATCAGAATTCTGTCAAAAAAAAAAAAAAAAAAAAGAATTATATTTTCTACTTACTGATAAAAAAAAAAACAAAATAATAATATTCAAATATTGATTTCCAATATGAAATGTAACCAAATAGATTTCTTTCGCAACAATAATTACTTTTCTCCATGACATAAGCAATATAGCGACTTACTCTAAGGCCATTAAATATTGCAATAAATTCTGTATTTTTAAAAGTTAAAGATATTTTTTAAGAGATCAATGCTATTTTTATATTTTCTTAAAAAAATAGTTTCGAAAAAAAAAAAAAAATTAAAAAAAAAAACAATTTTTAAAGATGGTACACAATTAAAAAAAAGCACTAACTTAAAAAGAAGTCCGAATAAAAAAAAAAAAAAAAAAACAATATTTATAAAGAGTACCAAATTTTCATGATATTATCTTTTTCAAATAAAGTTTACAAATTTCAAAACAACTACAACTCGTCAAAATGCCAAAACACTCCAAATATTCATTCCCGTATTTCAACATGTTATATTTTCTCAAGGCGCACTCTTTATCTATGAAAATAAACATATTCATACTTTAGAAATATAATTTCAAAAAATAGAAACGGAAGCAATAATAACTGAAATTCTCTTATTGTTATTGCAATAATACCTTACATTTGAACTGAATTTTTTCTCTTTTCATAAGTAATAAAATTTGTGCAAATTAGTTCATAATACATGTTTATCATGATGATGGTACTTGTCATGCTACTTGCTCTTAAATGTTTAAAATTTTATGACCCATAAATGATAAACAAAAGCTAAAAAGATGCGGGTTAAATGTATACAAATAATATAACACTATTTATAGTGGATTTGACCCTATTTGCCTTTACTTACACAATAAAATGCTAGAAAACAGAAGCTAAACAAATTTAGATTAAAAAAACAATTGTTGCAAATAAGATATTTTTATGTTGTTTGTAATTTAAAAAGTAACAATTTTTTCTATTTTTTTACTAAGAAATATATTTCACTTAAGTAAATTTTTAGTGGAAAAAACCAACATTTTTATTTTAACATTAAATATTTGCCCATTTATTATGGTTAATTATAACATAAATTTCATAATAACATTATTCAGCTAATCGTTAATTGAGCATTAAACAAAAGAAAATTTACTTCCTTTTCTTTTAAAACAAAAACTTAAGTCTATCCAATTTTCAACAGCGTTTCATATTAAATTGGAGCACAACTAATTAAATTAAACTGATGATCTGTAAAAAAATAGCAGACATTGCAAAAAAAAAAAAAATTGAAAACAAGAAAATAAAACTCTAAACCAATTCTACTAGAAATATCCATAAAAATATATCATATTTCACTTGCCGCGCGATGCAAAAAAAATGCAGAAAAAAACTATTATATTCCTGATGGTATCACAGGAATGAAATACTGGTAAATAAGAAAAATAATGTACATAGAATAAAAAAAAACGTAAGACTTAAGACACAAACTTGATTTGTTAAAACAACAAACTTAACAGACAAACGCAGACAGACTTACAGACTTAGCCAAAAGACAAACAAACACATACATTTATACTAATAAATTGTTAATAACTGTTGCTCTGACCGTAACCCAGTACACTACAAATAAAACAACAGACCTAAGAATATGTTCAGGTATTGGAAAAATGTTCTTTCTTTGTTATTGTTTGTTAAAACAAAAACTACAAAAAAAAAAAATAAATAAATAAAATAGAAAAATATTTCTGAATGTAATAAATATGACTAGAGGATTTTGTAAAAAAGAGAAAATAATAAATAAAATATTAAAAAAAACATACAGTTTCTAGCAATATTTTATGATTTACAGCTTAGTTGTTGCGAGACTAAAAATAAGAAAAAGAAAACATCTTTATAATTGATTTCAGACGACTTTAATAGAGTCTATACTAATATTTATTGGGCTTTTGTTTTAAGAGTTTATCTTTAAATAAAGAACAAAAAAATACAAAGAGTTGTTAATAAATTGAATGAAAACAGTTTTGAAATGACCGAATAGTTCTATGATTACATCACAAAAGCATTTATGATAACTTGGCTGATAAAAATAATTATTTAAGAATTGGTAAGAAATATTTTATTGTTAACTGAAAATATTTATTGACATTTTTAACTAAAGAATATTATATTATAAAGAAATGTTTTCTTTTTTATGAATATTTAAAATTTTCCAAATTTAACAGGTATAGTAAGGGAGCATTTGGATATTTATTTTTCAAGTAGACCTCATGGATCATGAATATTTATTTTTAAGTAGACCTCATGGATCCCTCAAAACCGGTGCTATGTTGTCTCGGAATTGAACCCTTCTAATATAATTATTTTTGTCTAACGCTTACTGATTTTATGTTTCCTATTCTATATTAAGATATTTTTTATCCCACATTAATTAGAAATTGACTGAATATGGACTTAGTATGAGAAACTTAAAATGGTACAGAAGAAAAACTGCAAGTTCTAAATAATGAAACAGAAATCTCAAAATTGGAGACATCTCTTATCGTTGACCTTGAAGTATTTTTCATTAAACTTTTAAAAATGTTAGTTCCTTAACTCTACATCTGGGAGGGATGTAAGGTTCGGTTTAAACATTTTAATAGATATATTTCTCTATTACGCTAATATTTTATATTTACATTTCAATAGGAATAATGCACATCAGGATATACAGTTCTGTGCAAAATAATAGTAGCATTACTAAACTGCAGACGGGCATGCAATCGCCCTTATTTAGCGATACTTCATTCCGACTAGCCCCATACGAAATGGCGCAAACATTCTCTACAGATGAGATTAAAGTATTTTTTGGTACATATGAGATGCATGTCTCATGCATATGAGGGAACAAAATAACAAATATTATGACCCAAAATTTGTTCTGAAATCCTTCAAGCACTATGGTGGGAAAATGAACGCTTGGAGATGCGTTTAATATCATGGCTTATGGCCCATAGTTTGGATAACCCTACGGTACATACCCGGGTACCATTTTTAAATTTAAAGTGTTCGTATTTTTTTTTTTTTTTTTGTTAATAAAGATATAACCACGACTCTTCAGATCGTTGTGATTAAGGTGTATAACAGTATAACAACTGAAAAAAACAAAATTTTATTAACTTGGTCTATATGTAAAATGGCTTTAAAGTTGACACCTACGGGAGTCAATACCCATGGTACCCTGGTACCCCCATATAATTTCTCTATTTTGTACTACAATTAACTTGTTTTGCACTATTTATTATTGAAAATCTTATTTTTATTCTCCCTTGATTAATAGTATAGAGTTAAAATTTTACAAATTTGTTCCTTAAACAAGGGAATAATATTACATCTCAATGTTTACATTTACGTGAGCTAGACCATTTTTAAAACACCTCTGAAATTACGTACTTCTCAATATTTTAGTTATATGGAAATTAACTTTAAATTATAATAGTGGGATACTGCGACCTCTAATATTTATGAAATGAGTGTCCAAAAAAAACTTTCCGTTCAAAATTTTAGATTTTTTTGTTACTAAATTTGCTTTTAATAAATGAAAACATCAAAATTTTGATTTCATACACAGTTAAGAAAAAATTATATATACAATTGTATAGAAATACAGTGGTGGGCAAAAACATTTTTTTTTTTTTTTTTGAAACAAAAATAAGTGAACTAAATGGATTTTGACAAGTTAAACAAGGATTTGCATCCACTTTTCTTCTATCACGTACTGATTTTTTTATGGGCATGACTAATATCATCTTCTTATTCAGCGGTCACACTATAAAATTCGAAAATGGTTTGTCAAATTTAGACTATAACTCAAGAACCCTTTACGCGATTTTGATAAGTGATACACCAAAAGATGCATACGAAAATTGTCAACAATATTTTTTATTGGCTCAAGAATTTTAGAGTTATGGATCAAAATTGTTACAATTTTTTCAAATTTTTTTTTACTTTTTTTTTCTACTAATTACCAAATAACTAAAGAAATATTAACTGAACGAAAAATTATGTCAATTCAGCTTAAAGACAATTTAAGTCGCTATATATTGGAGTTTAATGTATCTTAAGCACGAAAATTTTTTTTGTCGACCAGTGTTATTATGTCTTCTTTAAAGTCGCGGAATATAAAGATTTTACTAAAATTTTTTATCATATTTTCTTTGTTCTAACATATAATATTGTGATTTTCGAACATTTTTCAAAATATATTAGGTTTTAATGTACCATAGAAATAGTCTACTCTGTTACTATTGAAGATAATATGTTATTAACCCGTTAAAGAGGGTCAGTTTGATGCATTTAGTTCCCAAAAGGTTAAATTAGCAATTTTTGCAAATAAGTCGCATGAAAGTACTTATTACACTTAAATATTGATAAATTTGAGAAAAAAGATAATAAGTTCATTTAAAACACCAACTCGCCATTTTTGTCATCAATTTTTTTCTTTTGAGGGCATTTATATCCTAAACTGCTGTTGAAATTAACTTAACCAATTATGGACCGGAAATCCCAAAATATTATTTATTCAACTAAAGGGTTAAATGAATACTATTGATAGTATTTAATGAGACCTTTCCAAAAAAATATAATTTACGATGGAAAATTTCCAAAATATTAAAATTTTATACAATTCTGTTTAAAGTCAATACAATAAATTATTGTTTGAAAATCAATACTAAGTAATTCCATGTGTTTTAATTTAAAGCGAACTTTAGTTACCAAACTAATCATGATTAGTAAAACTAATAGCGAATAATGCGCATGGCGTTGCCACTTCCTTTTGCGCTCATAAAATTGTCTACGATAATAGTTGTACTTTTCCCACCTGTCACAACAAAATGTAAAATATATTTCTTTATGAAATTTGCATAAGCGTAGGTGAGTTTTTCTGATCATCATACATATATCTTATCCCAAAATTGTTGCTAATATATTATGTAGTAAACATATTTATCATCAATATTAAGCAATAATATTTAAAATTAAATGGTTAGGATATTCTTCATTTGCATTACAAATGCATTTATAAATAAACATTTTACTTTTGATTTATTTTATAAGTTATATTCTATTGCAGTCAGAATTTAGGTATATTTGGAATGTAACCAAAGCTTTAGCAGCGTAATTAAATTCCATAAAGATGTACATAATACTGAATAAATCATGTTGGGATTCCCCTGATAAGGAGTGCGATCAAAAAAATTTTAGCACACGTTTTGCCTCATAACTTTTTTCGGAAGCAATATTAAACATTTTTTGATCTAGTTATTATTGAAAAAAAGTTCCAAACAGGAGCACTGCAAAAAATTTAGAGGCCAAGAATAGGACACGGAAATGAAAACCAAATTTCATACAAAAATACTCAAGTTGTATAATAGACGAAGAAACGTATGTGCTTTTTCGCAGCTTCTGTGGCAATACTTTTATATTGTAAATTCTCGAGGCAATGTTAGAGATAAGTTTAGGACCCAAAAGAGAAAAAAATTTCCTAAAAAAATTCCTGGTATAACAAGCTTTTTTGCAGTTGTAGCAAAACAGGAAAGTCATTTGTTATATTCGGCTCTATAAATACCAAAATATACATCAAAGAATATTTGCAAAAAAGACTTCTTCCTTTCATAAGAGAGCACAATGTGTGCACAAATTATTGGTCCGATTTGGTATCATGTCACTACGGTACGAAAGCTCTGGATTGGTACCAAAACAATAACATAGTTTTTGTACCAAAAGAGGTCAATTTTCCAAATTGTCCATAGCTTAGACCAGTGGAGAGATATTGAGCTATCGTTAAAAGTGAATTGAAAAGCACAAAAATTGTATCCCAAAATACCGAAGATTTTAAAAGAAGATGTTCACACTGTTCCAAAAAAGTGACTGAAGCAACTATCAAATCTCTAACGGAAGCGTTACCAAAAATGATCCACAAGTTAATAAGTAGTGGTTAGGACTTTAAAAGTTATAATTTTCTGTTATCTGTAATAAATTATCAATTAAATAAAAAAGAATGAAAACTCTAAGATCAACCTTTTCCAAGTTATTGAATATTATATACTTTTATTATATTATATTATTAAGATTTTTTCGAACGCACTCCTTGCATTACAATTCAATATGCTCCAAGGTCGGGATTTTTTTATGGGCGTGTATAAATAAGCCGATTGCTCGAGTATATTTCACTATAACTCGAGAACAGTATGCATGATTTATATAAATAATACACCAAAATATGTGGAATAACATTTTCTTTAAGTCGCTTTACTATCAAATTTTTATCCGCTCAATAGTTTAGGAGATATTTTAAAAAAAGTGTCGGAAAAAAAATTTCATGCAAAATTCAACATTTCTTTTTTTTACTAAAACTTTTTTTAAAAGTGAAAACATCAAAAATATTAAAGTTTATCACCTTTATCTCAAAGCTGGCAAAACTTCGAGTAAATAGAGCCACATATTGTAAAAATTGATGCACAAATCGTGATTGGATTCACAGTTAAGTTTGATACCCATGCATACTTATAGCTAAGTGGAAATACACTAGCGGACAAAAACATTTTTTTTTTTTTTCGTCTTAAATAAAAAAATAAAAAATAGGTGGATTAGATGGAATTCAATGTGCTTAATAAGAATCAGCTTTTACTTTTTTTCTATCACGCATTGTTTTTTCATTTATGGGCATGACTACTATGACCACGCCTTTAGGCAGTCACACTTGTATAACTCGAGAACAGTTTGTCCAATTAAGATAAATTGAACTTTAGTATATAGCGACCTAAATTGTCTTTGGGCTGAATTTATATAATTTTTCGTCCAGTTAATATTTTTGTAGTTATTCGGTAATTAGTACCGAAAATTTTAAAATTTATTTTTTTAAAAAGCGATGAAAATTTTGATCCATAACTCTAAAATTCTTCAGAGAATAAAAAATATTGTGAATGCAACTTAAAGACAATTTTCGTATGCATCTTTTGATGTATCATTTATCAAAATCGTATAAACGGTTCTTGAGTTATAGCCTAAGTTCGACAAACCATTCTTGAATTTTATAGAGTATCCGCTGAATAAGGTGATGATATTAGTCATGCACATAAAAAAAATCAGTACCCTATAAAAAAAAGTGAATGGAGATTCTTGTTTAACTCGTCAGTATCCACCTAGTCCACCTTTTTTTGTTTCAAGAAAAAAATAAAAAAATATTTTTTTTGACCACCACTGTATTTCTACTCAATTGTATGTAACATGGGTATTTTTACTTAACTGTGAATAAAATTAAAATTTCTGCATCAATTATGAAGATGCATGCCTTATTTTTTTCGCAGCATTACCATCTTTAAGATAAAGATGATAAGCTGTAACATTTTAGATGTTATCGTTTATTAAAAGCAATTTTAGTAACAAAAAAATATAAAATTTTGCATGAAAATGATTTTTTTCGGACACTTATTTCAAAATAACTCCAAAACTATTGAGCACATTAAAGAATTAAATTTGGGGAATTTGGAGATATTTTTAGTCCGCATCTTTTGGTGTATCACTTTGATCAATCGTATACAGCGTTCTTGAGTTATTAGGAAATACAATAGAGTAATGGCCTTACTATGGGCGAAATATTAGACACGCCCATAAAAAAAAATCCAGACCTAATGGAAAAAAACTGAAAGCAGATTCGCACATGAAAATATATCAAGTCCAACTATTCGTCTGTGGGGGAGGATTTTTTTGTTGACCAGTGTTAGTGATCAAGACTCAAAATAGTTTATTAAAAAATTTCAGTCAATTTTACTTTCAGATTATTCCCCTCTGCTTAGTATCACTACTTTCTTATTTCAAGCTTTGAAATATTAACTTAAATAAATAAACGAAGATCTAAATAACCAAAACTAATTTTGTAAACACCAGCTGGAACTTTTAGACTATTCAATTGAAGTAAAATGGTACTAGAATTTCAAAGACACTTGATGAAGTATGAAGTATATACTCGTATAATACCTACATTTTTCTATCAACTAAAAGAAGTAAATTAAATTGAAAAAAAAAAAAAAAAAACGATGTGAAACTATAATTCTTTTACATAAATGTACCAAAGAAAAGTGTCCCACATTAAAACCAAAACCAACTTAAAAAGCAATTTATGGTAAGTAGGGTATCATATAGAACATAAACTTAAGAGTGTCAGATAAAATTTACTTTGACATGCAAATCCATGTTAGAGACCAACCAGACATGTTTAACGCGTAAAAAAAGAAGAAAATAAATAAAAAAAACTTTATTGCAGTTCAAATATTTTATTATTTTTTGCATTGCTGACCAATATTACAACCTCAGGATATTACTCTACCAACATACAGACATATGTCTTGTAATATGTTTTTTTTAGAAAATTTCTTTAACACGATTTGGATTCTCAAATTGCTGGACATACATGTACACAAAGAAATGTGGCTAAAGGAAATGAATCATGCAACATTTCATTGGTCAGTTCTCATACAATAATGCAGCACTCATTGTCTGTAGGCTGGTTATAAAAAAAAATAAAATAAAAATTACAGGCGCAAAAAAGACCTCACAGATTTCTTACTAGCAGACAGATAAAATGTATTTACCAAGTGTTGTTTAGTTAAATGTCTTTGTAGTTAAGGAATAACTATCTACTATTTCTGCTGTTGCAACTGATGACGATGATGACGAGGATGAGGAGCATAATAATGGTGATGGCTAAGATGATATAGCACTGTGTTTATGTGTTATAGTTGCAACCAACTGCAGAAGCTTGTAATTAATATCTGTGCAAGCTCATCTATAGACAAGACACCAACAATAGTAAATAGAAAAAAGAAGGAAAGAAAAAATGGAATCTTAAATGGAGTTTGCCACAATTGAGTTTAGTATTCTAGACACATAAATATTACTGTTGATAATATATTGCCACATTTTGCCGCATGCAGCATGCTATAATACAATTTTAAATCACTTAACAATGTCTTGATGATGATAATGTTTTCTCAGTTTTAAACTATTTCTTTTTGGTTAAATAATCACCTTGTTATATTGATGTAATAAATGGTAATTAATGTTATAATCTTTATAATTTTTTAAACACACTAACACACCGGTTTTATAAAATTTTATTACAATACTTTTTTATTTCTTTTAATTCTTAATATTCTTTTAAAATATCATTTAGTAAATTTTTGTTTTTTATTATTTTAGGGGGTAATAAACACCAAACATTTGTTTTTTTTTTCTTATCTGTAATGCTTCAATAAATTTTCTTTGAATTACTAACAAACACACAAAAATAAAAGAATTCTTATTTTATTTCCACCACAGTATTTTAAATTTATTTTCTTTATATTTATTCTTTTCAGTTTTAAAGAATATACAAATAACAAAAACTTCCGTTCATGCGTTCAACGATCTTAACCCGTCTTATTCTTGTTTACAACTGACTGTAAATCATGCATGCTGCAAAAGTTTCATACCTCTGCTTTTGAAATTTGAAAAATAAAAACCAACTAAAGAAGAGTTTTTAGTTTCTTTCTGATAGAAAGTTTTTTTCTTTTTTATTTTATTTATTTTGCTTTTGCCGGTTTAATAGTTGAGCTGATATTTGTTGAGGCTGTTGTATGCCTGAGAGTTTTTGTGATTCGGCTGTTAAAATGTTCTTGTTACTTTAGCTACAATCAAAGATGGCTTTTAAGAGTTTCTTATTTTCACAGTCTTTAAAGTAAGAGAGATTTTTCCTGAAGATTAGCAAAATGACTCTTTACTTGTGTGTGCATGTGTTTTGAGTTTCAACTTCCGAAAGTCATTAAATATTTCGATTTTGAAAACCCAAATTGAATATTATTAATGATAAGGTATAAATAAAAAACACTCCCAGATATTTTGGGCAAAATATTTTAAATGAAATACATATTTTGCGCAAAAAAATAAAGAAAAGAAATCAATAAATAGTAATATACAATTTATTGGGGTTTAATCAAATTTTTGTGAATCATCTTTAACATGAACGTAATTTATGTTTCACATAATTTATTTTCGTTTTGGTACAAATAAGTTGTATACAAACAAGTGGGAAAGTTAAGCTTATTTCTTAGTAAGCCTGAATTTATGAACGATACAATATAAGTAGATTTCTTAAATATATTTTAATGAAGCTTATTGCAAAAAGTTCTTACATTATTTGAAATAAAATTTTAAGCAGTCTGATTTTTCACAGAAAAAAATATTTCAAATAATTTTTTAATAAAATTATTAATTAACTTTCTATTAGAATTTAATTATATGATTTATTAATATAATTAATTTTCTAATTGGTCTTCAGTTTTGTTTTTTAATAAATTGACAGCTGTTAATAAAATATAAAGAAAAATTAAGTAATTGTTTATAAAAGTACAGAAATAAAATAAATTTAAGTAAATTTTCAAAAAAATCTATTTTAGGAAAAGAAGTAATAGTAATATCAATTATTCTAGTTATTAATATTATCATTTTGATGATTGGAGCAAAATCAATTAAAAATTAATTAATATTACAAATTTCGTAATTGAAGTCCATTTTTACTTTTTTCTGTGTTGTTTTTATTTTTTAATCCTAACATAATTACAGTTTTAAAAATTTTGCATCTTCGATTTTTTTAAAATTTTTTTGTGTACATTAAACTATTCATCGTGTATTTTATGGCGTATGAATCAGTTCCATATCGTTTACGGTTCATATTTCATGACACCTCGGGCGTTTTTGTCAAAAATGAACAAAGTTTAATGTTTAATAACTTTCAAATGCATTATACGGTTTGAACAAAAATGGTGTCAATGGAAAGACTAATGTTCCTCTTTATCATTGAGTCATAAAAGTTTCACATCCTTCTGATGCAAAGACCTCCAAAATGAAAAATTATCCTTTATGCTTAGATATCCGGAGAAAGGATATTTTTATTTTCCTTATTTTTTCATATGATCATATTATCGTTATAGTTCATAAATTTCAAAATGGGATCAGCAGTTTTTCTGTAAAAGTTAGTACACAGAAAAAAATATTTCAAATAATTTTTTAATCAAATTATTAATTAACTTTATATTGGAATTGAATTATATGATTTATTAATATAATTAATTTTCTAATTGGTTTTCAGTTTTGTTTTTTTTAATAAATTGAGTGCTGTTAATAAAATATAAAGGAAAATTAAATATTTGTCTATAAAGGTACAGAAATAAAATAAATTTAAGTAAATTTTGAAAATTTTTCAGCTTATCAATTTTTCAATTATTCTGGTTATTAATATTATCATTTTGATGATTGGAGCAAAATTAATTAAAAATTAATTAATATTACAAATTTCGTAATTGAAGTCCATTTTTACTTTTTTCTGTGTACAATTTTGCTAACAAATTAATATCATTTTAAGTGTTATTATAATTTTATTTTAGGTTTAGTTTAAAAACACAAAGAAAATGATAAAATCAAGTAGCGTTGGTCAAGAACGAACATATAATACCCTACCCTGCTTGGGCACTAAATTTATTATTGAGAGAGGGCCTTATATGGGACTTATGGTCAATTGTGGAACGATCTTTATGAAATTTATTACAATATTTTATGCCTATATGAACAATATTTGTGCAAATTTTACCTATAATTATTTTTCGTGAATGTGAAATTTACTAGAGCAATTTCTTCTTTTGCCAAACTTAGTTGTGTTAAATTTGTTATTTATTATTGATATTTATGTTAAATTTTGTTTTGATTTTTTTTTGAGTTGATTTACTGGAATGGGGATTATATGGAAACCATGTTCAATTACGGACCTATTATTGTGAAATTATATTTAATGATTTATACTTATATAAAATTCATAAGTATATTATTTTATATTGATGTTAATAATAATGTTGGATTTATGCAAATTAAGGTTATTATTACACAAAAAAAAAAAAAAAAAAAAAAAAAAATATTTCAAATAATTTTTTAATAAAATTATTAAATAACTTTATATTGGAATTTAATTATTTGATTTATTAATATAATTAAATGTCTAATTGGTTTACAGTTTTGTTTTTTAATAAATTGACAGCTGTTAATAAAATATAAAGAAAAATTAAATATTTGTCTATAAAAGTACAGAAATAAAATAAATTTAAGTAAATTTTCAACCCATTGCATCTATTTAAGGAAAAGAAGTAATAATAATATCAATTATTCTAGGTATTAATATTATCATTTTGATGATTGGATCAAAATCAATTAAAAATTAATTAATATTACAAATTTCGTAATTGAAGTCCATTTTTACTTTTTTTCTGTGTAAATAGGGTAACCTACATATATGAAAGATATGAACAATTATGGACCGATCATTATAAAATTTGGTACAACGTTCTATACTTGTATAAACTTATATGTGCTGAAATTTATATACATAAATAAAACACATTTCAAACATTTATATGTGTTAAACTACTATTTTGGGGAAAAATTTCTATGGATTTTAAGTGAAATAATGAACCGAACACATAATGAATTTTAGTAAATTTTGTCTTTGTAACCCCGTGCATCAAATATAAATAAATATTAATTAAAATCTTCACAAAAAATTGGTCGGATTTTAAAAATTGTGTTACAGTAG
Organism: Protophormia terraenovae; assembly: GCA_951394005.1. Taxonomy (NCBI): domain Eukaryota; kingdom Metazoa; phylum Arthropoda; class Insecta; order Diptera; family Calliphoridae; genus Protophormia; species Protophormia terraenovae. Next base: position 117,236,559 of record OX596074.1, read on the forward strand.
GTTAAAGGTCTCTTAATGTGTTCCTGAAACTTTTAAAATAATATTATATTTTTTTTCGAGATCTGGAGTGTGCTATATATATTAAAGCAGGATAGGACTCGAAAGGGACTACCTAGGGAGATGAAATTTGGCTCAAATATTTATCTAATATAAGGTTTGTTTGGTATTGAAAATCGGTTAATAAACAAGAAAGTTATGGGCCAAATACTAGAAACACAGGGTGCCGTTGTAGCTTCATTTCATACTTTTCCACTGATATCTCATAAACAAAAGCATGTACGACAACCAAATTTTGTACAGATAAGTATTTATATATTATTTTATGTTTTATTTTATATATACAAACAAACTGACTGCATATATAAAAAACAACAATAACACTATTAATCTCTGTAATGCTCTGTTGCTAACTAAACTGTTTGCTTATACAAAAACACAACAAAAATACACAACAAAAATACAATGCTTAATATAAATGTTTGTTTGTGTATATTAAAAAAAAAAAAAATCAGGTTTTTGCCTATAACTCTATTGTTTATAATTCGATTAGGTTAGTTCAAAATATTTGTAACACATTTGTTCAAAAACGAACTCCGAAGCTTAGATTAGAATCTTCATAAAGTCCAAAAATGCGTTTTGGCCGATATTTCAGATTCCAATGGACAGATTGAGTTTATTCTCTCAGCAGAAAAATCTAAAAAAAAATCGAGTTTTCTGTGAAAAAATAAAGTTTCTAGCTTATACAGAAGCTTCGAAAAGTTAAAAAGCAAATTTGATGTAGCATATTGTTGTTCTTTTTCATGACCCATAAAAAACTACAATATCAATATGCCATTAAATAAATGAAAGAAAAAAGATTTGCCAATAGCTCGTTTGTTTATGGACCGATTTCTCCCATTCAAAAACCAAAATTTTAGAAAAATATTTATGACCAATGTGTTTAAAAACAAAACCCATACCATATACAGAAGCTTCAAAAAGTCTAAAAACGCATTTTAGCTGATATCTCGGAAAGTAATAGTCCTATATTTATTCAGCAAAAAATTTTGAAAAAAGATTCTGAATTTCTCGTGCAAAAACGAAGTCACTAGCTTGTATAGGAGCATAGAAAAGCCGACAACAAATACGATTTTTAGGGGTATATTCGGTTTTTTGCCGATATCTTGGTTAATATCAACGGATTTTGCTCATTTTTATTAGTGATCTTCTAAGGATTATTCCCTGCAATTTGATGTATAAAACATATATATCCGATAACTAGGGCTTTCTCAAAACTGATTTCAACAGACAGATGGACATCTTTTTATCGACTCCCCTATCAATAAGGATTCAGAATATATATGCTTTTCGGGGTCTAAAATGAATATTGTAGATATTATAAACGGAATGACAAAACCTTTACACCTGTGTTTATCTTTTTTTTTTTTAAAAAAAGTCACTGCACCTTTTTCAAATAAAGCAGCTAAAAAACATATGACGGTTTAAAAATCGAAAAAAGTTAAAAACTTACAAAGGTGCTTTTGTTTAAATGCCAATAACTCGAGCAGATTTTTTAAATTACTAGAGTTATTCGAGTAAATTATACCTTAAAATTTTATTCTTTCTTTCAATGTTTATTAAGATATAAGTCAAGTATACTATATTATCTTAATGTTTTATTAAAAAAGAAAAGAAAAACATCAAAAATATGCCTACATTCATTTAATTTACAAGAAAGATTTAAATAACACTTCTGAAAAATTATTTCCGAAATAATATAAAACTAAAATTTGTGAACATTTCTCTCTTTTCTTTTCATAAACTTATTGTTTTTCTATATTTCGTAAAGTTTTTGATAGTTAAACAAATAGGCCTAAAAAATCTAATACACATTTATAAATTCGATCTATATTCTGAATTTTTTAGATAAAGAAGTTCAGTGGTTTAAACATAAAATATAAATTTACATGCTGAACCACTTTTAAGTCTAAATTTCTTCTATATCACAAGTTTTATACAAGCCATCATCATAATATTCTCTACACCAGGCTGAAAATCTATTGGTATATCAACTATATATTTACACATATCGGCTGTACTATCGTTCGTAGAACCAACAATGTGTATTTCATATCAAGTTAAAAATTCTCCAATTTGCTTCTTATGAAACATTTAATATAAAAAGTTCTTTATCACTTCAAAATCCAAATTACAAAAAAAAAAAAAAAAAAATATTTCAATTTTCCATTATAATTTTTTAAAGTGACGTTTATATATTTGCTTTGTAATTTAGGCATTTGGTTCTTTTCACCAAATACAATTTATTTAATAAAATTCCAAATTGAGACACCACAATTAGAAAATTTTTCAACAGTTGTTTTCAATCAAATTAAAAAAAAAAAAAAAAAAAAAAACTATAACTCAAACACCTTTAAAACTATTAAAAAAAGGGAAATCTTTAAAAACGAATTCTTGATTTTAATTTAATCTCACAAATATTTGAATTTAATTTCGAGTGAATACCCTAGTAGATATCTTGTTTTTATATAAAAAGTTCAAAGATCAAAGGTCAAAGTTAGTAGTATACAAATCAGATTATTATATTAAAAAAAAAAAAAAAAAACAGTATTCTTAAAATTCTCTAAAAATATATAATGTTGATTTAATTCTTCTTCCTACACACATTCAAGTTGGAGACTTATTTAGTTTAGAAGTTATGGACCAAAAAAAATCATTATAGTAAGTACAGTTTTGGAAAAAGTTTGACAGTTTTTAATTTTTAAAACTTCATATTTTTGGACTGGAAGTCTGAAATTTTATAATTTGAGCAACACTTGCACTGTAGCTAATTTCATAGAAATCTGAGATATCAAATTCGAAAATGGCTGTTTTTTGCTTATTTTAATTTGGAATTACTCAATATATTCATTTTTAGGAATTTTAGTAGGTTTATTTGACCTAAAATATAAAAATCTGATGGAATTCTACTTAACCGCCTATGAAGACATCTTTTCAACGCAATATCATATTTTTATTTATTTATTTTTTTTTTTTTTTCATCGTGGATAATTCTTTTGGGCTTTATTAAATCCAATGGTCGCTACCGTTAACCTTCGTAGTATTTAAATCATTACATTATATGATACTTTTGAGCAAAGCTGGTTAATATCGCATTGTTTAAAAATAAAAAAAAAAAACACCAATATGTTTAGAATTTTAAAAATTATCTATATGTGTCAATCAATGAATGGTTAAGGTACTTAAATAATTTTTCATGTCAAGGTCTTATTATGTTATAGCTGTTAGTAGACACAAATATTATTTGCTGATTAGTTACTTGAAGGATCATTTCATTGATCAGCGAATCCTTAGCTAAATCGTTTACATAATAATTTTTGGGATATTTTATTTAATTTAATGGTTTTTTTATATTTTCCATACCTTATACATATTTGGGACGCTTTTTGTATGCTAATAAATTTTTTTTAATAATTCTGTTTTCTTAATATGGGTATTTAATTATTTTTATTTTAAACAAAAGACAATAAATTTTATCTCTTAATCGTAAAATAAATTTCTATGAAATTTTTTATAGAAGCTTAAAAGAAATTATTATCATATTTTAAAACTAATTACCCTTAATTGAGATATTTGTGTTTTAAAAGAACAAGAAAATTGGAGAGTTTAACAGAAATTGTTTGTGACAAGTTTAAAGAAATAAAATGCTGACTAAGTAAAACCATGGAGGCTGTATAGCAAAGTTTATTGTGGACATTGGTGAGGGGAACAAGTTAATAATTTTTTAATGGACAGGAAAACAAAAAAATGAATTTTGAACTGATGACTGCAGAAAAAAATAAATAAATAAATAAATAAATAAATGAATAAATAAATAAATAAATAAATAAATAAATAAATAAATAAATAAATAAATAAATAAATAAATAAATAAATAAATAAATAAATAAATAAATAAATAAATAAATAAATAAATAAATAAATAAATAAACAAATAAATAAATAAATAAATAAATAAATAAATAAATAAATAAATAAATAAATAAATAAATAAATAAATAAATAAATAAATAAATAAATAAATAAATAAATAAATAAATAAATAAATAAATAAATAAATAAATAAATAAATAAATAAATAAATAAATAAATAAATAAATAAATAAATAAATAAATAAATAAATAAATAAATAAATAAATAAATAAATAAATAAATAAATAAATAAATAAATAAATAAATAAATAAATAAATAAATAAATAAATAAATAAATAAATAAATAAATAAATAAATAAATAAATAAATAAATAAATAAATAAATAAATAAATAAATAAATAAATAAATAAATAAATAAATAAATAAATAAATAAATAAATAAATAAATAAATAAATAAATAAATAAATAAATAAATAAATAAATAAATAAATAAATAAATAAATAAATAAATAAATAAATAAATAAATAAATAAATAAATAAATAAATAAATAAATAAATAAATAAATAAATAAATAAATAAATAAATAAATAAATAAATAAATAAATAAATAAATAAATAAATAAATAAATAAATAAATAAATAAATAAATAAATAAATAAATAAATAAATAAATAAATAAATAAATAAATAAATAAATAAATAAATAAATAAATAAATAAATAAATAAATAAATAAATAAATAAATAAATAAATAAATAAATAAATAAATAAATAATATTAACACAGATCAACACTAAAATAATATCTTGAAAATCATGATGCATATATAAAAAATATTTAACCGATTGTGGACCAAAGAAAATATGCTTCCGTGAGGAGTTTTTAGGTAATATGTGTAGGAAATTAGTCACTCCTGCTTTATAGCCAAGACGTGGGGCTACAAAATTGTACTACTAGTCAATTCTCCAACTTGTCATTCATAGCAGTCTTTAAAGTTGTATAAATCAAGAATTTTATTTTTAATCTCATTGAAAAATTTATGTATATTTTTTTCTTAAATTACAATTTAAGAATGTACTATTTTTAATTTTTTGTCATACTAAGAAGCAGTAAAAGTCTGTCACCAAACTAGGCATATGAACCTTGATATAGTCTCTCAGCATTATTGTAAAAGCTCCCATTGTTCTTCGCTTATTTGTCTTATAATTTCGGTGACCTTAGCAATTTTAAAGAGTCCTGGGTGCTATGGGGGGCATATTATAGACATGGCATATTCTACACTTTTATTGCATTATTCCTTCTCTATAAAATAAGGACTCATAACTTTCTCTATTACCAAGATAATTATATAACCTAAAAGTTTCTTAGTGGTATATATTTCATTTAGTCATAGATGGGTTAAAAGTGTAATGTGATTGAAATGTTTCATTTTACTTAAACTATTTAAGAAGTTATAAGCAATATATATTTCCTCTACCTACTTCCCAGAATTATCACGAATTTTTGCCAATGCGATTTTAAAAATTTTACCATTTTTGAGATCTGTGCGTATTAGGTATATCAAGTTCAAATATCCCCTGTTCACCCACTATTTAAAACTAATTTTTCCATGGTTTTATGAGGGTTAATGAAGGAATTCTTGATTTTTACATTTTTAAAGACTTCTAGGGGATATGTGTGGCAAGTTAGAGACTTGTCTAATATTACTTTTTTGTAGTCCCATGTCTTGGCTATAAAACATGACTGACCAATTTCCAATGCCTATTACCCAAAAAATAATAGCCTAAATAGATTAAAAATGTGACGTCATGGAAAATTTTCATTTTACTTTCTACACTATATCAAGCTTAAGGAATAATAATTTTGCAAAATTCCAGTTCCAGATTATTCTTCAGAATGTTTTTAAACTAAATTTTATGGTTATTATTTTATTTTTAATTTTCTCGAAACTACTTGTTCCCCTTACCAATACAGATAAAAATCTTGTCATTATAAAAATTACTCCATTTAAGTTTTAAGTTTTAGTTTTCTTTAATACAAAATATTTCTTTGTAGATTTTTAGCCAGCGGAAGCTTCTTTTAACCACATGATGGACCCTTAAGATTTCTTTAATATTTTTTTTTTCTCCTTTTATTTATTTTCTTTTTAGTTGTTATTTTTGACTTCCAAAGAAAGCATGATACAAAAGCTTATAAAAAATTGTTACTATCATTAGCAATAATTTTGAAAGACTGGTCATTTTAGACAACTGACCAAGTTAAGACAGCCACTATTTAACATTGAATGATTTTGGACAAAATATACTAACAAACAAACATAAGAACATACCAAAAACAAAATTGAGATCGAAAATAAGTTGTAAGATGTAGTTTTCATGTTGGCGTTTCTTGTTTTTTTTGCTATTTAGACTCTGTGAATGAGTTTTGGTTTGTTTGTAATTTTTTTTTTTTTTTTGACAAAATTTCATTCTAATAATTTTTTGTGGGTAATTTTGTTTATGTTTATTGTTTTGAATTTGTGCTGGTTTGTATTTTTTTGTAGTTTAAACAATAGAAAATAATCATTCTATTTGAAGACATAAAAGAAGAAAAAAAATCTTTGGTTGCTGTTAACAAGACAAGACATGACTTTCACCCACTAAATGATGATTTCAAAAAAATTATGTTTAAATAACAATTTAAGAATGGTTTTGTCGAGATTTTGTAACTTAGTTTTTTTTTTTTTACTTTTCAATAAATAATAAACTTTCCTTTTAGTTTTTTTGAATGTTCCTTTTATGGAGATTAACTTGAGAATCAAGTTAATTGAATTGTAATTTCTTTTATTGGAAAGTACTTGACCACAGATGGATTTGGCAAATCTTAAATGGTTTTTAATTGGTTTTTAAAATGTTTGCTTTGAAAGTAAATGAGTGTTAGGAATTTTTGTTAAAAATTAAGTTTATATAACGTTCTATAACTTTTGTTCTTCTAAAATAATTTAGCTGATTTTAAATAACAAACTGTTTAAAGACTCAATAAAAATTTGGCTGAATTTAATTTCATTTGGTTATCAGGTTATGAACTAGGAGTATTTTCTATATACAGATAGATGGACCAAGTAAAATTAACTTTAAATTTCATTTCGAACCAAAATTTTATAATTAAATAATTATCATAGTTTACACAAAAATTACCCTAAATAATTTTCACAATCAAATTTAACAGAATTTCCTCTTAAAACTCTAACTAATTCATTGTCTCTAGTGATAATTTCAAAAAAAAAAAAAAAATCTTTAATTTTTATTATGCATAAAAAGAAATTTTTTTAAATCAAAATTAGCGATAAAAAAAATGTGTATAATTTTTTTAATCACCGAGAATAATAAAATAATAATGTACTGCAGAATAATAAAATAAAACAACAACTTGTTGCAATTTCCACTAAGAATTACAATAAATTTTATCTTTTTGTTTATTTCCTCTTAAGACTTATTTCACACAACTTGTTATTTCTACCAGCAAACATTAACAATACTTTGTTGTGAAAAAAAAAAAAAATAAACGCCAAATATACTATTCTTTACTTCATCTTTCATTCTCCATAAATAAAATAAAACCTGCTGCATTGTCACGTAAGAAAAAGTAAATTTAAATTGCTGTCACAAAACAAAAAGACGAGTGAACGAGAAAATTTTTCTACTAAAATATAACGCTAAAATTCATTTTACTACAAAATTCAATGATATATAGAGGAAATTGTGGAAAAAAGTTTAGATTAAAAGATCTTATTTGTGTGAAAAAAAAAAAAAAAAAAAAACTGTGACTATGACAACAATTTCGTGCATGAGTTGTGAAAAAAAAGAAACGAAAGAAAAAGCATTTCAAATTGTAGAAAATAAGTAATGTATTTGTTATAATTTTGTTAAAAAAAAGAAATAATTTATAGTACTATTCTTGTGCTTTCTTAATGGAAAATTAATTCTCCTAACAAAGAAATTAAAAAAAAAAAAAAAAAATATTTCATTAAGGAACTAAAATTAATCATTGTAATGATTTCGTCATACTGTTAATATAGTCCCAGTAAAAATAAATAAATGTCATTTTCAGGGAAGTACTTTTTTTATTACTTCCAAAGTGTCAAAGAATATACGTTTTCTTGTGTTTAAGGAGTAAATTAAACAACATCCAATGATAAAAATATATTCAAACAAATTGTTTGTATCAAAATTGAAGACCAAAGAAAATTAGTTTCCTTTAGAAGTTTTTAGGTTAAAAAATTTTCCATTTAATAGGTAGGGAAAATTTTTCACACAGGTTTTATAGGCAAGACATGGGGCTACAAAAATGTGGTACTAGTAAAGCCTCTAACTTCTCACACATAGCACCTAAAAGTAGTTAAAGTTGTAAAAATCAACACTCATAAAACCGTTGAAAAATGAGGGATAAGAAGTGGGTGTATAGGGGAAATTTGTATTTTATATAACTGATACAAGACCGCAGATTTCAAAAATAGTAAAATTTTAAAATCGCATTGAGAGAAAATGCGTAGACACCAAAAGTTTGAAAAAAAATCCAAGTTTAAATAACAAAGCAAACAAAAAATTAGAAAAAAAATTTTTATCTTGAATAATTTAGTTTAATTTTTACTTCTAAGACTAAATGTAGTGAAAAAAGTAACATTAAACATTTCCATCACATCACAATTTTAACCCATTGATGAGCAAATGAAATATGTACGTTTAAGAAATTTAATAAATTGACAGCTGTTAATAAAATATAGAGAAAAATTAAAGATTTGTCTATGAAAATTCGAAAATAATATAAATTTAAGTCAATTTCAAAAAATTTTCAATTCATGATATAAAATTTTCAAAAAAGCCGTAAAAATAAAATCAATTATTCTTGTTAATAATATTATCATTTTGATGATTGGAGCAAAATCAATTAAAAATTAATTAATATTAGCAATTTCGTAATTGAAGTTAATGTTTACTTTTTTCTGTGATTGAAATAAAAAATATATAAAATGAGAAAATTGTATTTGCGAGTGATATCTAATAAATGTATCTGCACTGGAAGTAAAAACGGACGTAATTGTACTACCAAAATAACTTGCTTTTGCCTTTTGCTCCACCAGTAGTTTTAGTTCCATTTCTTTAAACATAATTTATGCTCCAAATAGTAACATTTGCATACTTGCATATAGCACAAGAACGCACGCATACTACGCCAGCAATATCATTTTAAAATCCTCTAATACTCGCTTCATCCGATCCCTGAAGAACTCATAAAGAAGTTTCTAGGTATGGCATACCATAATGATAACGTACCAAAGGGTTCTATAAGTTATGTAATATTTAAGTTTTTATCTCAACTGATTCGAAATTTCCAAGTTTCTGAGGAATATAAATTTATTTTTAGTGTGTAGCTTCAAGTCTGCCTAGTATTATCTGATTAACTGGTCAACAAAAAAAAATCCTACCCCATAGACGAATAGTTGAACTTGATGTATCTGCTTTCAGTTTTTTTCCATCAGGTCTGGATTTTTGTTTTTGGGCGTGTCTAGTATTTTGCCCTTAGTAAGGCCATTACTTTAGTATATTTCCTCATAAATCAAGAACGATGTGTACGATTGACATCAGTGATGTGTGTACGATTGACAAAAGATGCGTTCTAAAAATATCTTCAAATCATCAAAACTTAATTTTTGTATGTGCTCAATAATTTTAAAGTTATTTTGAAATAAGTGGCCAAAAAAAAATTTTTTTTCGTGCAAAACTTTAGATTTTTTTTATTACTAAAACTTATTTTAATAAGAGAAAACATCAAAAATGTTACAGTTTATCATCTTTATTTTAAAGCTGGAAAAGCTAAAATAAGGCATGTATCTTCAAAATTTATGCACAAATCGTGATTTTATTCACAGTTAATTAAAAATACCCATGTTACACACAATTGCGTAGAAATAGAGTGGTGGGCAAAAAACATAAAAAAAAATATTTCTTCTTGAAACAAAAATAGGTGGATATTTACGAGTTAAATAAGAATCTGCATTAATTTTTTTTCTATCGGGTACTGATTTTTTTTTTTTTTTAGGTGCAAGACTAATTCGAGAAAGGTTTGTGAAATTTAGACTATAACTCAATAACCGTTTACACGATTTTGATAAATGATACATCGAAAGATGCATACAAAAATTCGCTCGAGAAATTCACAGTTATAGATCAAAATTTTCACGATTTTTCCCAATTTTTTTTTTTTTTTTTTTTAATTTTTTCATTATTAACTACCAAATAACTACGGAAATATTAACTGGATAGAAAAATTATGCAAATTTAGCACAAAGACAATTTAGATCACTATCTACTGCACTTTAATTTATCTTAATTGGACTAACCGTTCTCGAGTTATACAAGTGTGACTGCCTAAAGGCCGGGGCATAGTAGTCATGCCCATAAAAAAAATCAATACGTGATAGAAAAAAAAGCAAAAGCTGATTCTTTCACCATTTTTTTTTTTTTTTTTATTATTTAAGATGAAAAAAAATCTATTTTTTTTGCCGATTAGTGTATTTCCATTTAACTGTAGGTATGAATGGGTATCCTAACTTAACTGTGAATGCAATCAAAATTTGTGCATAAATTTTTATGATACATATCTTTATTTACTCGTAGTTTTGCCAGCTATAAAGATGATAAGCTGAAATATTTTTGATGTTTTCACTTAAAAAAAAAGTTTTAGTAAAAAAAAGAAATCTTTAATTTAGAATGAAAAAAATTTTTTCAGACACTTATTTCGAAATATCTTCAAAACTATTGAGCGGATAAAAATTTGATAGTTAAACGACTTAAAGCCAATTTTATTCTACATAGTTTGGTGTATTATTTATATAATACATCGTGCATACCGTTCTCGAGTTATAGTGAAATATACTCGAGTAATCGGATAATTTAGGGCGCAATATTAGACACTTATAATAAAAAAATCTCGACCTGATGGTAGAAAACTGAAAGCAGATTCGAGTTAAGCATACAAAATTCCATCTAGTCTACATATTTTTTTTTTTTTTGAAGAAGCACGAAAAAAGTTTTTTTTTTTTTTTTTTTTTTTTTTTTTGGCCAGTGTTATTTTTACATGGTATCCAACATGGAAATAGTTATGGCCCTGGTTATACGAGACTTTTATAGGGTTTTGGTATTTTAAGTCGATAACTCAGGCAGTTTATCATCTTTTAAATCTAAAATTGACAATCACAAGATGCAGTTGGATGCGGACTTCCATAGTATACGTCACTTAGCATTCGTGAATTATATTTGCAATTAATCGCCTTAGTAAAATACGTTGCTTAAGTCATTCAAGTTTTCCAGGTAGATAATATAAGAATTATTACCACAAATTACTCATCTGTTAATAAATACATAGAATTTAAAACAAACAAAACAATATTTAAAAAAAAAACTCACTAAATTGTTAGTGAAATTTTATAAAAACAAGTGTGTGTCTTAAGTCTTTTGTTTAGCACATGTAAACAAGTGAAAAGTAAAATCTATATACAAGAATATTCTCTTTACTATTCATGCGTAAGTGCAGTTAAATTTTAAACCATGTCGAAATGTTCTCAAACATCAGTAAAACGAAACAAGCCAAACTATTAAAACTTAATTACTCGCCATCATTAATAGTGCCAAAAAAGATGTTTTATTTAAAAGTCTATCTAACAAATGACTACTTTCGAATGTTTTTTTTAAATCATTTGTCGTTTTCACATGCAATTTAAATATGATACAAGTTTCCCAGCCACTTCTTTTTCTATACACATGCTATTAAGAACTTTACAGTTCAATAATAATGATGTTGATCATCATCATCATTATTATATTTTTCTTCATAATCGTAATGTCGTTAAGAATTGATTATATTCTAAACACGTTCTTAATGAAAGTGGTATTGGCAAGAAATGATAAAAATCAGTAGTCACCAAGTTAAAATGAGTGAGTGAGTGACTGAAAAACTAAAAAACTGACTGTTAAGAATAAGTGAATGAATGACTGACTTGTTGCTTCAGTAGAGTTTTGTAAGATGATCAAATGAAAAGAAAAAAATATCGTTTGTATATAAAAATTAATTCAATGAATGGGAATAAAATTCTAGTTTTATGATATTTTTTTATATTTGTTTTATTGCTTGTGTTGTTGTAATTTCACAAGTTTTTAATACTAAACACAACAACAGCAGCGGCTCTTATTTACATTTGTGCTGGTTTATTTTGTATTTTTAGTTCTACTGCATACAACTTCAACAACAACTTCGATAACTTATTGATGCGTATGCTGTAGATCATCATGTTTTTATTAGTTCAAGTTTGTTTTTTATTCCATTTTTTCTTTTTTTTTTTTCTAACTTTTCTTCTTTGTTCTTAAAACTTGTTAATATTAATATTTATTTTTATTAGTCTGTTATTGTTTTGATTGATATTATTAACGATATACATTTTTTTTCTTTTTTTTTATTGTTTAATAATATAAAATTATGTAGATTTTTATGTTTTGATTTTTCTTTTTATTTTTTATTTGTTTTATTTTATTGCTTTAAGTTTTTTGTGCATAGCTTTAGTTTGTATAAGAATTAAAATGTGACAAAGATTTTGTGAAACATAACTTGGAGTAAAATCAAATTTATTGGACTTATAAAGTATATTGGACTTATAAAGTATACTTAACATGAAATGAGTAGCTAACTCAATAAGATGTCAATTTGTTATAGCATTTTTTTCTGCAAATTCTTCGAATGTATTATTTTATATGTAAATTTCTAGAAAAAAAAGTATATTCTTAGAATTTTTGGCGTGATCTATCTATAAAAATTAAAAATTTTCAATCGAAGTTAATTATTTTTGACTTCGCTCCAATTCCTTTTTCATTGCCACAATTCTGGTCTGTTAAACAACTAAAACTTTGAGAGACAAAAATTAACGTTAACCATAGTGCATCCTTTTTTATGTGGTTCTACTGTATCACCGAAATTTTAAATCAGGCCAGAAAACGATAAATATTTACACAGTTTTATGGCAGGAGTAGTGTTAATGTCATTTTATGTTCCCCTTTGATATAGTTATTTACGTTTATTTAGTATTAAGCTGCAAAACAATCATAAATGTTATCGCTGTTAAAACAAACCTGCCATACGATTAACTATTTTATAAATTTTAATATAATTTAATTTCTTTTTAACTCGATACTATTCAGGGCCATTTTTTCTATTTATTATTAAAAATCATACTTAAGAAGATGAGAAAAACCAGCAACAACGTATATTTTGCAGACTATAAGAAAGTACTGGAAACTTATTATTATTAGTATTTCATTATTTAGGAGCTTTGATTATTTAATACCTCAGAGTTCATCTTAGCATTATTGTTTTAAGCTTTTTCTTAGACTCATGCTTATGTATTTTACGAAAAACCACATCGCACAGTGCTTTGTTTCATAGACAAAAAACAAAATAAAGACATTTTTCAAGTTGAGTTGGAAATAGTTATTTTTGTGGCTACTAGAGGACACTAAAGTCGGAGAATTTAAAGCCAATATTAATAAACCAAAAAGTTGGTTTTAAAATGTTTTAGGAAAAAAAAATTGTCCTAAATTAATTTTTTGATGAAATGCCTGAAAGTTTCGTTTTTTCAATACCTCAGAATATTGGTGAATTAAAACTATTATTATCTTTCAAATATAGTGTTTCAAATATATATATATATATCGTCCATTCCATGAGAGATTTATAAAAAATGCCAATTTTTTTACGGAGGGTCATCCGACTTTGTTCATATTTGATACGCATATAATTTATGGAGCCATTTAAATATTCCCATTTTTATTTTTTTTCTTTTTTTTTTTTGAATTTTAAAAAATTCGCGAATTTATTCACCATTTTGATTTTTCGAAAAATCAAAAAAATCGGAAAAGTGTATGACTTTAATCATCAATAACTCTAAAAGTTGTTAACGGATTTTAATAATTTAAACTGCACATAGAAGATTAATATGTCCTCTTTTAACGTAGTAATTTAGAAATAATATTGCAATTTAAAAATGCATTCATAATGCAAATGTAATTTTATGATGCATTTTTGAAAAATGTCTACCCTTTCAATTTTAATTTTATTTTAATATTTCAAAAAGCAATACTTTTACTATAAAATGCAAAAATACCTGTTCTGGGACAATAAAATCTACTATTTTTAATATTTTTTTTTTTTTTTTAATTTTCATAAATTTTTTCTTACAAAAATTTAAATTTTTCAAAAAATTTTGATTTTTAACTTTTTTTTATTATACTTTTTTAGTAATATGTAGTTTTAAATGTGTATAACTCCTTAAGTATACGTCGGATTTTATTCACTTAAAAACTATTATAAAGTTTATTATGATAAATATTGTAAATTATATTGTATGAATCAAAAATATTTTTTTTTTTTTTTTGCTAATGATGCACTCACGAAAAGAGTGCAATTTTCGGATGCATTTTTAAGAAATTTCTACTCTTTTGATTTTAAATATTTTTGCTTAATATTGAAGACAAATATGTTTATTATATAAAACATTAGCACTTAATCTGGGACAAATAGGTTTTCTAGCGCAAATAACAAATTATGAAATATTATGATTAAAATTAATTTTAAAATAAGCTAACAAAAATTAAAAAATACAAAAATTAAAAAAGTTTTTTTGTATAAAACAAGTTGAAGAAATATTTTAAAAATTTTTTTTAAAATAGTGAACTATTTTGTGTTAGAACAATTTATGTTGCAATTTTTAGCAAACATAATAATATTCTTTATATCAGAAGAAGAAAAAAATTGAAAGGGTAGAAATTTTTCAAAAAATGCATACTAAAATTGCATTTGCATTATAAATGCATTTTTAAAAGATAATAGTATTTTTGAATTACTACATTAATAGTGGACATATTCTTCCTAAATATGCAATTTAAATCATTAAAATCCGTTAACAACTTTTAAAGATATTGGAGTACAAAGTTAAACACTTTTGTGATTTTTTTGACTTTTCGAAAAATCTAAATCGCGAATAAATTCGCGAATTTTTCAAAATTCAAAGAAATAAAAATGGAGGTATTTAAATGGCTCCATGGGATATGCGTATGCTAAATATTATTAAAAATGGAATACATAGAAAATATTCTTGGGCGTTCTTTCATTGAATAGACGATATATTATAAAAATTCCTTAAATTTGATGAAGCATATAAAAAAATTATAAAAAATTATAAAATTTTTTTCTACGGTTTATATAAGTCTTTACAGTTGTTTAACAGATTAAAAAATAGTTGGAGCCTATTTTTTGCCACAACTTTAAAAAAAAGTTAAATTGAAAAAGTGTCTGATTTTCCGTTTTACTTCAATTTCAAAGAGTTCTCAATGTTGACGTAATTTATTTTGCTAAATTAAAATAAAATAATTATAAAAATTATTTCGAAATTTAAAAAAGAACTAAGGAATAGAAAAATATATTTTTTGGACCTAATATTTTTAAATTTTAATACAAAAATTACATAAGCTCAATGGAGTATTAAAAAAAATTATAAAATTGTTTTTTCTCGATTCTAAAATTTAGTATGGTTTTTCAATATATAAAAGAAAAATTATTTCCTATTTTTTGACACAACTAGAAAAAAAAAAATAATTAAAAAAATTTATAAATTTTCTTTTATTACACAAAAGTCAAACAATTTTTTATGTTGAAATATTTCGTGTTGTTAAATCGACATTGCTTTAAAATTTAATAAAATATTGAAAACTAAAAAAACTAAAACTTTTGACCGGAAATCGGGCGAAATTAGGCAAATTAATTATTTACTGAACATAAAATGTGGGTGCAGAAATTAAAATAATATTTAAAAATTATAGGGCTTGGGGGAATGTTGCTCTTATTAAATAAAATATTATCTAACCCATAAAAAACCCATTTCCAATAGCTATCGTAAATTTTGATACTGTTTTGATCAGTATTTTGGAATAAAATGCGTTTTTCACATTTCAGAATATATGGGAGGTAGGTGTGTTCTAGTCTGTGTCTAAAGTAATGTATATATATGTGCCAAGTTTTAATTTTCTGCGACACCTTCTATTTTTATAAAATTAAAAACGGCATGTTAGCTAGAAATGCGTTTTTCTCATTTCTGGATATATGGGAGGTTGGCGTGTTCTTGTTCCGATTTAAATAAAAATTGGCAGAATCATAAATAATCTATATATAACTGCAATCATAAATTTTGGTGGAATTTTGACAAGTATTCACACAGTAATAACAGTAAGAAGTTTCTCCACTTTTTATACCCTACACCACCATAGGTGGTTGGGGTATTATGTGTTTGTGCTGATGTTTGTAACGCATAGAATAAGTTATCCAACACCCACAGAATCACATTTTAAATCGATCTAACGATGTCCGTCCGTCCGTCTGGCTGGACGGCTGGATGGCTGGCTGGACGGCTGGCTGTCCATGTAAACCTTGTGCACAAAGTACAGGTCGCAATTTTTAAGATAATTGAATGAAATTTGGCAGGTGGGACTTTTATGATACAAGGACGAAGCCTATTGAAATCGGTTATGATCGGTCCATTATTTCACCTACCCCCCATACAAATGTCCCCCCGGAAAAGAGTTTTCACACTTAAAACTGTCTTAATATTAAGAATATTTTAATGAAATTCGATCCAAAGAAGTTTTGTGCAAGTACCTACCTTTGTACCAAATTTTATGAAAATCGGTCCACGATTGACCATAGCTCCCATATAAACCCCCTTCCGAAAATCACTTTAACGTGCATAAATTCCATACGAAAAATAGTATCAAGTTAATATTCGACACAATTAAGTTTTATATAAGTGGAAACAACATTGCTAAAATTTATGAGAATCGGTCCATAATTTACCATAGCTCCCATATAAACCCACTTCCGGAAATATTATTTTTAACCCATTATTCTGTACTTGTATACTTTATTCTAGATTTAGCCAAAGTGTTGGTCTACAGGTCTAATATATATCCACTTCCCGACTACAATATTCAGACTAATTTATAAAAACAGAACTAAACAAGCGAGAATGTTATAATAATCTATATATCCACCATCAACTTTTTTAAAATTTTACGTTATTGAGATATGGGCGGTAAAGTGTGCGGACAAAGCCCATTTTTTGTTTCCGAGCTTACATTGGTAATTCAACTATTTTTACAAAATTTCGTTGACGTTTTACATTATGGGAGGCAAAGTGGCCGACCACCATTTTTAGTTCCATAGTATATATCGACCTTCGAACTATCTGTACAAAATTTCCTTTCCGTACATGCTTTTGATTAAGAGATATCAGCAGAAAAGTATGAAATGAAGCTACAATAGACACCCTGTGTTTCTAGTATTTAGCCCAACAATTTTTGGTTTATTAATCGATTTTACCCATTTTTAATACCAAACAAAGGAAAGGAAAATATTTGAGCCAAATTTCATCGCCCTAGGTTGTCTCTATACTGCTTTCAAGAGACAGACAGACGGATCGACTCAGAATCTAACCAAAACTCAGAAAATGTATACTTTATGGGGTATTAAATGATTTTTTCAACATGTTACACACGGAATGAAAAAAGCAATATACCGGCCATTTTTTTTATAATGGGAATAAAAAGGCACCAATTTTCAACACAAAGGGAAACAATTTTCAAAAAAATTCCACTAATAAAATGTATTAAAAACAATACATTTATACCCTACACCACCATAGGTGGGGAAGGTATTATGCGTTTGTGCTATTGTTTGTGATACCCAAAAATATTGGTTTAAGACCCACCTTAACTTATACCAATCGGCTTAGAATCACTTTTTGAGTCGATTGTCCGTCTGTCCGTCTATGTAAATATTGTAATCAAATTACAGATTGCAATTTCGAACGTAAATCAATGAAATTTTACACACAAGTTTCTTGTAGTCCAGGGACGAAGCCTAATGAAATTGGTTATGATCGGTCCATTATTTCACCTAGCTCTCAAACAAATGTCCTCCCAGAAAAGGAGTTTTACTATCACAAATCCCTTAAATATAGCAATTTTAATGAAATTTAGCACATATAAGTTCCATATAAGTGTAAATCTATGTGAAGATCGAGTTGAACATAGCTCCATATTAACCCCTGCTCAGAAAATCACTTTATCGGGCATAAATCCCATTAAAATTTTAGTATCAACTTAATATTTTACACAAATTAGTTTTATATAAATATAAAGTATAGTGACAAATTTTATGAATATCGTTCGATAATTTACCATAGCTCCATTTTCGGTAATCACCCAAAAGTGCCTATATTCATATAAATGTTAGCATCGACGTTATATTCTGTATTCATATGTTTTATTTTATACTTAATACAAGTATCGGTCCACAATTGGCTATATGTCTAGAAAACAGAAAACCCCTCCACGAATTTTGATGCATACAATGGTTATGGTCGGTCTTGACCGATTATATCTTTTTTTTTTTTTTTTTTTTTAATAAATATTTTGTATCAATTGTTAGAATTGTTTCACTTGTATTATGTCACACTGTTTAACATTTTATTATCATTATTGTTTTATTGTAGACCACGAGGTTAAAACATTTAATAGTTGACCTATATTTCGTCTCATTTTTTCTTCTGCTTCCTCCAGTTAGTTAGTACTCGTATATGCATTCGATTATGATTTTTACCCTACAGCAGTTTTCTTTAACACGATATTAATAATGAAACTGATATTTTAATCTCTTGCTTCATCTTCAGAAAAAATGAGAAAGTGTAAATCTACAAATTTGAAAACAGTTAAAAATCATTATCTTTTATTTGTTAACAACACAGTTATTAAATGGAATATTTGTAATTTAAAAGTATTAAATATAATGGAAAATACATTATTTTCTGCATATAGAAATCCGTAAACTTGTTAAGAAATATATTAATATATTTCTTTTCTGTTGATAAATTATTGATTTATTTCTGTTACTTAAAAATATTAAAAATAAATAAAAGGAGATTAAAAATATTATCAGAATTTTTAAAAATAATTTTCATGGGGAGTAATTAAAAAAATGAACTTAAAATATCTATAAATTTATTACTAGAGAAATAATTTTTCTTTTGGTAAAACTAAATATAAATTCCCCATTTCCATTCACAAATTCTAGTTTCCTGTATTTGAAATTAAAATTGGCGCAAAATAAAAGTTAAAACTTTAATGGTTGGCCAAACCAGCTAACCAACAATTTTTCTTCTTTCATATCTTTCTTTTTTCTTCAGCTAAATGATTTATTTAACTTGTAAGAACAAGTACCTATAGACAGTGACTGAACTCTAGAACATTTTCTGAGCTTTAAAGTGCAACTTGTTTTGTTTGTGTCTACAAGTTGCAAGTGTTATGTTGACTTTAAAATCATGGTCTGCTCCCATGATAAATTTAAAACTAAGAAATCACAAAAAAAAAAATTAAACAAGTGGAAATTAGTTGTGTCAATAGATCATGCACAGCTGAGGATGTTAATGGTTTAAGGCCAAAAACCAAGAACAACAAAAACCTACAAATTGCAAACATTTAAGACAAAACATCTGTATGTTTCTTTGAATAGACTCCCTGGGGAAGAGAAAAAAAGATAAGAAGTTTTGTTTTCTTTTTTTAACATAAAAAACAAAATTTTTATTTAATTAATATTTTTGTAAAGAAATGTTAATCTTCTTTATAAATTTCTTTAGTTCTTTTTAAATAAAGGCTTTTTTTCTGACCTTAACAAGTGAAAGTTTATCAAGACAATCGTAGGTCTTGTAATAAAATTATGAATTTATTTGTTCACAGAAAAAGGGTAAAAAATTTACATATGAGTAAAATTTTAATTGGAGGTATTATTTTATTTATTAAAATTTTAAACTAAAGAATATTTTTTTATAAGACTTGTGATGAGTGTTTATTATTATGGAAAGTAGTTTTGGGCTAACATTTTTAGAATTTAAGCTGCTAACACTTTAATTTGTTAGCTGTTTTCAATCATTAGCATAATTTTGTTAAAATATTCAAATCTTAAATGTATTTTTTTTTTTTTTTTATTTTTTTGGAAAGTAAAGAATTATGGAAATGAAAACAAGAATGAAAAAAGTAAAATTATGGTCTACTAAACTCGATTTGCGAAGAACTAAATGTGATAAATATTAAAAACTAATATTTAAGAGTAAAAGTGATAGTTTTGTATTGTATATTGTCAAACGGAAAATATATATTTTTTTAAACTGTTTTTGGAAAGAAATTTCAAAAATTATTTATTTATTTATTTTTTTTTAAATGCGTCGAAGGTTTTTTTTTCAATACTTCAGCATATTTGTAAATTAAAGCTATTATTATTTATTATTATTTATGAAATATAGTGTTTCAAATTAATATATAATTTGATGAAGGATAAAAAAAAATTATACAATTTTTCTTAAGGTTTATGTAATATAGTCGTTTAAGCCCGACCATCTGATACCCTACACCATCATGCATGTGCATGAAAATTCCTGGAAAGGTAAAATATTAGACTTGTGACCAATTGTGGATCAACATTTTTACTAAGGAGTGCGATCGAAAAAATCTTAACACACGTTTTGCCTCATAACTTTTTTCCGAAGCAATATTTAAATTTTTTTTTTTGATCTAGCTATCATGGAAAAATACGTCAGTTATTATTTTTAATAACAACCATATTGATACATTCAGGTCTATAAATACCTAAATATACATCAAGAAATATTTGCAAAAAAGACTTCTTCTTTTCATGAGAGAGCACAATGTGTCCACATATTTTTGGCGCGATTTGTCATCATGTCACTACGTAAGAAAACCCTGGAGTGGTATCAAAGCAATAGCATAGTTTTTGTACCAAGGGAGGTAAATTTTCTTAATTGTCCGGAGCTAAAACCAGTGAAGAGATATTGGACTTTTGTGAAAAGAGAAAAGAAAAAAGAATCGAAGAGGACAAAAGAGTTGTCCCAAAATATCAACGATTTTAAAAGGAGATGGGCAGACTGTTCCAAAAAAGTGACTGAAACAACTATCAAATCTGTAATGGAAGGGTTACAAAAAAAGGTCTACGAGCTGATAAGTGGTGGCTAAATGTATAAAAGTTATGTATATTTTTCTGTGATCTGTAGTATAATACCAATTAAATAAAAAAAACAATCGAAACTCTAGGATCAACCGTTTTCAAATTATTGAATTAACAATTAATTTACACATACATTTTCGATTTAAATACCAAAAATGTTTGATATTTCAACTAAAATTTTTGATGGAATAGGTTCGCAAATATTTCCAAAATATCCCGGTATCCATATGACTTAATTGTATTTATCAATATGATAAATAGGACCATTTGAATTCAATTAAAAACATTTCCAGACCTTTATATTTTCACTTCACTCTGAAACAGTAATATTTTTTAATTTAACGTGGATTTTTTTCCCTACAGGGTAGCTGATACTTCTTCGGAAGTTATTTCCTAACAAATTAGTTTTCATTTCACCAGAAAATGTACATTCGAACTAAAGTCAATGTATTTTACGTAGTTTTAACAGAATCTTAAAATTTTGTATACGCATTGTTGGAACTTTTCTGGCAATTTTTTCCGGAAATTTGTTTTGCAGACGACGAAGCCAAACTGTTTGCGGACCTACTTCATTAAAACTTATAGTGGAAATAGCCTTCAAAAAAATAAAGTGGTAATTTTTTGCTAATACAATAATCCTCCTTACCGTTTCGGGGTTCTTTTAAGAGGTCTAATATGAGTTATTTTTCAGATAGGGCACTTTGCGTAAAACTTAGATATCTTCCTGAGCACCTATTTGCCATTTCAAGCAATGTCTTTGCAGTTTTCGCTTGTTTTGAACCATCTCCTTTCCTGCACAGTGGGGCAAAATCAAAATTTTTTGGAAATAAATCTGTAACTTCTGATCGGCTAATTAGATTTGCATAAAATTTGGTATATACGTAGCAGCAATCACTTGCCAAATTTTTGTAGGTAGTTTTAAGTGTAGCTTGACTTAAAGTACATATTCCGATAACTTCGTGGAATATTCCATAACATATCAGCCAATTTACTGCCCCTTAAATAGCAGAGATCTTAGCTTGAAAAACGGTGCAGTATTGCGGAAGTTTAAGTTGAAGTATAAACCGCAAATTCCTTTGTCGAAGCCATTTCTGTATCTATAATTTATGACAATGTCACCGAACCATTTAAGTTTTATTACCCATATTATTTGTTATTACTCTCTTACACGTTAAATCACAGAAATTTATTTTTATTTAATAATGGTAAAAATAATATAAAAAAAGAATAAAGTAAAAAGAAAAGTTTCCCATCAGACATAAAATAAGTGGTCACAAAGATATAATCTGATACAAAAGCTATATAGATGCATATTTAGATTTTTCTTAAAATTAAAGATGCCAAAAGTACATTATCTTTAACCCTATTTTAAAGTATGCAATACTTTTTAAGAAAAATCCCATTTATATTATTTTAAACTTAAAATATATAGTCTATATTAACAAGCTAATAAATAAGCAGTTGTTTTAAGAAAAAAGAAAGAACTAAGCCTAAAGCCTTTAACACAGAAAGAAACATGATTAAGAAAAAAATATAAATACAACAAAAAATACTACCAGCCCAGTTACCAATGTTTTTAAAGTCTTTCTTTAAACAAAAGAAAGCCATAAAACTACAAACCTAAACATAACTTAGAAACAAGCCTCCCAATCGCTGGTGATCCGTTATAATGTCGACGACTTTTTTTCCTTAACTTTAACTTTTTTTCCTCTATTTATTCCTTTTCTAACAACATGATATTTTTAGAAATATACAAACAAAAAGCTCTAAAGAACACATTTTAAACTCTAACACGTTCTAGTACATTTCTGTTGCAATTTTTTTTTTTTTTTTTTGTCTTTCTCTCGATCAATAATATTCGAAAAAGAAAGGAAATGCTTAAAGTTATTCAATACAAAAAGTACAAACCTAGTGCACTAAAACTAGACGCAATTTTGAACAAAAAATATAAATAAAAAAACTGCATAAAATAGTAGAATAAAAATAGCAAAGTGAAGAAAAAACGACAACATTAAAATAAATGTGTTAAAACATCATTTATGGTAAAAGTACTGTTTGTTGACTTGTCTAATAATTTTTTTCTTTTTGTACATTTTGTGGTTGTTTTGTTAGTTGTTGTTGTTGTCATGTTTTTCTGTTATGTTGTTGTTTTGAAGTATAAAGGTTTTTGTTTTTTTGGTTTAACAGAATGTCGCTAATGTAATATTTACTTATGTCATAAATATTGTTTATTTTGATTGATATTTTAAGTTAGTCTTACGGTTTCTTTTAGTGTTTGTTCTTTTCTATTGTGCTTTTTTTCGCATTTCAGCTGGTGTCTTGTCTTTCGCTTAAGCATTAATTTAATCGGTTCTCAGGTTGCTGTCTTAAGTCTTTGGTTTTTAGTTGGAAAAATTGTTTTGAAATTCTGTCATATTCTTGAGAAATTTTTGTTATGAGTGATTTTGACTAAAGGAAGAAGACAATTAAGTGACAACCTTGATAA
Organism: Protophormia terraenovae; assembly: GCA_951394005.1. Taxonomy (NCBI): domain Eukaryota; kingdom Metazoa; phylum Arthropoda; class Insecta; order Diptera; family Calliphoridae; genus Protophormia; species Protophormia terraenovae. Next base: position 117,260,131 of record OX596074.1, read on the forward strand.
GGAATTGTCAGGCTTTTAAAGATGAATGGCTTGGAGCCAATAGTTTATGACAAGGAAATTTTAAGTTTATTATTATATGATTTAAAAGAAATTACTTTAGGAGGTTTAAATATGGACTGTCTTATTCATAATAAAATTTTTACTTTTATCAAAGTTTTGTAGAAAAATTTTCAACAGAAATATGTTTAAGAAAAAGTTGATAAATTTTAAATTTTATTATGAATAAGGCAGTAAAAATATTTACCCCACGTCACTTAATTGTCTTTTTTGGAGCTAATAGTATTTGGTTTTAAGGCGGTAAGTAATAAATAAAATTTTTTTCAAATGTATTCTTTCATTCGTTCATTTACACAAAAAAAATTACTACCTTATATTTTTCAATAAACATAAATGTATAAATAAAATAAAAGAAATAGTAGAAATAAAATTCAAGTGACTTTTTCTTATTTAAATGTTTAATACATTCAATCTTCTACTTGACTGATTTAATACATTTTTAAATTGGTAAATTTTTTACTGTTATTAGTAATTAATTGAACCATTTTGATGAGAGGTACTAGTACAAAACACACACGCACTAGTACAATATATATATATATATATATATATATATATATATATATATATATATATATATATATATATATATATATATATATATATATATATATATATATATATATATATATATATATATATATATATATATATATATATATATATATATATATATATATATATATATATATATTATTTTTTATTTTTTTGTTAAAATGTTTAATATTTTGGGCAAAAGTTTTTTTCTAAAAATCAATATTTTTAAATTATTTTTATTATATGTAATAAGTTCGGGAAGAAAAAAATGTCCACGTGATATTGGGAAGGCCAAGAAATTTGAAAGCATATTGTAAAGATCTCCAAACATAACTGGTAAAAAAAAGCAACCCGGTTAACTCACTGCTCTGACTATTTGGTGCGAAAGTTTAAAGCCAATGCAGGTTTGAAAACTTATGTACTGGCAGATTTTTCGCAGCTTTCAGGTCAAAATTTGTATGTTGTTTATACTCGAGGAAATGTTGAAAATAAGTTGAGGACCCAAAAACAGAAAAAATTTCCTTAAAAATTCCTGGTATGGCAATAACATAGTTTTTGTACCAAGTGAAATCAATCCTCCGGAGCTAAGACCAGTGCAAAAATATAAAAGTTTAAATGGTTATAAAACAAAAATTTTGCCTACCAGCGAAAAATCTTTTGGAGGATTTATTGCACATATCAATTGCAGAATTACTCTACAGGTCGATTAAAATAATGTCTGTCCCTATGTCTTTCTATATAATACTAATATAATAAAACTATAGGCCATAATCCTTATAAAACCATCAGTAAAAAAAGTTTTCATTCAAAAATATTTGTTTTACTAGATTGAGCATATACAGAAAAAAATATTTCAAATTATTTTTTTTAATATAATTATTAATTAACTTTATATTGGAATTTATTTATATTATTTACTAATATAATTAATTTTATAATCGGTTTACAACTTTTTTTTAACAAACTTGCAGCCATCAATTAAATATTTGTCTATAAAAATGCAGAAATAAAATAAATTTAAATCAATTTCCAACAATTTTCAGCTCATTATATCTACCTAAAAAAAGCATTAATATTAAACCAATTATTCTTGTTATTAATATTATCATTTTGATGATTCGAGCAAAATCAATTAAAAATTAATTAATATAAGCAATTTCGTAATTGAAGTTAATTTTTACTTTTTCTATGTATTTTAATGATTTAAAATTTTTTCTAATTAACCAAATTTTTCCTTGTAAAAACTAAAAGTTGTTTACAAGGAAAAATATTTGTTAACTACAAAAATGTTTCTTTCAATGGAAAGAAAAAAATATTCGATAAACTACTTTTAATTTCAACAAATAATATTTTTATACTTTTTATTTTTCTTTTTTCACTAAAGACATATTTTCAATAAATCATTTTCTTGTTTGCAATGAAAAATCCATTTTAAGATAAAAAAAAAATATATGTTTTTATCCTCCACCTTAAAGTATACCGATCAACTCTGGATCACTTTCTGAATCGATTGAACGATGTCCGTCCGTCAGTCCGTCTGTCTGGCTGGCTGTCTGTCCATGTAAACCTTGTGAACAAAGTATAGGTCGCAATTTTAAAGATATCTTGATGAAATTTAGCACGAATAATTATTTTGGCACAAGGACGAAGCCTATTGAAATTGGTTATGATCGGTTCATTATTTCACCTAGCCCCCATACAAATGTCCTCCCGGAATAGAGGTTTAGCGATCAGAAATGCCTTAAATATAGCAATATTTTAATGATTTAATGCAAAGAAGTCTTGCATAAGCATCTACCTTTGTTCCAAATTTCGTCAAGATCGGTCTATAATTGACCATAGCTCCTATATAAACCCCTCTACCGAAAATCACTTTAACGTGCATAAATCCCATACGAATGATAGTATTAAGTTATTATTCGACACAAATAAGTTTTATATAAGTAGAAACGATATTGCCCAAAATTTATGAGAATCCGTCCATAATTTACCATAGCTTCCATATAAAGCGACTTCCGGGAGTCGCACTAAAGGGCATAAAATCATATATGTGTTTGTATCAATGCATTTTTCTGTATTTGTATATTTTATTCTACATTTAGTAAAAGTATTGGTCTCCAATTGGCCACAGGTCTAATTTTTAGTTCATTCACAATGGTGTAGGGTATCATATGGTCGGGCTTGACCGACTATATCATTCTGTCTCGTTTTTATCTAAAAATGTATGTGAAAGATTTCGGTTTTAAGCGAAAAATCTATTTTCCGCTCATAAACTAAATTCCCCACAAAATATTTATTATATAATTTTTATAGATTTTCACAATGAAAGCAAATTTTCATGCAATTCTTTACAACTTTAGAAAATGATTAAAGTTTTGGCATACATTTTACAAAGAAACCGCATATCCCATAAATTCTTCTATACCATAGTAATGGTTTGATACAAAGTTGCATAAAACTAATAAAATACAAATATTTTGTAAAAAAATATTTCAGAATAAATTTTTCTAAATTATGCACCAAATGACCTTCCTGTTATTAAAATGCAAAAAAAAACGTTTATTTTTTTTAATTTCAAAGATAACAAATCCAACTGAAGGCATAATTTCTTTCCATGGAACAGCAGGCATCATTATTATTTTAAGCTGTTTTTTACTAGAGATTTGATCATGACTCTACTTGAAAGTCATACTCCCATATACAATTTTCCTAACTACTTAACACTTTTTAACCGCAATCGAAATAAAAACTGATTTTTCTTATCTTTTGTTTCGCCTCTAAATAAAAAATAAAATAACAAGACAATAAAAAGCCGCATGCGTGCCTCCATGTTGGTAATAAAGAAGTTATGAGAAGTTTCCTAAATAAGAATTCAGGAAATAGTTACAATAGCATAAGAAAAAACAAAAGAAAACAAACTCATAGTTCGTCATACAATTGAACTTTTCTAAGGAAAAATAATATGAACAAAAAAAATTAAAAAGTGCACCTACTAAGAGGAGTTTACAGACAAATTCAAAAGCCACTATAATACTTACAATATATGAAATCAAATCGCAACGTATCGCACCACACACATACAATTACGGTTCTAACAACTTTATAGACAATGTTTTATTTTTATTTTTTTTATCAGTTCTTAGTTATAAATGTATATTCGCATAAATGTTTATATGCGAATACACTGAAAAGAAAATGTTAGTTGAATAAAATATTTAAAAAATGAATTAAATTTTTTTCTTAAAATTAGGTTAAATACTAAAAAATCTATCAAAATATCCTAAAAGAAATATTGTTCACAAATCTTATTTTTCTATAAGTCTCTAAATTTTATTTTATCGTTTTTTACTACTTCTATTTTTCGAGTGTAATATACTACACATAAATGTTTATATTATATCATAACTAAACGTAGAATATACTTTTTCTCTCTACTTAAGTAATTCTTACTGCATCCAACCGCTTTGATGCACATCAGTGAGCATTTCTTTAGCAAAACCAACGAAAAAATGCAACTGAAATTCAATTTTTGTTTTGTACTTCTGGTTAAAAATGTATATGCATGTGTATCTTAGTATCTTATATGGTTGTTAGTATGTATGTATGTACAATCCTTTATAAAGGTGCATTAATACTCGTATGTTGCATTGTATTTGCAAATGTTATGGCCAAGGTTTTCTTTTTCATACATATTATTGCTTTTGCTGTTTAAATGTAACTCTCTAATATTATAAAAGGTAAATGTTATGCATTACCATGTATTCAAGTGTAATGTATTTTGGGCGAAAACGCAAAAACCGAACTTTAGAGAGATGTTCTTGGTAGTAATATGAACAGTGGTTATGTAAGAAAAGAAACATAATTTTTTTGAAAATTTTGCTACAGTTTCACACAAAAGTAAGTTTAATTTATTCAAATCATTCATATTATATTGGAGTCTATCTTAGTTGAATACAAATTCATGAAAATAATTTTAATAAATATCTGTATTGATTTCTTATAAAAGTCATTGGCAAATATTGTACAAATCTTTTAAATATATGTATATTTGGGGGATTCACAAAGTGTGCTATCATGTCGTATTGTCATATGTCGTAAAATATTTCAATGTATAAAAAATATTGTTATTGCTTTTCCTTTGTAAAATTTTATGACATTATGACAATACGACATGATAGCACACTTTGTGAATACCCCAATTATATTCTAGAAATTAAAAGTAAAGTAAAAGTACTTTGAAAAATACTTGTATTATTCACTTCAAAAGTATAATTATGTACGTACTTTGTTTTTTTTTTTTTTTTTTTATATTAATATTATGATAATTACCAAATTGAAAAATTTTTTAATTTGTTGTTTTTTAATTTTTTTACAACTTATACCCCATTTAAATTTGCACAAATGGGATCTCAATCAAAATATGCTAAATTTTATTCGATTTATAGTTTTTTGAAAATAACAACACTGCTTTTCTTTTTCCCTTTTTTTCAGTGTGTTAGTAAAATGCAACACTGTTCTAAATAAAAATGACATTTATGTTTAAAATATTTTTTTAATAAAAAATGACAATGAAAAACTAAATTTTCTTTTGAAATCATGATACAATAAATAACAAGGTACAATTATTAGAGAGAAAGTTCTCAAATTTATTTTCCTTGAAAAGTCAGTCAAAAGAAAAGGTAAAAAATAAAAAAAAAACTTAAAAAAAAACGAGTATAATTCGGTCCACATTAGATTTGGAGTCAAATGTGGACCGATACGTGCAAATTTCATTGAAATATCTTCAAAATTGTGACCTGTACTTTGTGCAAAAATTTTACATGAACAAAAAATTTTACAAAATAAAAAAACGCATAACACCCCAACCATCTATGGTGGTGTAGGGAATAAATATTCATTAGTCGGGGATCACACACAGCAATTTTTCTTGCTGCATTTCTGAGTTCGCAGTAGAGAAAGGTAAAGAGAATATTTCCTTGAATAAGCCTCAGAATTGTAGCAAGAAAAATTTCTGTGTATGAACCCGGACTTAAACATGGAACAATTATATATTACGAATGAGATCCTATTTTCCCGCAAGTACAAATAACTGTCCTGATCAAAAATTTGTTAGATAATTTTGATTTTTTTACACGTTATTTATCTGCTACCTTTTCCATAAAATCTGCGATATGGAATTCCTGACCATAATGGTGTAAAGTATATACGTAAGTTTGCCAGTACGTACTTTTTTTTTGCCCATAAAGCATTCATATTATTGAGAAAAACTAATTTGACTTATTTTTTATCTATATTAGAAATTTTTTAATTTTAAGAATTTGTATGAAAAAAGTTTTTTTTTTTTACATGTCCTGGTGTGGTAACTTTTAATTGCTGGTAGAGAACGAAGCACTATAAATACAAAAAAAAAAAAAAAAAAACATTACAATTATCAAAATCGGCCTATAAACTAATTTCCATGCAAAATACACAATTCTTGTTGTTACATTGAAAATGTATGCTGTTTTTTACACCAAACCTTTTTTTTTTTTTTCTTATGAACATACAGAATAAAATGCATAATGATAACATTAATAATTCGTCACTAATGTGGTGTTATGTTGATACCAATGCGGTATCAGTTCGTCGAGGTTAATTTGAGCACATAGTGAATTATTTTAACACATACATCACTAAATATACCATTCTGTACACGGATTTGGAAGAAATTTCACTAGGTGATTTTCCTCTTTTAATTGGACAACTATTCTATATCTAAACGAGAGATAAACTATAGTCGGTCAAGAGCGACCATATGAAACCCCACACCGTTTTATATGAGCCAAAAATTAGACCTGTGGCCAATTGTAGATCAACACTTTTACTAAATGTAAAATAAAATATACAAATACAGGACAATGCATTGATACTAACATCTATATGATTTTATGCCCTTTAGGACGCTTCCCGGAAGTAGGTTTATATGGAAACTATGGTAAATTATGAACCGATTCTCAGAAATAGTGGCAATATCGTTTCTACTTATATAAAACTTATTTGAATCGAATATTAACTTGATACTATCATTCGTATGGGATTTATGTACATTAAAGTGATTTTCGGAATAGGGAATTTATATGGGAGCTATGGTCAATTATGGACCGATCTTGATTAAATTTAGCACAAAGATTGACACTTATACAAAACTTCTTTGTACCGAGTTTCATTGAAATATTGCTATATTTAAGGCATTTATGATCGTTAACCTCTATTCCGGGAGGACCAATTTCAATAGGCTACGTCCTTTTATTAAAATAATTATTCGCGCTAACTTTCATCAAGATATCTTTAATATTGCAAAATATCCCAACCACCAATGGTGGTGTAGGGTATAATAAGGATAAAGGTAATTTTGTATTCACACAATCCAGTATTACCAACAAATTTTTTGTTTCCTGTGATTTATTATTTTTTTTGGTTTCTATCTCGAACTGACACATTTTTTTAAATACGGTCACAATTTTCCCCTAACAGATTTTGTTTTTGGGGTTATACCTAATTACCCTCATTTACTATTTTTACTTAGATTTTCGTTTTTTATTGGACACTAAAATATATTTTGTTATTGTTTTCGATATGGCTTCGTCAAAAAGATGTTGTGTGCTTAATGAGATATCATCTATACTTTAAAATAAAATTGTATAATCAGGACAAGCCATGAGTTTCTCCTATTGTATGCCAGAAATGTGTAGTATATCTACGGTTATGGGCCAGTGGAAAAAAAGGATGCAATAATGTTCATTCAAGGGCGGTACACAAAGTTCCCTTATTTCATGTATCTCTGGGACTGTCGTGACAAACAACACCATTGGTCACGAAAAGTTTCTCTAGTGCTGCAAGAGCTAAAAGTTAGTAAAAAGAATGTTATAAACAAACCTTTAGTTAGCCGAGATCACATCATACTTCCAACACTTCATATTAAACTTGGCATAATGAAAAAATGTGTGAAGGGGCTTGACAAAAGTGGCGAATGTTAAAATTTTTTTTTTAAATCCACTTCTTGCACTCGCATTTAGACCGATTTTCACAAAATCTGGGTGATTTTAGTGAGAAGCAGGGTAAAAGGTTTTATCAGGATATTCGGACATTGGAAGAGCGTTATCAGGGAAGGTGGGACTCATATATGATGACAGACTACTGCTGAAGTTTGCAAGGAGAGCTACCAAAAGTCGTTCATTCAAGGAAATCTTATAAAAGATCATTTGAAAGTGTGCGATAGAAATTATGTTAAATATGTATTAATTTTTTGTCAAAATAATAAAACTGTATATTTCAAAAAGTAAAGTTGTTAGCAATCTCCCAGTATTTTCAACGATCAAATCTTTATTTTAGGAATTATATTCATGAAATCTCTTCTAAAATATGTTAAAAAAAAAAACAAGCGCGAATGTTATATTCGGCTCGGCCGAATCTATATACCCACCATCAACTTTTTAAAATTTTACGTTATATAAGAGATGAGCGGTAAAATGGGCGGACCACGCCCATTTTTTTGTTTCCGAGTTTACATTGGTCCTTAAACAATTTCGTTGACGTTTCACCCCAGCAAAAACTTAGCTTCTATTTTTAAAAGCATCAGCTTCCTGTATGCATTACAATGTAGCCTTATTCGCCACTCGCAGCATTACCTAATAGTACTTCTATAACTAGTATTTAGTAAATATGAAAGTAATTTGATTTTTACGTGGCTTAGTTGTCTAGAGCTCCTAACTATAAAAACGTGTACTTAAATTCAAAGAGAGTTCAACTCCCACTTGAGGCAAATATTTATTTATTTTTTTATTTTATATAAATTGTGTTTATTTATTTCCCTTTATGAGAACCACTTTTTAGCACATAAAAATATAAGTCGGTTGTGGTGTAGCGAGTAAGACGGCAGACTAACAAACACAACAATTATTCTGATGCGTTGGTTCAAATCTCAACCGAGCCAAATGTTTTTCTTGTGCGTAAAAAAAATCAGCATCCAAAACAACTCTTTTGGAAACCAAATAAAAACTTATGAAATTTTGGACATCGCGAACAAAATTTATCAGTTATAGCACTTAAAATGGAAGCTGTTTTTCATAATGATTTCGCTTACAAATCACGTTATTTAGTAGGCGAAGTTTTTGCTGGGACCTTATATAGGAGGTGGGCGGTAAAGTGGGTGGACCACACCCATTTTTTATTTCCAAGTTTATATCGACCCTCGAATTATCTGTACAAAATTTTGTTATCGTACATGCTTTTGTTTAAGAGATATCAGCAGAAAAGTATGAAATTAAGCAACAACGAACACCCTGTGTTTCCAGTATTTTGCCCATATTTGTTTATTAACCAATTTTGTTCATTTTCAATACCAAATAAACCTTATATAAGATAAATATTTGAGCCAAATTTCGTCCTCCTAGGTTGTCCCGTTCGAGCCCTAGATCGACTGGGAATCTAACCAGGACCCAGAAAATATATACTTTATGGGGTCTTAAATGATTCCTTTGACATGTTACACATGAAATGACAAAATCAATATACCCTCCATCTTTTAGATGGTGGGTATAAAAATTACTTCTAATATAGGCATTTTATTTAAAGGGTTTAATTTTATTTAAAAACTAGGAATGAAATAAAACAAGAGAAAGAGATATAGTCGGTCAAGCCCGACCATATGATACCCTACACCAAGTGTACCAAAATTCAGGAAGGGTTCCAATTATGGACCTTTACTTGTATTAAGTGAAAAATAAAAAAAAAAATATAGAGAATATTATATAGATACTAAGGTTCATATGTATTTATGCATTTTTGGGTGATTCCCGAAATTGGGTCTTATATGGGAGCTATGGAAAATTATGAACCGATCTTCATAAAATTTTGCACTCTCATTTATATCTATAAAAATGTTATTTGTGTTGAATGTTAAGTTGATACTAAAATTTTTATGGGATTTATGAACGTTAAAGTGATTTTCGAAAGAAGTGTTAATATGGATGTTATGGTCAATTATGGACCGATAACGGATTTATACGTACATAAAACCTGTTTGTGCCAAATTTCATTGAAATATTTATATTTTTAAGGTACTTATGAGTGTTAAAACTCTATTCCGGGAAGATATTTGTATGGGGGCCAAGTGAAATGATGGGCCTATCATGACCAAATTTAATAGGCAAAAAAAAAAAAAAAAAATCATATGTAACCATCCAGCCAATCGACCAGACGGACGGACATGGTTAAATCGATTTAAAAAGTGATTCTGAATATACTTTAAGGTAGGGGTCGGTAGATTTTTTCTCTGCGTTACATAATTTTAGAATAAATATCGTTTTAACTTTATTATATGAGGAGTAGCAGAACAAATTTTTTCATAAATTGTTTTTTTGTTATTTTTATATTCAATGGAGTTTAACTCTACCAGAAAAAATTCCATAGGATAATTTTTTCACTTTTTTCTGCAAAAAAAAAAAAAATACTTTTTGCAGAAAAAAATCGCACCTTTTTCATACATTTTTTATATTGTAAGAGATATATTTTTCTTAAAAACAAATAGTTTTGTTAGTTATTTTGGTTCACATTTTTTGCGAACAGTATTTTTAGATTATTAAATACATTAATGAAAATTATTTCCTTTAAAATACAAAGAAATTAAAAATTTTTCCAAATTTTTTTAAAACGTACTTTTTTTTACATTTAAAAGTTCTTTGATCAGATTTGTTGTGGTTAAATGATGTCATTCGATGCATTTTATAGAAACATTTCCAGATTCAAACTGCTTTGTAAGGTAGTGAAAAAATTAATTCTCAATTTCCCAGCAAATTCAAATAATGAAAAAAGTACGTTTTGTTCTGCTACTTCTCATATATTTAAATATTATTTTAACGAACTACCTAAAAATTATCACTAATTTTTATAAAAACACTGTCCTTACCACAGTAACTAACTCTAATATCAACAAACATGCAGTAAATGTTGCATATGCATTTTGCGATTTTCTTACTTTGTGTGTCTTAAAACAATATTGTTGTTTTTGCTGCAATTTGCGGCTGATGTGGCGGCAAGCAGACTTAAAGTTTTAGATGAATTATTTTGTTGTCTCTATGACCTCAGATTCCTAGAATTTTTGACTGAAGTTTAATTTGGTAAAATGTAAAATATTTTATAACCTTTTTTTGCACATTTTTAAAACTTTTTGTTATTTAAATATTTATTTTTTTTTTGTTTAAATTCTCACTGATTAGTATTCACTGGTTTGAATTTTAAAATATTTTTCTTCTTTATAATTTCTCACTCACTATTTTGCACCTGTTAACAACTAAACTCAAAACAAAGTTATAAGACCGTTTCTTAATACTTTTAAGCAAGTTTTGTTTTATTATCCGTAAATAAGTTCTTTTCACGTCACGTTCTCAGTTGCAACTAAAAGAAACTTGTTGGGGCCAAGTTGCAAGATACGTATCATTGTTATATTTCTCATATGCGTTGACGACTTTTTTTGCTGTTACTTTTTTTATGTGTTCTTTCTCCTAATGTTCTTAAAATATTGTTGTTGGTTTTCACAATTTTTTTTTCTTGTTCTTTATTCTTCATAACATCATCATTAGCAGTCACCAACATCATCGTCATTACCTTCATCATCGTCGTCATTATCATGCATGTGTATCGCTTTGGTTGGTCTGTTGCTGTTTTTGGTGGGGCCATTTAATATATATTTTTTTTTTATAAATGCAGGGGGCTTCTGCATAATGTAAGTTAGTAAGAGTAAGAAAACTGTTTTGCGGTTCGTGGTCATAGCCATCATGTGTTAAGACAAAAACTTAAACAACAACCATTGCAATGGAACTTACAAAGAAAAAACTTTTTTTTTTTTTGAAAAAAGTCTTCCGTATTAATACAACAAATACGTGCAGTTGGTATATTTCATATAAAAAGATGATCAGTGTTTAACTGTTTAAATTCTATCACATTTGAACCAGAAAGTTTTTATGTTGTTACATATTGTATAAGTGTATAAGGTAGTAATGATAGATAATGTTGCATGCCGCAACAAGTATTTTAGGGTTATACCTTGACCTAACTATAAATTTACCTTCACCTTCAACAGGTCTTGTGCCAAAGTTAATCATATGATTAAATCAATTTAAGTAAAAGCAGTTAAATTCTTGTTTGTTTTTCGTTTCTTTATGTGCTTTTGGTATTTGTAAGTGAATAGTAAATTGAGATGTACTGAAGAAAGCGAGTGTTTATTTATTAGAATAAATGATAATGATGTAGTTTTTTTTTCTTTTAATTTATAATGATACTTATGACGTTTTAAACTATACGGAATAAAACTTTATGATTATCTTTTAAATTAAAAAATTGAAGTGATAACAAATTTGTTTCAAATTAATTAATTCTCACAATTAATAGTACCCTACACCACAATAATTCCCCCTCGGGACTTTTTCAGGAAATTTTCATTTCCTTTTTTTCATGAACCTTTAATAATACAAATGTAAAAGGAAATAATTAGGGTGAGTAAGCTTATCTTACTAAGCACTTTACAGAAATATAAAGATCTTTGAAAACGGACTTGATTTGTATATGTTTTTTAACTTTTACATACTCGAGGTAGTCAACTTTAACACCTTGAAGCTTATTTCGTGTTATCACAGGGTGACTACAAGACGAGTTTTCTGAAAGATTGGGTCTCCTCTACAACTCTTCTATACATTTCAAATTGATCCCATCAGTAGTTTAGGAGAAAAAGATTTATGACCAAAAATTTTGCATTTGGCCCAGTGTACTCCACCGTAGTTGGGAGGGTAATATGCGTTTATATAGATGTTAGTAATACACTACTGTATTTTTCCAAAATTTATCTTGAAATATGTATAGCAATCGGTTTAAAATCAGTAAATGTATTGTCTTATCGATATCGAAGGCAATCGATCTTATCGATTTTATAGATGCAAGTGAAGTTGTCCTTGTTTCATTTAATATATATATACACTGAACCAAAAATGAGCAGTAAATACGGTAAAATAGGGTGTAGAATTGAAGAAAAGTAGGTTAAACATCAACCAACAAAATCGTTATTCAATTCAACAGAATTTTTTATTAATTTTTCGTAAGTTAGTTAAATTGACGAAAATTCGTCAATATGACTAATTCAATTAGTTAATTAAAAGGTAATTAATTTGACAAATTTTTTAGTCAAATTGAAGAAAATATTATTCAAATTAACTAAAAATTTTATTCATATTGAAGAATTTGTATTCAATTTAACTAAATATTTTATATAAATAATTCTACTAAATTTTAGTTAAATTGAATAAAAAACTTATTCAATTTAACAAATTTTTTTCTTCAAATTGAAGAATATTATTCAATTTGACTAAAATAAAATTGTTTATTTAAACAAAATTTGTTCAATTTTAGATGTCTTTAGTAAAATTTTCTAAATTTTTTAATCATATTGAAGAATTTTTATTTATTTTTACCAAGGACCGAAAATAACTATTACCAAAATTTTAGGAATTGAAAAAATTTACCTTTTTTAAGAAATATATTTAAAAGTTGAACAGTAACTGTTATAGTCAACATATATTAAAAATTGTTAGTCGTAACTGTTATCATTAAATTTATATTTTTTTCATTGTTTTGAAACACTTATATTTGAGCAATAACAATTATATAGTAACAAATAAGTTTTTATTTTATTTAAAAACGTTGTTGAACAAATTTAATAAATAATTCTAAATTTTTTTTTAAGTAATTTTTAAAAAAGTTAATTTTGCTAAACACAAAAAATATATGTAAGTATAATAAAATAATTAATTATAACGTAAAGAAAAAAAAAAAAAAATAATAATAATAATAAAAAAATTATGTATCCCGGCTGGGGTATGAACCCGGGGGCATATGTAGCGGAGACTAACACACGCCTAAGCTTATAGGGAAATGTATTTTTAGTTTAAGTTAGACTTAAGATTTATTGAAAAAGATATTCTGTCCTCAGCTGTCCAATAACACTTAACAGTTATTTCGATTTAATTTTATATTTTTCATTTAATAACTTTCGAACAGACTTAATACAGGTATTACATTTAATCATTAAACAGTGTGTTGCTCTCAAGATCGCATTAAAAAGTTTAAAAGTTATCATTATAAACAAAAATAAATATTTTTCAAATGTGTCTTAAGAGAAACATCCTTGTTAGAGAATTTTTTCTTTATAATAAAGATATTAATGCGAACATTTCCAAAATATGTTCTAAAAAATATTAAATTTGTATAACAAAATAGAAAATAAAAGCTTCATTCAGTTAAATTAATGAATTAACAAGCGCGAATGTTATATTCGGCCCGGCCGAATCTATATACCCACCATCAACTTTTTCAAATTTTACGTTATATGGGATGGGCGGCAAAGTGGGCGGACCACGCCCATTTTTTGTTTCCGAGTTTACATTGGTCCTTGAAATATTTGAACACAATTTCGTCGATTTTCACCTTATATGGGAGGTGGGAGGACCACGCCCATTTTTGGTTTCCGAGTTTATATCAATCCCTGAACTATATGTACAAAATTTCGTTGTCGTACATGTTTTTGTTGAAGAAATATCAGCAGAAAAGTATAAAACGGACACTCTGTGTTTCTAGTTTTTAGCCCATAACTTTTTTTTTTATAAACCGATTTTGCCCATTTTAAATCCCAAACAAACCTTATATAAGACAAATATTTGTGCCAAATTTCGTCCCCCTACGTTTTCTCGTTCGAGCCCTATCCTGCTTTCAACAGACGGACAGACGGACGGACATAGCTAGATCGACTCAGAATCTAACCAGGACCCAGAAAATATATACTTTGTGGGTCTTAGATGATTCCTTCGACATGTTATACACGGAATGACAAAATCAAAATTTTTTACTACTTCATTTTATTTAATTTTAGTAAATGTAAATTAGTTTATTTATTAACATATTTTATAAAAATTTTTTAAATATCGTTCATATACATATATAGTACAGTCAATAATTTCTAGTAAAAACTAAATAAATAATACAATTATAAGAAATATATATTTTTATATTTTTTACATATTATCAAAAACTGTAATTGTATGTAAAGACGATTAAACTTATTTTGAAAAATTTCTTCAATTCTACATATCGTTAGTATATTTGAAGAAATTTCTTAAATTTGAAGAATTTTATTCAATTTGAATAAAATAAATTATTTAATTTCTTCAAATATGTATGCTTTTAGTTGATTTACAAATTTTTAGTCAAGTTAAAGAATTTTATTCAAATTGACTAAAAAATATTAGTCAATTTTAAAATTTACGAAAAATATTAGTTAATTTAACAGATAATTTATTGAAATTAACTTCTTTTTGGGGTGTTAAATTGAATAAAATTGTGCATTATTTTTCTTACTGCCAATTGTTTAATAGTTACTGCCAATTTAACAAAAATTTCGTCGATTGAACAGATTTTTCGTCAATTTTTTAACGAAATTTTATTCAAATCAACATATTTTACAAAAAAAAAAAAAAAAAAAAAATATTTTTGACAAAACATTTTTTAGTAGATTTGAATAAAAATTCTATTGATTTGAAGAAAAAATCTGTTAATTTAAATATATATTTTTTTTTTTTTCGTTAAAATTCTACGAAAAATTTTCGTCAATATTACCTACGATATTTGGTTCAGTTTATTGTCATTTAAAATGCATAATGCACTTAAGATAATTTACTTCTGGTACGAGAACTAAAAATTATAATACTTCTTAATATAAGTTTAAATTATTAAAGCAACGGTTCTCAAATTGAGCTCTTGGTCTATGTTTCAACACTGTTTAAAAAACATATTTGATAACAAACATAATCCATGTTTCAAACTTTTGACTTTATGTTTACTTACTCAATACACAAACATTTTGGTGGGTCTTTCTCAAGATGTAATATCTTAAGGGGGTTGTGAAGTTGTTGCTTGTGAGAACCCCTGGATTAAAATATCAAAATCGTATCGTGTAATTATAATAATTTACTTTATATGTCTAATGCTAAATCTTACAATAGCATTAAAAAAATCACTTTTTAAAAAATTAAAAAAATCACTTTTTAAAAAAAGCTTTCCCATATTGTTTCCACTACTATGTATGTATGTACAATTTATAATAATTTTAGCACTTAATCTCTATATATTACATTTTAAAGATTTTTTTTAACCATGACTTGACACAAAATCTTAATTATTTATCAAAAATCGTCTTAAAGTGTCAACATACTTATAACACCATAAAGAGAAAAAAAAAAAAAAAACAATTATTGTTGTTGCTATAGTTTTGGTATTGATTTGTTGCGTATGATTGCTAAATTATTTATATTAATGCACAGTGGTCCCAAATCGTTTTTTTTTAATAAATCTGTAACTTGTGAACCGTTGGAAAAACTAACAAAACTTCGCATGGTCAGAGCTGAGATGTTTCCGAGTTGATTTGGAGGAGTACAGGTTTTTTTTTGTTAATCTCAGCTTTGACATTTTTCAATTAAGAAAACAAATTATAAAACTTTTTCAAAATTGACAAAATTTGAATAGGGCTTAGGGTGAAACCGTTCCCCAGAGTTCCTCCAATTTGCTTTTACATGCATTTACGCTGAGATTTCTTTTGAAACCATTACAAAAATTCTGTAGTCCGGAACAAAAAAAATTAAATTTTACAAGTTAAAGAATATTAGCACCTTATTGGAAAATAACCCCATATATGTATTTTTTTTTTTTTTTTTAAAGTGGCAAATTTAGATTAATATAACTTTATAGGATGGGTATATATATATCATTCTTGGAGTAATATTATTCGGAATTTTGGATCGAGTGATTATTTTAAAAAAATTTTTGGGCTCAAATTAAGGCCCCCAAATTAAAAAACGTTAACAAGGCCAAAAATGAGGGTAACATTTACTTCGATCCAAATATCTCCTTAACTAAAAGAGATAACCATATAAGTTCTTTTTTGGAGATTTTCTTTTTTTTTTATACAAGTCATAAATGAATTTTTAGGGAATTTTGAAAAAAATTACTTACCCTAGGATCCTATACTCCTCCAAATGAACTCGAAACATGCGAAATTTTATTTAGACATCTCTAACGGTTTACAAGTTATAGAACTATTTCAAAAAAAAAAATATTTGGGACCACTGCGTGTTCCATTATGATTTTTAAAAAAATTATAAAAAGTCTGTTATAAAACAGAATACTTTAACAATGTTTAACAGAAAAGCTAATGAGTGAGTTGTTGTCTCTACTAATACTGTGTTAAAGCTTTTAAATAATGTTTGTGACTTAGCTACTGGCCGCTAGGTGTAGTAAAAAGAACGTAAGATCTAATGTTAATGAAATGAAGTATGTATATGATTTACAAGAAACATAATAAAATAAAACATTTTGTATTAAAAAAATATACCTGGATAATTCTTTTACGATATTCGCCACCTTTGCGTTGTAGAGCTTAATATATTAATAAAAAAAATGCAGCCAAATTAGAATTTTGAAAATTTAAAATTCACCACTAATTGACAAAATGTCAATTAAAGTAAAAAAGGTGAGAATTTTATATTCGGCTTTGCCGATTCTATTCTAAAATTTAAATACATATGGATCATTATCATAAATTTTTAACCTGGCTGAAACTGATTTGAATCCTTAATAAGTTTTGTGGTAATGATATTTTAAACAAATTGGTTCTAGATATGAACTCACAAGACTTGAAACTAATAGATTGCAAAGTTTTAGCACCATAAGTTCCTTTTTATAATCACGATTGCTGTTCAAAGTTCAAGAACATAGAAAAACGGCTAAAAATGGCATAAGTTTTTCACATTTTTCTACAATTTTCGTTCGTGCGTTTATACTTTTTGATCTCATTCTATTATTAGTAAACTAACCGGACTTTACAGATAAATTCTGCATCATCTTTGTTATGCAGACTTTCAACAGTTAAATACAGAATAGTAAAGTTTTGATGACAAAATTTTTTAGATTTTTAAATTTTTCATTTTTTTTGGGCGGGGTCTGTGCGCCCCTCAACCAAATACAAAATTTTGGATAGAGATTGATACTTGTTGTAATTATGCATATTTTGCGCTATAACCCGTTGATGTGCCTGAAATAGTCAACGTAGTAGATAGTCTCAAAGTTTGGAAAACAAGTGCGAAAATTTTTCAAAAAGTCAGTTTTTCGCGAGGCACATTCACATTTTCATATGGAATTGCTTGGATTACTGCATGAACTTAATTTTTTGTTATTTTACATAACAAAATCGAAGGAGCATTAAAATAAATTTAATACAAAAATTTTATGGACTTTTTGAAAATTATGCAAAAATTGTACTTTTTGTTTTGTATTTTTATATAGAAAATTGCAATTTAAACAAATATTGGATATATGTGGATATAAGAGTGGCAATAAATATAATTGATTGGTATCATAATTTTAAGTCAAATGTCGTTGATAGTTGAAAACGGGACACTTTTGTAAAAACACATTTCGCTAAGGCACATCGTGTGTACTGCATGAAATTAACTATAGTTGGCATAATTAGTAGGTGTCTGTTTTTCTTAGTAAAAATTCGGAGGTGCATCAAAAAACTTTAAGATAACCATTTTATGGACCAAACAATATTTACTTGTGTTAAAAAAGGATCACAATATTTGTAATGCAGTTTATTTTTCCAGCCGAGGTATGACCCAGTCTGTCCGGGTTCGTTTCAAAGGTCTTCTTCCTTTGAAAAATGAAACACAAGTATTTCCTTAGATGGTAATAGGAAAACAAAGCTTTTATTTATGAAACCTTAAACTACTTAAATCTACTTAAGGCTACGGGTTCGGATATTCCAGTGGTGATACAAGGGTACGTGGACACGATGAAGTATTACAGCGAAACGTTGATACAGCGAATCGTTGGTACGGTGAATCGTTGATACGGCGAAGCGGTGAACGCTGGTACGGTACGGTGAAACGATAAAGCGGTGAAAGGGAAAAGGCACTGGAAGACAGATTTCTTATTATTAATACTGGACTTTGTTCGGTTTTCGAAAGTGGCAAAACTACTTCGCTCTTGAGACAAAATCGGAAGTTCTCAAGTTCGATAAATATACAAAAATAAGGAATTCGTACTCAAAAGAATGCGGAGGTTTTAAGTTTGACTAACTACGAAAGCCAAGTACGAAAACAACTACTTCGGACTCAAAAGAATTCGGTAGCTTTGAGTTCGGCTAACTACGAAAGCAAAGTACGAGAGTAACTACTTCGGACTCAAAAGAATGCGGAGGCTTTTGGTTCGGCTAACTACGAAAGCAAAGTACGAGAGTAACTACTTCGGACTCAAAAGAATTCGGAGGCTTTGAGTTCGGCTAACTACGAATGCAAAGTACAAAAGTAACTACTTCGGACTCAAAAGAATTCAGTGGCTTTGAGTTTGGCTAACTACGGATGCAAACTAGATAAAATACGGTTATAAACAACTAAAACACGTGTCTATGCTAAAGAGCGGATATCGGGTTATACATATTCGGACGGTACTTCGGGATCATGCAGAAGTGCTGTACGAACAACAATATCAGCTCTCCTTTCGACACAAAACTTTACCTATATAAGTAAACAATAAAATAAACTAAATGGGAATTATTACATACCATTAAGAATAACATAACAAAGTGGAATGAAATAAATGATATTATACATTAGAGGTGTTAAGAAAATACTAGCATTGTACATTAATATGGTTAAGTAAAATATGGGTTTTTTTTATAAAGATTGGTTTGTAATGGCACGTTACATATTAAAAAGCATTTCTATGTAATAAACTCTAACAAAATATATGTTCAATCAATATATGGAGAAATAATTTAGATTCGATCCAAATTTTTCACAAAATGTTTAAAAATCGCGATTTTTATTGAAAAGAAAATTTTTTAAATTTTACTAGGAAACACTAAAATATGCCGCACTAATACCATCAAACATTGAAAATATCATAAATCTTATTTGAATAGCTCAGTAGGTTTTGATATTACGTGTAATTTTGACAAGAATTGTACATAAACTTATAGTTTGTAAAAATTTTTATATGTTCAACTTAAAACCGCTATAACTTTTGCGCCCCTCACATGAAATGATTAACGGGAACTGATTTTACATGCATTCGAGTCACTTTGTTTTGTAATGTGCCATCAAAAAAAATAAAAAATCATATTTTTTTGAAGGGCTAAAATCAAAAATTTTTGATAATGGCCCATATATGAACCGATTTTTCTCATTTAAAACAAACCTTAGTAAGATAAATATTTGAGCAAAATTTCGTCCCCCTAAATCGGTTGCCCCGAATGCTTTACTTCTTTCAGTAGACACACAGACGGACAGACCGACGGATAGTGTTATTTAGACTAGGACGATGAATAAATACATATTTGATGGCAGGGGTTCTTACAAGCATCAGCCTCACGACCTCCCTGAGACATTACCATCACAATTTTTGTGTAAAAATTTAACACCAAGTCTTAGGTTAAATTTTTTGGTGTTTCAAACCATTCTTAAACCTAAAAAATTAATTAATTTCCAAGAGCAAACATACAAAATAGTGCTTTATATCTCATTTTATTCTTAAATCAATCTTAAGGAAATAACTAAATTTAGTAAAATATAAAACTTTATAAACTTAGAACTAAGATATAGATTATGATTAAGAAAAAAAACCTAATTCAGTTGTCGCAAACCTAATTCGTGCAACAACAAAATAGATGTAGTTACATTAATTTTGTTTTTTTTTGTCTGAGGTACCCTACTTCGAGCCTCCTTAACTCCCCCCCTAAAGGGTCTGTTGGGTTCCCCATCCAAACTCAATATCTTTTGCTACGCTTATACGAAATTTCACGCAAATCCAACAACCTGATCAGAAGTTACAGATTTATTTCCAAAAATTTTCGATACTGCCCCACTGTGCAACATTTTACACAAATCTTTAGTTATTGAAAACATGTATAGGACTATAAAAATATAACAATCAAGAAATATGCAATTATCCGTAATAGAACACAAATATAGTTTATTATAAAAGCTTCCGCTAAAACCACAAAAATCTCTTGTCATATTTAAAACAATTACTACTTAATTGTGTTTTATAAAACATAAATATGTTGTGGCTCTAAATTTATTACAATTAAATTTATATTTAATAATTAAATTTAAATTTTATTATAAATAATTAAATTTATATTAAATACAATTTACCTAAATATTTAGATGATTTAGTTAAATTAGAAACATATTTTTCAAATATATAATTTTAGTCTAGCTCTAGGGAAAAATAAAAACAATAAACTAACCACAATAAATATTAGTATGTATGTATTTTATAAAAACTACAATAATATTTACAACGTACAGGAATATGGCTTTAATTTGTTTAAACATTGAAATTTGATTACACACACACACTAACACATTCAACAAAATTGCTGTAAAATTTCAATTTCCGTTTAGTCTCTCGCCATGTTTTGCCTTCAACTTTACGGAAAAGCTCCAAGGCAATATTAATGTAATAAATTGACCAAACTGCGGAATCTGTTTGTGTATGTTATGTTTGTTTTTCTAGAGTATTGAGGGTAAGTTGTATGTGTTTTTTTTTTTTTTTTTTATTTTTTGTTACGCCCTTAACACTTGTGAATTCACTGATACACTTACTGTTTGGTGTATGCACACTAAGAGCAATTCATTTTTATTGATGGTATTTTGTTAGCAGCGGTTGTAGAGTATTAAAATCATTTTATTTATGCAACATAGAAATTAATGTATAAATGTGACATATATACAGAGATATTAAAATAAACTGCAAGCAAGAAAACTAGAAAAACTATAAAAATTTGACATTTAGAAGTGATATTTTTAAAATAGAGTAATTGTTTAAGTGACCTATATTTTGTTATAAAAAAAAAGTTTAATTAAAAAAATCTTAATATATTTTAGACTATTTTTTGAAATTTTGTTTAATTGCATTTTAGTATTTAATTTAATTTATTTTATTTAATTGCTGGCATTTGTATTCCACTGTATTGTATGCATTTCATGTAACTTTTCCTTTATTACATTCATTCATCCATCTATCTATCTATCTATCTATCTGCGTGTAAGTATTCACTGGGGAGCCATAAAATTGCATTTACTTTTACAATGAGTGACAAATTGTAAAATGGTTTAATGAAGTAAATGAGTGTCCATGTCTGAGTATGTAAATGTCAATGGCTTGTGTTTGTGTGTGTGTATGTAAGTCGATATTATGTGTTTGTGTTAGTCTTTTGTATAAGTGTATTAGCAAATGTACATAGTTGCAGTGAGTGAATGCATTCGTCTATAAGCAATAAAACAGCAACGTATAATGTCGATTCATCAAAACCATTTTTTAAGCTATAGACCAATTTTCTTCACACTATTGCTTTGCTTTTAGCGTCATTCAGTGCACAGTGGGGCACTGTTGTTTAGATTCACATAAAATATCACATATGCGTAGTGAGAAGTGTACAATTTAACATAACCGTAACAATGGAGCTATTGGTCCTATATATAGTCCTTTTAAATTTATACTAAAGATACGCTTCATGTGTTGGTTATCTCTTTTAGTTTAAGAGATAATCAGGTCGAAATAAATGTTTACTTCATTTTTAGCCTCGTTTGTTTTTAGTTTCTAAATAATATTGCTGCAAGATTCATATAAATATATGAATCCGTTAAAAAGTTATATTAATTTGAAGTTGTAACTTTAAACAAATTTTAAATTTTTTGGGATTTTTCCCAAAAAGGTGGCACTACTTATTTACTGACAAAATTTATTTTTTGTTCTGAGCTTTATAATTTTTTTAATGTTTTTAAAAGAAATCTTAATGCAAATGCGTGTAAAGTAAATCCAGCATACATTTGCCGCACTAATGTATGAGAAATAGCTTAATTTGGCTAGAGGAGGCCAAGTTTCTGTTGGGTTTTAAACAAAAGTATAAACTTTTTATACAAGTATTTAGTATCTAAGAAAAGGTTAGAATAAGGAGAATAATAATTTGTGAAAAAAAGTTAGTGGAATGTAATATGATTGCAAAATTTCTTGAAGGACTTAAAATTAAGATTTTTGTTTGTGTGTTTATTTTTTTTAACATAAAGTTAATATTTAAACTTTAATTAAATTTAAACGAATAGTGATATTTTATTGAAATTTCAGTATGTTATATATAAACTTGTCCTAAAATCAGAAACTTAAAAAACTTCTCACATATTTACATGAAAATACCCAAAATTCAAATCCGTATAAAACATATTTAACCCTAGGATTACTATCTTGGTCTGGTCAGACCAAATTTGATTTTGGAGTTCAATATCTTTTATTTTATGTAGAAAATCAAAAAAGGATAAACATGATGTCTATAACTGATATCTACTGAATCGAATGAAATCAATTTTGAGTCGATTGGAGTACGATGACTATAAAAATTTTGGGTTTAAATAAAAAGTACGCTGAGTTGACCTCTTGGTCTAGACAGACCACAAACATGTTCTCTTTACAAACATGTTTTTTTTTTTATTCATCTAAGTACAATCATTCTAAAAACGATCATAGTATGTTGTTGAAAGTATAAAATGTCTGAATAAAACTGAATTTACCCAAATTTGTGAGTAAATGTTCGTCATTCATGAACGAAAATTAAATTAAAAATTGGCAATTCTTTAAAAAAATTACTTCTTGATGCAAAAAAATGTGATTTGAACGTTATTAAATGCCATAAAATGGACTTTCCAGATTTTAACGCCTTACAGTAACTAAAAACGAAGAGGATAAAGGAGGAATGATGTCTAGTCTTTGAAAACGTCATTTCCATACAGTAAATATGAGGGTAATGAAACGTTAGGCTCGGGAAATACTAGATATTCAGCAATAAAGTAAATCTGATATCCAAATGTGCTTAATTGGAATCACTTAAAACTCTCATATTACTATAACAAAAAATTAGTAAAATAATATTTACTCCAGAAGTGCTTAATATTATTGTTCAAGATATTAAAAATAAATAAAAAAAATGCAATAGGTACCTTGTATAATAAACAACCAATGGAATAGGTTTAGTCGATCAAAATTTGTATAACTTCGATAATGATAAGGCGAAAATGTCAATAAAATGCTTCACTACATTGCTATTTTTTCCGATCTGCTTACCCAAAGCATCAATAATTTATTAAATTTACCGTAGAGGTTCTTTGAGTAATTCTCATTAAAAACTTGGAGTCATCATATATCCCTGTCGTAAATAAATAGCTCTATTCTTATTTTGTACGTACATGTTTCAAAATATACATTCCACTAGAATTAGCTAAATATGACACAAAACTACTATACAAAGACAAATTATATCCTTAGACGACGAAATAATGAAAATTAGGTGTAATTGGATACTGAAAATTAACCATAAAATAATTCTTCGATGTAAAAAATGAGACTTTACTACTAACCTATGACATTGTAAATAAGGAAATTCATATATTTTCTATGATTGCCAAGCAGAGTAATATTAGATAAACATTATTTTTAATAAAAATGAGAATATGGGCCTAATTTTGTAAAACACTTCCCCTCACTTTGAAAATTTTTCATGTAAATTGTTTTTGTTTTTCAAAAAATTGTATGAAAATTTTTTCAAAGTGAGGTGAAGGGATTTACAAAATAAGGAGGTATATATGTTAACATATATAACTTATATTAAATACTATCCACAAAATCAAGACAAAAGTGCTACTTTAAATTGTTCCTAGGAAAAACATTTTACCTATAAGTTAAAAAAAAAAAAACTAAAAAAAAAAAATGATGCAAAAATTAGGTAAAAATTTATTTCGTCCTGAATATCTATTAAGCTATATATTTTGTAGAGATTTACAAGGACTATCTATATATAAAATTTTTTTTCTGTCATATCATAAATGAATTTTTGACGATTTTTCAAAAAAATTACATACCCAAGGAGAACAACTTTGGAGGGCCACCCACTACTACCCTGGGCCTGTACTCATCCAAATTATACCGAAAACACCCCACCTCTGACCATGTGAAATTTTATTGAGGTATCTCCAACAGTTGAAAAGTTACCGAATTATTTATAAAAAAGCGTTTTGGAACCACTGTGCATTGTTAATAATTTTTCATCACTCGAAGTGACTTTACAATCTGGCAGTAAGTATTCTAAGAAATTTGCGTTTTCATTTTTGAAAATTGCTATGATTTTTGTTTTTAATTGTAAAATGAATTTTTGAAAGATTTGAATGCTTTCAATAGATGATGTAAATTCTAATGGGAAGAAAAATTATTTCTAAGAATACTACAAGGTTTTTAGTATGTGAAATTCATCTAAAATATAAAAAAATATAAAATAAAGTCCTAATTTTCCTCCCAATATAGAATTTAAATTTATTACCATTTCAGTTAAACAATGGCTTCATATAAAATTCATTCTCAAAGCTACCATTTTATCTTGCATATAATTTAGTGT
Organism: Protophormia terraenovae; assembly: GCA_951394005.1. Taxonomy (NCBI): domain Eukaryota; kingdom Metazoa; phylum Arthropoda; class Insecta; order Diptera; family Calliphoridae; genus Protophormia; species Protophormia terraenovae. The sequence continues at coordinate 117,285,305 of OX596074.1, forward strand.
ATTTTCATACCATACACCACCATAGGTGGTTGGGGTATTATGGATTTGTGTTGACTTTTAACGATGTCCGTCTGTCTGGCTGGCTGGCTGGCTGTTTGTTCTGGAAACCTTGTGAACAAAGTTCAGATCGCAATTTTGAAGATATCTTGATGAAATTTGGCACGAATAGTTATTTTGACATAAGGTCGAAGCCTATTAAAATTGGTTATTGGTCCATTATTTCACCTAGCCTCCATACAAATGTCCTTCCAGAATAGGGGTTTTAATGGTCATAAATGCATGTATACATATAGCAAAATTTTAATTATATTCGGTGTAAAAAAGTTTTGTATAAATGTTAGTCTTTGAGCCAAATTTTATAAAGATTGGTCCATACTTAACTATAGCTCTCATATAAAATCACTACTGGAAATCACCCTAAATTGCATAAATATATATTTTATTTTTAAATTTAGTAAAAGTGTTGGTTTACAATTAGCCACAAGTCTAATATAAGTCCTTTTCCAAATTTGTTATGCTCATACATAATGGTGTAGAGTATGATATGGTAGGTCTTGACCGACAATATTTTTCTTTCTATTTTTTTTTTCAATATACGAGCGGGCAATTTAGTGTCTAAATGAACTATTAAAATGCCCAAAAAATTTTAATATTTTCCTACCATGTCTTTATTTTAATTTCTATACTTTATAATTTATTATCCTATATGCAATTTTACATTCAATATTAAATTTTATTTGCACTTAATTTAAACAATATAACAGCAACAACATCATCATCATTATTATACCCATTTACAAAAGTTTATCTAAAATTTGTTTTGTTTTACACTATTTTAGCCGTAAAATATTTTTTTGGTAAAATATTCAATGGGTTGAAAATAACACTTTCGTGTGGTTGCCACATGCGTGAGTGTGTGTGTGAATTTCCATACCAAAGCACATTCTCCCAAATGCAAAGCCTGTGATATAGAAAAAAAAAAAAATAATAATAATAATAACAGTTTCTACTTGTATTGGAATATTTTGCTGTCAGCTTGTGAGCGTGTATATATCTCTCTATGTGTGTAAATTCTATGACAAAAATATCCATGTCAGCACACATGTTGCATTGTTAAAATTTTCATTTGGTTGTATGTTGTTGTGTATAAACTATTTTTTCACATTTCTTTAGAAAAATCTATATATATTGTTGATACTTTAATCGTCGTAGACTGTTTAAATGCAATGGGAATCGGATAAAAGCAGTTTTTATTTGTATGCGTGTGTATTTAAGCATATTTTTGGTTTTATTCTATAGAAAAACAATATTTAAATATATATAATTGAGAGTTGTAGGAAAATTGTAATACCACATAGATTTTTTCCTCTTTAAAAATTTATGTGTGGATTTTATATATGATTTGGTGGTCGGTTTTTGTTGGGATTAGTGAGAAAGCTTTGTTAAAGAAATGTTATAACATATAAAATTTTTGTGAAAAGGAGATTTTGAAATTTTTTTATATTTCCCAGCAAAAAAGGAACTGAAAAAGAGCTGAAAGAAAGTACTTACTGGTGCAAAAGAGCTTCAGAAGTCCTTTTTTTTAACCCATGGTTGTCATTGGTAGGATGTTCTTCTTTTATGCTTCTTATTCATTTCTTTTGAAGTACTTCCTTTAAAACTATGTTCATGAATTTTTTTTACAAAAATTCAGCTTTAGCCTTATTAGGAGATAATAAAAATGCATTAAAATTTATAAAATTTTAATTTTCTTAGAAATTATTAACCTTTTTCCAGCTAAAATTTCATTTATTTTAGGGTTTTTGGAAGTAATTATTAAGAACAAAAAAGTTAAAAATATTCCCTTTGTTCTACTTTTGAAATGGTGAAAATGTTCATTTTTGGAAGCTCTTATTCGTTTTTTTGCTTGATTGTTAAAAAAAGAATTTAAAATTTATTGTTTAAAGTTTTATTTCAATATTTTAGAAAACTTGTAAGTTATATGGGCAATTCTTAAAACTCGTTTACTTTTGATGTTCAAAAATATTTCGACAATTTTTTAATGGCACATCAGCGATATTTGGTACCAATATTCCTTGGCTCTAGTGAAACACAAATCTATTCGCGTGAATGACTTTTACCGAATGGTATAAATTTTATGGCTGTTTAAGATAAATTTTTTTTAAAAAATTGCCAAACTTCTATTTATAGTCCTAATCGTGTATCTAAAATACAAATTAAAAATATCGTGATAAGTTAAGTATGCGTGGATATATTAGCGATTTAATAATTTATAAACCTTCTTATAAAATTTGCAAAATTCAGTTTTTAGCAATGTAATGTTGTTCATATTCATCCATTTATTGCAAAATTCATAATTTTTTTTTTTTTTTAATAAGTCATAAGACAATGTCATTTATATACATTTTTTAATTGCACTTAGTCAAATCTCTGAAGTTGCATTAAATGAAAAATCGTACTCCTTTTCGAACGCCATATTGATTTTGATATAGGGTATTAAAGCAGCTACAGATTGACATATATTATCGCCAATTTTGATCAGCGCCTTGGGTGTGCCTCGACGATTAATGTTAAACTAAAAACATTGCGTTCTTAGCCCATGAAAACCGTTGATGAATATTTGTAGTGAAATTATATTTTCTGCGTAAGTTAAACTTTATACAGAAACTTATTTCAGTTTAAATTTGATTTATAACGCCAACATCCGCTATAACAAAATATGCAAAATTGCTGAATTTTTTAAAATAGCTATACACATTTAGAAAATTAATATTTTAAAACGCCACAATGATTTTTAAATGTCATTTGGAAACCTTCTTTGATAACGCTATACTCTAGCTTCACTGAAATAGCGTTGCGAGTGTGCCTCGCGAAAAAGGCACCTCTTGGAGCCATTCACGTTTTTTCTCTCCAAGTTTGGGTACCTCCTACAGCATTTCTATTGTAACGTGTAGTTACAAATATTAAACCACCAACATAATAACATATTGTAACTACTTTAGTAGTTACAATACAATAGAAGAATTTATAATTCTCATTTAGTTTATGTTAATTTAAAGATAAATAGTTAAAATTACGACAACACATTTGAGCAAGAACCGAAGTACCGATCTTGTTATACTTTGATCTTAGGGAACAAAGTATCACCAGACATGACCGAAGTTCTTTCTTCTGAACCGTAGCCGAATCCGTAGTTAGCCGACCGAGAGCCGATGAATTTATCTCGTCGGATTGTAGTAGTACCATAGTTAACCGATTGAGAGCTGAAGAATTTATCTCATCGGATTGTATTTAGTTTATAGCTCATACGATCTCAGTTAGCCGACAGAGAGCCGAAGTATTTATCTCGTCGGATTGTATCTAGTAGTGCATTCGATCTTAGTTAGCCGACAGAGATCCGAAGCATTTATCTCGCTGGATTGTATTTAGTAGTCCATGCGATCTTAGTTAGGATTGTATCTAGTAGTGCATACGATCTTAGTTAGATGACAGAGATCCGAAGCATTTATCTCGCTGGTTTGTATTTAGTAGTCCATGCGATCTTAGTTAGCCGACAGAGAGCCGAAGCATTTATCTCTTCGGATTGTATATATTTCGTAAGATAGTTCATACTATCCTAGCTAGCCGATCGAGAGCAGAAGCATTTATCTCGTCGGATTGTATTTTAGAGACGAAACCAGTAGTTAGCCGACTGAGAGTTGAAGAATTTGTCTCGTCGGATTTAATCTAAAAACCCAACCTAAGAACTAAAATTGCCAACCCTATTCTTTCCCCTCATAGATAGGTATCATTTCGTCGTTGTTCTTGTCACAAGAAAGCTCTGTGGTAATAATCAAAGGAAGCAGACCTTTGAAGAAACTGGACAGACTTAGTATACCCCAGCTGGAAACAAAACTGCATTACACTATTGAGGGCACATTAACGAGATATATGTCAAATGATGTATAATTTCAAGAGCTATTAGGCTCTGTTTTGAATTTTGAAATATACGAAAGGGCGTAAAATCTCCAGTGAAAAAACTGCAAAATTTTAAAATTTTTTAAAATTTGGTTTCACGATTTTTGCACAACACAATTTGACACTGATTAATAGCACGCTAATTAAATCCATGCTGGTCCTTTTCTACAACTGTTTATAGTCTACATTAGAAGAATTGGACATTTACGCTAAAATTTGCGACTACAGCAAGAAAAAGATATAAAAAAAACTTGTTAGTTTCAAACACTTTTTTTTTGGAATTTTTGACTTTGGGTGCTTGCCGACATCACATGAAACCGTTCAAGTCTTGAATTTTTTTTTGTGTTACATAGTTAAGTGTTGCTAATATAATTGCAACAAAAGTTTTTTAAAAAGAGTCTGAATTTAAAAAAACATTTGAGGTTGAAGGTCGGTTTCATAAAGGCAAACGTAAAACGATGATTATATATATATATATATATATATATATATATATATAAACTAACCTAAAAACTAGAGATCAGCTATATATATATATATATATAGCTGATTTAGCTGATTTTAAACGTTTACTTCTTTTCACTGAAGATCTCTAGTTTTTAGGTTAGTTTATATATATATATATATATATATATATATATATATATATATATATATATATATATATATATATATATATATATATATATATATATATATATATATCTGATTTAGCTGATTTTAAACGTTTATTTTTTTTCACTGAAGATCTCTACATTGCCTCTAGCCGTGAGGCAATGTAGAAAAATAAAAGATAATAAAACGGTTGAATTTTTTAAAAAATTTTCTTAGGCTTTTTTTTTTTTGTTTTAAATATCTTACGAACATATTAATTTATCTGATGTATTCCCTAGAATTTTAGTAGATTATTTCCCAAAAAAAATACCATTTTTTTTCTATCCAATACTAAGGAGAGCGATTCAAAAAATCTTAACATATATAAGATTCAATAATTTGGAAACGGTTGATCTTAGAGTTTTGATTGTTTGATAGTTGTTTCAATCTGTTTTTTGTCACAGTGGGCCAATCTCCTTTCAAAAACTTTGACATTTTAGGACAACTCTTTTGTCTTCTTCAATTCTCTTTTCACAAAAGTCCAATATCTCTTCACTAGTCTTAGCTCCGGACAGTTTAGAAGATTGACCTCTCTTGGTACATGTTATTGCTTTGGTACCACTCCAGAGAATTCTTACATAGTGACATGATGCCAAATCGAGCCAAAAATATGTGGACGCATTGTGCTCTCTTATAAAAGGAAGAAGATTTTTTTGCAAACATTCTTTGATGTATTTTTTAGGTATTTATATAGCCCACTGCCGCAACTGCATAAATCTTGTCTCACCACGAATTCTTTAGGAAATTTAGTCAGCTTTTCGATCCTAAACTTATCTTCAACATTTCCTTGAGCATCAGCAATATAAACATTTTAACCCGGAAGCTGTGAAAAAATCTGCCAGTACATACGTTACATTGTTCTTTATACAACATGAGTATTTTTGTATGAAATTTGATTTTAATTTCCATGCCCTATTCTTGGCTTCTAACTTTTTTGCAGCATTCCAATCTGGAACTTTATGCCCCAAATTTAATTTTTAACTTTTCGCTCCAAATAGTCAGAGCACTGAGCTAATCGGGATGTTTTTTACTAGATGTGTTTGGAGTTTTTTTAATAGGCTTTTAATTTTCTTGGCCTCCCCAATATCATATGAACCTTTTTTCTTTCCGAACCATGTTTCCTATCAATGGTCGAATTCTCCTGATATTGGTTAATAACTTTGGAAACAGTTTTACAGTGGAAATTTAATTCTTTGAGTAATTATTTGTAGGACCAATTTGATTTTTTTTTGAAATTTCTTAATAATTTATAGCACGTACATCATTTATGTCACTCATTTTAATCAAACTCAACAAATCAACATGGTTGTCATTAAAAATAATAACTGACATATTTTTCAATGATAACTAGATCAAAAAAAATTTTTTAATATTGTTTCGGAAAAAAGTTATGAGGCAAAACGTGTGTTAAGATTTTTTCGATCGCTCTGCTTATAACATGCTTTCATTTACTTTATTTAAACTTTCGAGAAAATCCTTGATAAAATCAAAAACTTCATTCATGAAATTTATGCTAAAATTCCCCTCTAACAAAAATATTGAAAATGACCAAATATAAATTCATATTTTTAAAAAAACAAAAAAATAAAATATACTTTTACCCTCATATCAACTGCAGTTCTATTGTTTTGTGGCAGTAAGAGAAATGAAAATCTTTTGTTTTATTTTTTTTTTTTACCAAATATAACAAAAATAGTTTATGTGTGTTTTCCTGTACCTATCAATTGGGACACATCATCATATTTCCGTAGCTTAATCCTTCATTTCTGATTATTTGCCAGTTTACTCATATTTCGTTCAAAAAATTGAAAGTCAAACAATAACATTTTATTTTATTTTTTGTGAAAAAGAAATAAAAATAACCAAGATATAAAATGTAAAACACCAAAAAAATATTTTGATATATTTTCCCTTTTGCCTTTACACTACAAGTACTTATGTATGAGTGTATGTTGTCGCATTTGTGCTCAACGGAAACAGTTGATTCTATAGAGAGAAATACAAATACTAACAATTTAAACTTCCGCATCAAGTATATTTGAACATGAATTATATAGAAAAAAAATAAAAAACTAAAACCGAAAAACTAAAAATATCATGGCTTATTCAACAACATTTTTTAGTTTGATTTTAAAATATTGATACTCAGTATTTATTTTACCAATATAAAGAAGAACAAAAAAGATATTCAGAAATATTTAAAAATTGTAAACATTTTTCGATTTCAAAACTTTTTGAGCAAAATAAATTTTGATGATTGATGATCACAAAGAAGGAAAAATAAACAAATTTTTGCTGAAATTAAATTTTACTGAAATAAAAAATAAAGCTAAAAATATGTTTACTTAAGGTTTCATCACTTAATCTTTTTAAACTTTCGAAATTCTGTAATTAAATTAAATCCACACTAAAATTAAGTGTCTCTTAATTTGAATTAAATCAGTTGGACAATTTTTCAATTTTAATTTAAAGATTAATTACCCTGGAATACAAAGGCAGGACTACCGCATTATGTCGGTTTAAATAATTCAGCCAATGTGTAAGTAGTGAAGAGCCGTTATATTAGCTTCTTAACTCATTACATGGCAACCAAAGTTTTTGCAGGGGCCCTTTAAATATCCCACTATTTAATATTTTCTATTTGTACAACCTAATTTACTCCACTCATATCTGTAATTTGTATTACCCAAATTTATAACAACTTAATTTAATCCTTTTTTCTTTTTTACATGGTAGGCATCTAGCGGTTACTAAAATGCTGCTTAAAAAAATGTTGTATTTTTTTCTTAGGATTTATGTACATTTAATCACCACAAAAATAAACGAATGCCCTTATGTTCATTTTCCCCCAAATTTACTTTTTTATCTCTACAAACTAATGGTTCACATAAATCTTTAGAAAATTTTGTAAAGGCTTTTTTGTACAGGTTATTAAATTTTTTTCTTGTACACTTTAATCTGCTATTATAGCAGGACTTTTGTGCTACAAATTACACACACAAATAGGTGTAAAAAATAAATTACCGGATAATAACATTATTGTAAAGTCAATATTAAGAGAGTCGGTAAGGATTATTTTCCTTTTTTGTCTGGCACAATTTAGTTCAACTTTGTGATATCAAAATGTTGTTAAGGTAATTTTTTAGTGATTATTTTCTTATAAATGTGCCATTAAATTTTTATAATAAGCTATTCAAATATAAAGTGGATGCATTAATATATTAATGGGTTTTCTATTTGTTATATTAATGATTTATATTAGGTTGGTGATTTGAAGTTTATTTTGTATATGAGAACCTCTTTGAAAGCCTTCTTATATATTTAATACAGTAAGACAAACAAATTAATCAGAAATGTTAAGCTCTGTTAATATAACCACATAATTATTATTTCAATAAAACAACACTGTATTACAAAAAACTAATTTTTACTCTCAGTCGAATAATAACCTGATTTTATTTTCTTGAGAATATCACAAAAAAATTAAACCCTCTACATCTTTATATATTTCAAAGAAAACAGTTTGAGGGTTAGTTGTTACCAGTGTTGCCAGGACTTGAGAAAAAAAGAAGCTAAATTAGACTTTAAAAAAGGTCAGAAAAGGCTAAATGTCCCAAAAAATAAAGCCAGAAAAAAAGCTAATATATATTTTTATTTAAAAACGTATTTATTTTTTTAGTTGCCATTAGTTTTTGGTATTTCTTAAAGATATTTTAGTGATTTTGTAAATCTAACATAAATAGTTTTTATGGGTAATAAAGTTTGTTAAAAAATAATCATAAAATTTTTGTAAAATGAAGCGCCGCAGTCGAAAATTTTCATTAAATATCAATAATTTCGATTTATTTGTGCGAATTTATATACAAAAATGCTTTAATTGATGATCCTGTAAAAAAAATATTGGTAAATTTTTAGCCTTTTTAAGACTATGTTAAGAATAAAAAAGGCTAGAAAAAAAGCTAGAAGCTAAAACGAAAATTTTGAGGCTAAAAGCAAAATCAAAAGGCTAGATTTAGCCTTAAAAAGGCTAAACTGGCAACACTGGTTGTTACACCAAGATCTCGTAAAAAATTGTATTTTTTGAAAAAGTTTTAAAATTACATAATAAAAAGGTGATTGAGATATTATGCGTTTGAGCTGATGTTGTGATGTAGGTTCAGAAAAATCGTCAGACACCCACCATAATGTATATGTGCTTTTTGACTCCGAATCACTTTTTGAATCGATTCAGCGATGTCCGGCCGTTCATGTTTAACTTGTGGTACAGTGACGAAACCAATTGAAATTGGTTATAATATATAATCTGTGTACTGAGTTTTATAATAATGGGTTCGTTATAGCTTTCATATAAACTACTTTTTTAAAAAATCCCATTAATGTGTAAAAATCTCATACAACCATAGAAAAATCTACTACACACCTACGCACATTGGGGTAAAAGGGGTAGAAAATGGCGCTTAATTCAGGGAAAGGTGGTATCAATATTTTAATTATAACGTTTTATTTTTTGAATGATTGTTAGGTAAAAAAATTCAGTTTTAGGATTTTAAGATTTTTTTTCAACAGAACGGTAATGTCTGTCTGTCCGTCTATACATTAGAGTTAAATGGGTCATGCATTATTCAAAGTAGTGTGGTATCAACACTTTAACGATCACGCTTAGCTTTTCTATTTATTAGTAAGTAAAAAAATGTATTTCTAGAATTATAAGACGTTTTTTGACTGAATGGTAATGTCCGTACTTTCGTCTATACATTTGGGTTAAATGGGACGAAAATTATGCTTAATTCAAGAAAAGGCGATATCCAAATTTTGATGACCATTTATTAGTTAATAAACGAATGCATTCTTAGAATTCTAAAATATTTTTTGGCAGCATGGCAAAGTCTATACATTTGTGTTAAATATGTCGAAAATTCCACTTAATTCAGGGAAAGGTGATATCAAAATTCTAATACCTTCATTTGGTTTTCATATTAATCAAGAAGTAGAAAAAAACTATTTTTTGAATTTTAAGATTTTCTTGAAAGAATTCTAATGTCCGTCTATTTGTTAATTTTTGCAAACTTTAAAATTGTTTAGCTTTTGACTTAATAAAGATAATGACCAAAAATTTTCTTTCTTCGATAGATAATTTTACTTTTTTACAAAATACATAAAAAATAATAAAATCGGCTGAAAATATTTGGCTATATATGGAAAAATCTTAACCAAGGTCTTGTAAAATTGAGATTTTTTAAATTTCAAATGTGTATAACTCGAAGAGTATATAAGATAAGTAGTACATGCAATCACGTTTTCTAAAGGATTTATCAAGGACTTTAAGGTGATATAAAAATCTTGGAAATCGGATAAGGAACAAAAATTTGCTAGTGGTTAAACATTTTCCATGACGCTAGTACTCTATTGAACCCCTATAGTTTCGCTCTTGATGCGAATATTGGATCCCGCTTCTAAACTGAAAATGCTACTGTCCTCTGCTACGCCTATGTGAAATTCACATGCAAAACCAACCAGCCGATTAGAAGTAATAGATTTATTTCGATTCTTCCCCACTGATTAACGTTTGATAAAGCAAAGAAAATGTCTGGCACAAGCTGTTTTTCGCAGGGACCGTAATGATTATGAGTTTTAAAATAAAAATCAACAAATAATCATTATTTTTTGATTTTTATTTTTTCGCTCAACTTTTAATGATTATTTTTGATTTTTATTTTTTTTTGCTCACAATATAAAACTTAACATGAGAAATTAAACTTTTATCTAGTAAACAATTTTCTTTAAGTAAAAACTGATTTATTGCAAATAATTTTATTTTTAATAAAAAAAAAAATGATTTTTAATAAAAAAAATAAAAAAAATTTAGAAAAAAATTCGATTTTTATAAAAATAAAATTGGAAATTTTTTTAAAAATCTGATGAAAAATGTATCGTCACTTGCCTTTTAGCAAATAAATCTAATTTACGATGAAAAATCTTTTTTATTAAAAATTGCGTAATAGTTTCATTTCTCCTGTTAAGTCTTATATTGTGAGCAAAAAGAGTAAAAATCAAAAATAATCATTATGAGTTGAGCAAAAAAAGTAAAAAATAAAAATCAAAAATAATGATTATGAGTTGAGCAAAAAAATAAAAATCAAAAATAATCATTATGAGTTGAGCAAAAAAATAAAAATCCAAAATAATCATTAATATTGATTTTTTTCATAAAAATCAAAAAAATAAAAATCATTCCGGATTCCGATAGAACTTGTTCTGAAGATTAAATTTCTGTATTTAACCAGTTTTATCCGGTTGTTCCTTGTATATGATTTTTTTGTTTAAAATTTCAAGAATAATGATTATTTTCTGTCCCTGGTTTTTCGTATGAAATATACGAAAAAAAAAAATTATATTTTCTTAAATCGGGCTATATATGGCACGATTTTTTTTCATAGTATTAAAGTGGACAATATGTACTATTTTTCAGACAATTTTCAGAACAAACATCCTGTAACATTTTAAGTTGCATTCCATGAAAATTTAAAATTAGTCTATTTTAGGGTAATTAAAAAAAAAAAAAAAAATATTAGGACAAAATATAATTTACAAATACTTGAAGAAAAATACACTTAAATATATGAAGTTGATGGCTTAATTTTAAATTTTTACCTTAAAAGACTTTTTATTTAAAATAAATACACTGAAATCTGATGAAAATTTAATTTTTTACTATTTTTCAAAAATGTTAAAAAATTCTTAACTTTGACAGCTCCTTATAAGAAAACAAAACAACCTAACTTGAAGATTTTAATTGATATTGATACACAATTTTGTCTATTTTAATTCAGTACCCAACTTTATTACAAAACTTTACATTTTAAAATTCAATTAAGCGCCACTTTTGACACATTTTACCCCAACGTGCTACGTGTTGAAAACGATACACCTCAGCCCAAATTCAAACAACTTTTTGACAAACTTGGGTGAAAATAAAAATTTTGTATATTTACGTAAGCTGTGTAGTATGAAAATCTAAAAGAACATTTTAAGGGTTTTTTTCGATTCCGAAGAAAAAAAAATATTAAAAAAAAAAAAAAATCCCAAGAAAATATGCTTGTTTTCTAAAGAATAACAAAATGAAATTAATATACACTCATAGTCATAGTTTAACAACTAGATATTTATGTGAGAGAAAAAAACCTAATTCAATTGTCAAAAACCTTATTCATACAATAACAAAATACATGTAGTCACATATATTTTGTTTTTGTATTTTCAAAAAAATGAGTAAATTTTTTTAAAATTTAGTATAGGGTGGCTCTCACATAAACTTCTAGTTCTATTCTATGGTCATAGTCATATATATTTACACTTTTTAAAATTTCTTGAACATTTGGAAAGGAAGTCAAATATTTTTGTTGGTATAAGATATTTTGAAATAATTTTTTTGTTGTTGTGTAGCTTGAAATATCTAGAATATATTTTGGTAGTTTCTGAAAAAGTTGCGGCATTCGTTTCTGAATTAAAACGAAAAACTCGTATGAACTTTTCATTTCAAAAGTATTTATACACATTTTTTACACTCCAAAATTATTTACACAACCTGAAAATCAATTAATTTTTGCTCAATATTGCAAAAGATGGCTAAAAATCTTGTCTATAAGATATTATATAATCTTTAGATTCAAATGCAACTTTAATAAGTCGCAAAAATATAATAATAGTGGAAAAAATGATGAAGAAACTTATCAAAGCCAAGTTAAGATTTAAATGAAGGTTTAAAATGATACATCGTCATTATGGTTTGAAAAAAGAAATGGGAGTAGTTAAAGGCTGATATAAACTTTAATTAAAAGATATAAATTTAAGAAAATAAAAACATTTTAAAGAGAAATTAGATAAAATCTGTACGAAAAATTTAACATAGCTAGGAATATTTGCAAAATTTTTTGCAATCGAAGGTATTTTCGACTAGAATGTATGATTTTTAGAAAGTTTATGATGTCGGCATTATAGAACGTGTAAATCAATATTTCTAAATTTCGTTTTTCTGTAATATAATACGCGATTTCCAAATATTAACAGACTACATTATTAATTTCATTTTTGTATTGAATTTTCTATGCAATTAAAATAAATCAAACATTTTTACTTAAAATTGTTTCTAAAATCGCTAATTTTGCTACGGAAAAACAAATATCGAATCAATATATTACACATTTCATAATGTAAACACTATAACCTTTTAAAATATCATACTTTCTCGCTGAACAAACGGATGAACATTGAGAATTTTGGAAATATTCTAAACTATGTTAAATTTTTCTGACAGATTATTCTTAATTTCTCTTTAAAATGTTTTTATTTTCATAAAATTATATCTTCCTATTAATAATTATACCAGCCTTTAACTATTTCCATTATTTTTTTCGAACCATAATGACGATGTAGCATTTTAAAACTTCGTTTAAATCTCAACATAGCTCTGATAACTTTTTTCATCATTTTTGCCACTAGGATTTTATTTTTACGACTTATTAAAGTTGGATTTGAATCTCAAGATTATATAATGTCTTATAGACAAGATTTTTAGCCATATTTTGCAATATTGTGCGAAAATTAATTGATTTTTAATTTTATTTCAAAAATTAATGCCGCGACTTTTTCAGAAACGACCACAATATTATTTAGACTTTTCAGGCTACACAACAACAAAGAAATTATTTCAAAATAATTTATAACAACAAAAATATTTGACTTCTTTTCCAAATATTCAAAAAATTTTAAAAAGTGTAAATATTAGGATAAATTTGAAAATTTTGATTTTGAGATATCATACCTTTTTGGAAGGTTTTTGCAGCAGTAAAAATAATGGCGTAATTTTTTTCTTAATTTTCCAACTACTGCTCCTGCATAACTGCGGCTAAACATGCACATTTTGAGCTCCATTTTGCGCAGAGACGAATCGGGTTGATTTATACAAAATTTTATTTTATACATCAATTCTACATAAAATTTTAGTAAGAGTGAGCACTATTCCACCCGCTTAAAATGCATCGTGTTCCAATTAGGGTGTCCGAAAAATTTACTTTTTTCAAAAAAGTTTTAAAAATATATTTTTTTATAAATACAATGAAAATATACTATTTGCTTAGAAATATAACGCAACAATATTTACTTTACCAATTTTCGCTTTAAAGTTATAAGGCATTAAAATTTTCATATAATAGCAAACAATTTTTTTTTTTTTTTTGATTTAAACCAAAATTAAAAATATTGAATATTATAACAATAAAATGCAAAGGCTACTATAAATTATAATGCGCATGTTTTAAAATTCTGTAATAACAATTATTTTTGAAGATAATTATTTTTTATAGTTATTATTTGCAAATTTATTAGTCTTATAACTCTAAAGCGAAAAGTCGTAGATTAATAATTTTTGCGCCATTTTTTAAAGCAAATAGAATATTTTCATTGTATTTATAAAAAAAATATATTTTTTAAACTTTTTTGAAAAAAGTCAATTTTTCGGACACCCTAATTGGAACACGATGCATTTTAAGCGGGTGGAATAGTGCTCATTCTTACTAAAATTGTATGTAAAATTGATGTATAAAAGAAATTTTTTTATAAATCAATTGGATTCGTCTCTGCGAAAAATGGTGCTCAAAATGTGCGTTTCTAGCCGCAGATATGCAGGGGAAGGAGTTGGAATTTAAAAAAAGCAAAATACGCCATTATTTTTACTGCTGCAAAAACCTTCTAAAAAGGTATGATATCCAAATATCAAAAGAAATTTTTCTTTCCGAAACGAAACCTAGTAAATATATATGACTATGACTGTATATTTATAATTAAAATTTATTTAACTTATATTTATTTAACTTATAAAATCTAGAAAAAGTAAAAGAACTTAAGTGATTAAAATTTCTGAGAACAGAGCAAATTGGGACAACAATATGCAATGTATCTTCCCAACAAGATATTGATATCATTGCAAAAAGGAAGATTTCAACATCTTAAATATTTAAAAAAAATTATGTGGCATCTTTGAAAAGCCGAAAAAATTTAATATTTAATATTTAATAAGATTTTTTCTAATTATTACGTTTTTGATATTGTTTTTTTTTTTTTTTTTTTTTTGTCACCTTTATGTGTTAATCTGACGAAATTTCCTAAAAAATTCATGGTGTGGCAAGATTTATGCAGTTGCGGCAAAAGAAGCATGTCATTTGTTACAGGGGGCTCTATAAATACCGAAAATTACATCAAATAATATTTGCAAAAAATCTTCTTCCTTTCATAAGAGAGCACAATGTGTTCACAAATTTTTGGCCTGAGTTGGCATCATGTCACTATATAAAAAAGCTCATAGTTTTTCTACCAAGAGTGGTCAATACTCTAAATTGTCCGGAGCCAAGACCAGTGAAGAGATATTGAACTTTTGTGAAAAGGGAATCGAAAAGGACAAAAGTCGTGTCCCAAAGTATTGAAAATTTTAAAAACAGATGGGCAGACTGTTCCAAAAAAGTAACTGAAACAACTATCAAATCTCTAATAAAGGGGTTAACAAAAAAGGTCTACAAGTTCATAAGTAGTGGTCAGAAGTATAAAGGTAATATTTTTCTGTGATCTGTACTATAATATCAATTAAATAAAAAAAAAAAAAAAACAATCAAATCTCTAGGATCAACCGTTTCCAAATTATGGAATTTTTTATATGTTAAGATTTATTCGATCGCACTCCTTATAAGTGTTTTAATTGTCTTTAGTATTATATATAATAATATTTTATGTCGAACAATTCACTTTGGAAATACTTTCTTAAAGAAATATAAAAATAAAGTCGGTCAAGATCGATCATCTATTATGAATGTACACCAATATGAGGTGAAACCAATTACGTAGGGTATAATGATGTACATTTTGTGAAGGTAAGTTAAAAAATTAAAAATATTAAAAAAAAACAAGCGCGAATGTTATACTCGGCTCGGCTGAATCTATATACCCACCATCAACTTCTTAAAATTTTTCGTTATATGGAAGATGGGCGGTAAAGTGGGCGAACCATGCCCATTTTTTGTTTCCGAGTTTACAATGGCCCTTGAAGTATTTGTACAAAATTTCGTTGACGTTTCACCTTTTATGGGAGGTGGGCGGTAAAGTGGTGGTTTTTGGTTTCCAAGTTTTATCCACTCCTGAACTATCCGTATAAAATTTCGTTGTCGTACATGCTTTTGTTTAAGAGATATCAGCAGAAAAGTATGAAATGAAGCTACAGCGGGCACCCTGTGTTTCTAGTTTTTTGCCCATTTTTTGTTTATTTACCGATTTTGCCCATTTTCAACATCGATTACCAAACAAACCTTATATAAGATAAATATTTGAGTCAAACAGAATCGAACCAGGATCCAGAAAATATATATATTATGGGGTCTTAAATGATTCCTTCTATTGATGAACATGTGTTATTAGAAATTAGTAATAAGAATTCATCCAGTTAAATTCAGCTAATTATTACCGATGGGGCAATAATTTCCACGATTTTGTTTTAATCTATACAATTCTCGTTAGTTAATCTTCAGATGTATTATTGTAAGCTGTAATCGCTATGACATTTTTATTAAAAAAAATAATAATAATGAGAAATTATTTTAAAATAAATAACAAGATTAAAATTACAAAACACACTGAACCAAAAAGGTACATAAATACAATTGAAAAGTTCATTGTTACAATGAATTTGTGCACTAATTTTGACCCTATGTACAGGTTCATTGAAACAATGAATTGTCATACATTATTATTATAATTCAATGTACAAGTTCATTGATTAAATTTATTCTTACATTGAATCATTCATTAAATAAAATAAATAATTTCAGTGAACAGTACATTGGTTTCAATGAACTCATATTTTGTCCCAATGAAACTATACATTAAAAATGTATTATAATAATAGGCGTGTTCTGTATTTCTTGTTTCTATTTTATTTTATATTAAATGATTAAAGTATATAATATTGAGTTAATATAAATAAAAATTAAATATAAATATAAAAATAAAATTATTACATTTCACTAAAAAATTTAAATAAAAAAATGCATGTAATAATAATATAATATAGTAATTCCTGTTGTCCTCTATATTGCTCAATGATGGTATGGAATATCCATTTAGATGCCACATTGATATGACTACAGCATTATCCTTAACAAAGAAAGTTTATAAATAAAATTTTTAAAATTCGTTCAATTGCTTAAAATATTTGAACTAGTTACCTTTAAATCTTTTTGGTCTATAGAAATTTCCTTATTTTGACGATCACCAGATGTAGCATTCAAATCTTGATTAGTCTGTAATATATTTTTATTAAGAATTCAATTAAAATTTTTCATATATTTATGTATACTTACGAATCGAATCCTCTTGATTTTGAAATCGCAATATTTTTTGAAACCCTGGTATTTAAGGCTAATAACACATTCTTCTGCATCTTAGTGTTTTTATGTACATAAATATAAATGAAATGTAATATTTAAAAACTGTTTAAAATCATAAACATTATTAAACTTACGTGTTATGAAGGCAAGTCTCCAAATTCCTTCTTTTGGGTAATTAATTTAATTTGGTGTATTCCATTATGATGCTCGACTTCTCCTTTGCGAATAAATTATATTTATGTATTTTAATAATTCGATTTATCTTATTTAGTTTTTAATTATTTTCGTTTTTAATATAACACTCATTTTTTTACTTTTTGCTTTTGTTTAAAACGCGTCATTTCTTGTTAAAAGATAAAAGAAAACTGAGTTGTATTTGTTTTCAATTTTTTTATTTCCCGTTAGAAATCATTTATTTCAATATAATTTAATGAAATTTATCATTGGTTCAATGCTTATGTTCATTGTGTAATGCTTCTCTTAATTAAATCAATGTATTAGTACATTGAATAAATTAATTCAATGAACTAATACATTAAATCAATTAACTAATTTACCTATTGTAGTAAGAAATAAATTTAATGAATGGTTTCAATGTAATGTTCATAATAGCGTTAATAATTTCATTGAATATTTTCATTGAAGCAATGAATTTCTACATTAAGTTAATAATTTTTTGGAAAAAAAATTAATGAATTTCATTTAATGTACTTCATTCATTGAAATTACTTTTTTCAGTGCAAGTGGGTTTTTTAAACAAAATTGATTTGAAGAAGTTGTATTTAAGTGGAAATATCAAAAAGTTTTAATATTTATCATAACTTAATCCAAAATAAGCATTTTGCATTAATTAATTTACAAAACATCATAATTTAATAATTTATTATAAAATAATAACTTAATTTGATTAAATTACTTAGAAATTATATTAACGTTGAACTTTTGTATCCTCTAAAACGTAAAACCTTTATTTCTTTTAAAGTTGCTATACACAAAATCTTAAATACTTCAAAATAATTTTATAGCTATACAAATATACAAAGACAACATTTAATCACCTTTCAAGTTTGAGGTCTTTAGTACAAAAAAGTCTTTAATGTCAAAGATTTTGAAGTGATTACTATGTTTGACTTGCAAAGTACAAAAAAAAAAAAAAAAAAAAAACAGAAAATTTGCTAAAATTAGTTTTGCATTTGTATGCATCAATACGTGTGTATTATGTGTACGTATAAATGTATGTGTACGTGCAATAAGGTTAAGTTAACACTGTTACCTTTAACACTTACAAGTAAAATTCACTACTTTTCACTTCACTTTAATACTCTAAAAGACTTTGTTGTGGCTTTAGTTTTCTTCTACTTCTCAAACTTTACAAATTTTGTATAGCAACAGTTTAGGTAAATTTACTTAAAAATGGATTTAAGAATTTCATTCTTAGGAAAAGGACTTAAAGGACAGAATTTTTGTATAAAAATAAAAAGGCAACAAGTGTTTTAAAGAGCTAATAATATTTCTAGTTTATATTTAAGAATATATTACCATAAATATGTATTTAACATTTCAAATAATTTATTTTTTATTTCAAAAATTGTTATTTAGTTCATTTTAAAATTATTAGAACATTTGCCACAAGTATGTATTTAATTTTAGTTCAATGCTGAATTCTTGGAATGAGAATTTTATTTTGCGTTTTATATTGCGTTATGCACAATATTGAAAAAAAGAAATTTAATATGATTTTTTTTTTTTTTTTTCTTAATAAGAAATGAAATGAGATCTTATAAATATTTTTAGTTAAATTTTGTAAAAATTTAATATTTACATCAATATATTATTATTATTATTATTATTATTATTATTATTACTTAGTTGTTTTTCATATCTATATCTGGGTTATTTAATAAAGCTCATTGCTTATAACCTTGGCACTAAAACTCATTATGAATTTATAAATTTTTCCATATAACCACTGACCATAATTGCCGCCTAATTATTGCGGAAATTTCCTAAAATTGTGTATTATTGGAAACATAAAATGTAACTATTGCAGCTGGA
Source organism: Protophormia terraenovae (assembly GCA_951394005.1). Lineage (NCBI taxonomy): Eukaryota > Metazoa > Arthropoda > Insecta > Diptera > Calliphoridae > Protophormia > Protophormia terraenovae. Next base: position 117,304,399 of record OX596074.1, read on the forward strand.
TGTGGTAATCATAATTAACTCTAATCAAACCCATAAAATTCAAATATACACAGACAATGTAAATGTAAAGATTCAATCAGTATCATGATTATCATGCCATCAGATACATATTACTGCATCAAACAAAGTAACAAATCTAATTATTGGAATTAGTAACAATTCATTGAATAATTGAAATATTCAATGGGATGAGTGAATAAATGAATGAATTGCATATGATTTTTGTTTGACTATTCTATGGATATTGTAAACGTTTTACTTATTGCTTTGTTAGGTTTTATTATGAATAGATGTTATAATATTTCTTTTGAAGGTATTTAATACCTTATTAATATTTCATGTTAGTGAGCTATATAATATAATTATTGTTATCTATCAAATATATCACATATCAGACATATTTATTATGTTTGGTTAATTTTAATTAGGAACTTCATTAATATGTAATTAGGTATTTTGAAAGTAAAATGAAATTTTAATTGGAATATTTAAGATAAGTAAATAAAAAATAAAATAGAGAATAACACTATGCAACAAATTGATGATCATCGCGTGGGGGCGGAATCATTCCGATTACACTTGATAGCTCTTGATATGTGTAATAAACCCTCTAAAGGATTTTTCGCTGGTAGGCAAAATTTTTGTTTTATGACCACTTAAACTTTTCTATTTTTGCACCAAGGCAGTTACAGATAAATTGATAAAAATAATATCAATATAGTTCGTAGCTAAAATATTTAAACATAAATGTTTAGAACATTTAAATGGCAATATTTCATTAGAACCTTCTATTCATCTATCTCTAATTATATGGGGGTCATTTCTAGTCCTTTCAAACAAAATTAAACAAAAGTCTATTAAAACTTGAGTTTAATGGGTTAAAATATTCTACAGAAATTTTCTACGTCGAATTTCACTAGGGGTCAGCGAAGGTCCAAAGTTCATATGGTGAAGCGTTTATCCAAAGAAATGAAATTGATGATTATTAATTATATTATTAATTTTATTTACGATTTGTACAAAACTTTTAATTTTATGATATATTTCATTGCCTAGTTTAAGGAGTTTATATAAGAAATGTGGGAAAATTTCATAATTTCCTTTTTTATCAACATATGGTAAGTCGGAAGAATTTTTTATCTTTGGAGACCCCTAGTAAAATTTGAAGAAGAAAATATCTGTAGAACATATTAACCCATTAAACTCAAATTTAAATCGACTTTCATGTCATTTCATTAAAATGGACTAGAAATAACCCCATATAATTAAAGATAGATGAATAGAAGGTTCTAATGAAATATTGCCATTTAAGTGTTCTAAACATTAGTCTCCTGCATAAGATGATTTGAAAAGCAAATACACTTGAATTTCAAGTGTGTGTTTCATAGCCAAAATGTGCATATATATTTATGTCTACATTTTATTGTTGGTTTTTCTTTGTCACAGTAATGATCGCACACACACATACATATGTTTTTTTAGAAAAACATGCAAATAAAACAGAAAAAATCTTTCTTTTTTTTTTTCTTATTGAAGCAATCAAGTGGTCAAGAGGCTTGTATTTTTTTAGCGTCGCACTCTCATGTCTTGTTTGGTCGCTATCATAAAACACTCATGATTTGTTCATAAAGTTGAAGCACATACGCAATATTTGTATGGTTTTAAGTGCCTGCAAAACAGTATTTATTGCTACGCACACACACTGACAACAGCACTTGAAAAATATCAAGTGGCTTGAAATGTTTTATGTTTAAATATTTTAGCTTCGAACTATATTGATATTATTTTTTTTTCAATTTATCTGTAACTGCCTTGGTGCAAAAATAGAAAAGTTTAAGTGGTCATAAAACAAAAATTTTGCCTACCAGCGAAAAATCCTTTGGAGGGTTTATTACACATATCAAGAGCTATCAAGTGTAATCGTAATGATTCCGCCCCCAAAGACATATTTAACGAATATAAATAAAATAATTATTATTATTATTACTATTACTATTATTCTTTTCTTTGTTTTGATTCCATTTCATCACTTGTAAAATAAAAACTAATTTAAATTATTTAAATCATCAACTGTGTCTCAAATATACAAATGTTATTTATTTTATTTAATTAATTACTTTACTGACATTTATGTATTTGATACTGTTTATTGTTTTTAAAGTCATTAAAAGGAGATACATATATGATTTAAAACATTTTTTAAACGTTTATTTAAATTGTTAAATTTGTAATTGAATGTTTTTAATTTAAATGTTTAGTGTAAAGAATACACAGAAAAAAATAAAAATGGACTTCAATTACGAAATTGCTTACATTAATTAATTTTTAATTGTTTTTGCTCCAATCATCAAAATGATTATATTAATAACTAAACTAATTGATTTTATTTTTTTAAAATAGATATAACGAGCTGAAAATTTTTGGAAATTGGCTTAAATTTTTCATTTCTGTATTTTTGTAGACAAATCTTTAATTTTTCTTTATATTTTGTTAGCAGCTAACAATTTATTTAAAAACAAAATTGTAAACCAATTAGAAAATTAATTACATTAATAAATCATATAATTAAATTCCAACATAAACTTAGTTAATAATTTTATCAAAAAATTATTTGAAATATTTTTTTCTGTGTATAAATACTATAATATATTAACTTTATATACATTTTTATATATAAATAATCACGCATTACATACTTGAATGAATAGCTAAATAATCTCTGCTTGCATAAAAATGCCTTCAAAATATTTCCGTTATACGAGGGTGGTTATATTAAGACTTATTTCACTTCCGAGCTACGATAATAATTCGTTATCAAAATGACCATTTTTTATATATGTGTATAATAGGAATGTCAAACGGAACTGTATTTTGGAAATCCTAATATTCCGGATTTCATTATTTCAAATCCCGACACCCCGGTATATATAATAGTTCGGTGTAAAGCAGTGGTGAGTTCTGTAATATAACGTTATATTTTTTATAGTTTAGTATTTAAGTATATCGGTTTTCCTGTTCTAAAGATTTAGTGCGAAATAAATATAAGTGATATTTATATATTTTTTTTCATAAAACTAAATTTAGTGGTAGTGAAAAAATTTGCACTACACTCAATAGTGCAAAATCTGATAAGTTGCTACACATAAGCTGCAAATAAATCTTTTCACTAAGACTTAAAATATATGTGGTTTTTAAATTATTCCAATAAATCACAACTCACTGAATAAACTGTAGTGAGCTATGATGGTAATTATCAAATTTATAATAATTTTAGAACACTACATAATTTATAATTTTTGTTTTATAAATCTTATAATCGAGGGCCTATATTCAAAACGGGCCTCATGCAAAGCACCATTGTTCAGGAGAACAAAAAAACAGTTTATTTCCCTCATTTTTCAACATTTTGCAATCCGTTCTTCTACGAGTTATTAATATTACGTCTACTAAACCACATACTGAAAAATAAATCTTTTAACTCCATTATTCGCAAAGTTATGGTAGATTGCCCGTTTTGTCTTAATTATTTTTAATGTGTTTATAAAATGTTCATATAGCCCGTTTTGTTAATTGGAAATTAAAAAAGTAAAACATAATATTTTTGGGAAAAAAATTCACAATATGTTAAATTTTTCAAAATTTTGCAATCAGGAGATGAAAAAAGCGAAATTTTGTGTTTGGCTGGACCATTTTTAATCATTAGAAATTTCAAATAACAGGAATGTTTACTAAAAGGACGAAAATGTGTTCAAAATTAAAATTATAAATTAAATTTTGAAAAAAAAAAAATAAAAAATTGCATGCGAAAAAAACTGCAAAAAATTTTTTTCCAAAAAATATTTTTGAACCAATTAAAATTGTATTAAATTGCATATTAACAACTCAAAAATTATTAAAACCTTTGAAGTCGATGTTTATTGCACTTTTTATTTAATTATCATTTTTTTTAAGAAACTGCTTTTGGTATCTAAGATAATTTGCTTATAATCACCAATTTAATTAAATTTTGTTCATTCCTGTCTCCAAATCTATGGTATAGAGCTTCATAAAATGTTAATAAGTGTACCTGCGTATGATCTATAAGCATCTTAAAAAGGTTAAAAATCTAACTTCAATGACTTTTTTCTTCAGACTACATTGAGATAACAAAATGTTTGTGAGATATATTAAGAATTTAATTCAAAACGTTTAAAAAAGTTCAAATTGCAAAGAAAATTCCCATTATTTCTCAAGTTTTATTTTTTACATTTCTTTGAAAATCAAACAAAAACTTGCAAATAGCCCGTTTTTCCTTACAAAAAACATACTGTTTGTAGAAAGCCCAAAATCAAAATGTGAAAAACAAAGTGTTAGAATTAACTTTTGACTCCAAAATTAACACCATATATTAAAAATAGAAAACTGAAGAGTCTGACACAAAAAAAAAAAAAAAAAATTTTGTAAATCTGCATGAGGCCCGATTTGAATATAAGCCCTCGATAAGCGTATTTTGTATATATTGAGCCATTAATATTTAAACGAGTAACGTTACTGATTAATTCATCGTCCAACAGCCCGAATACCTAAAGTTAGAAAGATGAAATTTAGACCATATGGTCTCCCTACAAATAGATTCAATGCGAAGGGATATTGGGAAATTCGTATATTTAAAAGAAAATATTTATATACCATACGTTTTAAAATACATTTTAAATTTAAAATTGGTTTGGGGAAATTTATTCACTAAATACAAAATAAAGAATAACCCTTTATTTTGTATTTAATGAATAAAGTTTAAAAAAATGTAGGTCATCTTTCAATTTAGTGAAGAACTTCTAAGATCCACTAACACCAGTAGGGGATTTTTTTTTTTTTTTTGCACTAAAGTATTTAGTGAAGAAAAAAAAACTGTTGCACTAGGCCTGAGCTGAAAAAATGTTCAGTATCACTAATTAATTTTATGTAATGCTGATATTTTTCAACTCACCACAAAAAATCAAAAGATTGTAGTTAAAAATGTTCTACCATCACTGAGTATTAGTGGAAACAGCTAATTTAGAACACTACCTCCAATTCTGATTAACACTAACTTTCAAATAAATTTATGAACCTTTGGGTGATTCCCGTAATTTTGCCTTATAAAAAATATTTGTTTTGAATATTAAGTTGATACAAAAATTTGTTTGGGATTTATGCATGTCAAAGTGATTTTCGTAAAAAGGGTTCATATGGAAGCTATGGTCATTTATGCACCGATTTTCACGAAATATTTATATTTTAATATACTTATGAGCAGGGCAAGTTCAAATATGCACGAAAAAAATTAAAATATGCGCTTGAAAAAGCACGAAAAAATTGGATAATATGCACAGAAATGTGGAAAAAAAGCATGAATATGCATAGAAAAACCAACGATTTTAAATGCACTTTTTGACTTTTAATGTCCGATAGATTTCGATTTTATTAAAAATATAACATTATATTATATTTTCTTTAAAATTTTTACAATGTAATCAAAATATTCATAACAAAATTTTTAGAAATCTTTTGATTAAACTTCAAAAATTCATTAAAAAATGGAGTTTTTGTTAAGAAAACTAATCTTTGTATCCATTTTATGCAAATTTATGAAAAGATTTAAAAAACAAGCTTTTTGTGAAATACTTCTGAAATATACAAATGCTTACTTCCCAAGCGAAATGCTTGAAAACTTGCCCTGCTTATGAGTAATAAAACTCTATACCGGAAGGTCATTTTTATTGAGACTTGGTGAAATAATATGCCCATCATGACCAAAATCAATAAGCTTTATCCTTAAACAAAAAAAAAAAAAAAAAAAAAATCATGCATACCAAATTTTATAAAATTATCATCAAAATTGCTATATGTACTTTGCACACTAACTTTACATAAACAGCCAGCTGACCAGACGGATATCGTTAAATCGGCTCAGAAAGCGATTTTGAGCCGAACGGTATACTTTAAGGTCGAGGTAAGAAGATTCTTTTTATCGTTACAATATCTGCACAAACACTTCATCCTAAACCCTATGGTGGTATAGGGTATATTTCTATTTTAATTATCTGTCAACGTTTTTACTATATTTTAGTTACAAGAATGTCCATTAAATGTTTTAAAACCTTTCACTACATGTGTAAAGTGTTTATGTATGTTTGTCATTCCATTTGTAGTTTCTACAATATTCATCTAATACCCCAAAAAGGATATTTATTCTATGTCCTTATTGATAGGGAAGTCGATATAACGATGTTCGTTTTTCTGTTGAAATCAGTTTTTATAAAGCCCCAGTTATCGGATATATATGTTTTATACATCAGTTTGCGAAATCAGTTTATAAATAGCCAAAATATCGCCAAAAAATAGAACATACCTCCAAAAGTTGTATTCGTTGTCGGCTTTTCTAAGCTCCTATAAAAGCTATTGACTTCGTTTTTGTACGACAAATTCAGAATCTTTTTTTTGCCGATTTTCATTAGTATCAGACCCTGCAGGAATACGGTTTTAATGCTGAAAAATGTTCCTAATTAGAACGCTAAAAAAATTTGAAATAAAAAGAGGGGCTGAAAATTATTGAAAGAAATTTTATAATTTTTTTCAAAAACATCAGTTCTGCATTAAAGGTGATAAAACATTTGTACTGGCAGAATTTTTATGGTAAATGTATCAGATTAATATAATATAAGAAATTGAAACTTTCAAATAACTTTTTGATTACTTACTTTTGGCTATATTAACAGACTACCACAGCGTATGAATAATGTATATATATAAAAAAGTAACGTGACTGACTGACTGATTCATCATCCCACAGCCCCAACGGCTGAAGCTAGAGAGACGAAATTTGAAACATAGGTGGGTCTCTCCCCATATAGATCCACTAAGACGGGATTTTTGGAAATTCGAATGTTTAGGGGGTAACAAAGGGTAAAAACTGGTAAAATCGGTAACTTTATATATCCCAAACTAATAAAGATACAAAAAAAGTTGAATAGTTATCGTTATTCATTTAAAAAATAATTGGACAGGTGTCTGGTACTTTTTTGAAAATCGGCCGTTTTAGGGAGAAAACGGGTAAAAACTGTATTTTGGTATTTTTTTCGGCACCATATGTATCTTTGAAGAATTCACAAGGAGGGACTTTGTGGTACTTTTTCGTTCTTCGAATGGTACTTTTTGAATATTCTATAATTATGAACCTAGAAACATGAAATTATGGATATGTGATTCTTAGTTAATGAGAATCCATAAGAGGGGACTTTGTGGTACTTTTTTTTGGTATTTTAATGGTACTTTTTGAATTTTTTAGAATTATAAATCTAGAAATATGAAATTGAGGACATAAAGTGCTAAGTGAATGAGAATCCATAAGAGAGAATTTTGTGGTACTTTTTCGTTCTTCTAATGGTACTTTTTGAATTTTCTATAATATTTAACATAGAAACATGAAATTAAAGATATGTGGTCCTAAATGAATGGTACTTTTTTAATTGTCTATAATTATGAACCTGGAAACATGAAATTGAGTACATGTGGTGCTAAGTGAATGAGAATCCATAAGAGGGACCTTTGTGGTACTTTTTTTGTTCTTCTAATGGTATTTTTGAATTTTTTATAATTATGAATCTAGAAATATGAAATTAAGGACATGTGATGCTAAGTGAATGAGAATCCATAAGAGGGGACTTTGTGGTACTTTTTTCTACTTCTAATGGTACTTTTTTGAATTTTCTATAATAATGAACCTAGAAACATGAAATTAAAGGCAAGTGTTTTTTTAATTATTTTTTTTATTTTCTGTAATATTTAACCTAGAAACATGAAGTAAAAGTTATGTGGCCCTAAGTGAGTGAGTATCCATAAGAATGTTCTGTAATATACATCATAAAACATAAAATTGAAGATGTAAAGTCCTAAGTGAATCAGAATTTTGTGGTTCTTTTTCTTTCTAATATTAGAAATCTAATATTAAAGATTTATTGTTATTTATAAATGATAATTCTCAGGCTCTATTAGTCACATTCCTTTATACTAAAAAAATAATAGGAATATTGGTAGTTTTTTAACTTTCGAATGTTAAAGATGTTAAAAATTGGTACTTTACTGTCACCCAATTGTACTTTTCGAAAATCCTATTTTAAATTTATTTTATAGTATGGTTTTTATAAAAAAAATTTCCGCTAACGAAGTAGCGGGTTAACAGCTCGTATGTAATATATGTATTATACTTAAATTATACTAAATCAATATTTCTAATTTTATCAAATCTTTACTTAAACATTTAAATCGTATTCACATCCCTCCTTAATATTTACATATACATATTTCTACTTAAGTAAATTTGTGTATGTGTCTTTGAGTTGTCACAAATTGAATGTGAAAGCGTATGTATGTGTTTATGTGGAACATTAATACAAATAAATGAATGTTATTCCGTTATAGTATAATAAATCTGTTGTTTTTAAATATATAACGGTTGAATGCATCATAAAACTTCACAAGCAACATGTCGTACCACATGACATATGAGTGTCAAATTAAAGGAATAAAATCCCAATTTTTTGCTGTATTCATCAACATTTGATATTTATGAATGTTTTTATATTTTTTTATTTCACTTTTTTTCAATAACAGTACAGGATCAAGGCTAAAAGAAACTGAAATGAATGTATGAATAAATAAATAAAAAATATATTTTTATGTTTATTTTTTATTTGTCCGTTTGTATATAAAGCAAACTTACAAATAAACATGTATATTAAAATTTGCATATGTGAATGTACAAAGAACTATTTATGAACTTGTATTCCCATTTATTTATTTTATTTTTTTAAGCTTTATATATATAAAAACAAAAACTAACATTGGATTTAAAACTTAATGTGGTATGCGAGAATGTACACCAAAAATTTATAGGTTACAAGTTAGGTATTAAATTTTAAATTTAATTAAAAAAATGTATTTTTCTAATCAATATAGAGATTTTTGGTTAAAGCAGAAGTTTTTACATATATATTGAAAAAATTTAATTTGTGAGTATGCCCTAATAACTACATATTTTAATAATTTTAGACTGAAACCAAACAGCATATCAAAATAATAAAAAAAATATATATTTGCAAATTGTATATAAAGTTCAATCTATAACGCTACTTACTTTTAATCTGTAAATAATTTATACGAAATTTTTGTTTTTATACCCTTTTATACAGAATGGATATTTATATGAATTGAGTTGTAAATAGAGCAGCGTTCTAAAGTAATACATAATATACCCTACTTATGACTAAAGGGAAACATTATTTGTAAATATAAGTAAATCAAGTTTATTCCAACGAGAAGTAAAACTTTTAGACCTTCACACCAGGGAACATAATGATTACACAGGTTGATATAACGAATATTTTTTTCTGCGGTTCGGGATATCTCAGTCAATTCAGATATATGTACGTACATTAAAGTGCCTTGATTTGTATGGTGACAAAAAAAGTTTCAAATGTACCCTCTCAAAAATTAAATATTGATATATTTTCAACTAATTCGCAAAATATTTCGGTTCCATTATTTCATTTACGTGAGCTGGACCATTTTAAAATACCTCCAAAATATGGTTTTCGATCAACAGTATACACAATTTTTAACTTTTTGTCAAAATATTACAACATGATAGAAAAACAACGTCTACATTCATATTGAGTAAAAAAAATTTTTAAATTTGTTTTTATTCTCGTGAAATTAAAATTTTAATAAAATTTTCAATGATTTTATTTTAAATGGTATTTTATTAAAGTTTGAATATTTTGGAAATTTTTCATCGTAAATTATATTTTAGAGCATCATTGGAAAGGTCTCATTAAGTACTATTGATATGTGCATTCATTTAACACTTTAGTTGGTCAAATAATATTTTGGGATTTCCGGTCCGTAATTGGTTAATAAGTTAATTTTAACGGCAAATAAATGATTAGTTAAGGATGTAAATGTCCCCAAAGGCATAAATTGAACAAAAAAAGCTGTAAATTCGCGTAAAACAACGGCTATATTTCAAAAACTCCTTCTTATTCCATTACTATCGCGGTTTTAAATGAACTTATTATGTTTTTTATAAATTCATTAATCTTTAAGTGCAATAAGTACTTCCATGCGACTGATTTGCGAAAATTGATAATTTATCCTTTTGAAGACTAAATGCATAATTTAACTCTTTATAGGTTAATTACGTATTATCTTCAATAGTAACAGGATTGAACTTTGCTATGGTGCATTAAAACTTAACATATTTTGTAAAATGTCCGAAATAGGGTAAGTGCACCTAATGTCGGCATGTACCAGTAGTCGGCATTTTTAATTTAAACCGAAATAATTAACAAAAGCGAATACTAATTATTGATGTAAGATAAATTTTGCTATGAAAATATATTTATATTTTTAGTGCAAATGTTTAAAATATACTAATAGTAGCAGTTTTTTGGCAATTTACTCAGTTCTTAAAGAACATATTTTTGATATCAGTTTTTAGAATAAAATTAAAGAAAGACCAATTTCAAAGATGATATTAATTATAATAATCCAAGTTGTATTTTAACAGAATATTATTCAGAAGATAGACAACAATTGAAACTTTATGTTAAATGTGTAAAATTTTCCGTAAAGAATTCCAATTCGGGCTTTGATGGCTGCCGACCTTAGAAACTTAAATTAATAATTTTCTATAGTCGGCATGTCATGTTAATTGAGAGATAATAATGTAATAAGCACTTCGGACCTAATTTTTTCTTGCAAATACATTTAGACCCTATTATAAAAATATTTCGTCGGAACTATGTAATGATGAACTGTTATTATAAAGGGTCATTTTATGTTTGTAAAAAATGTGTTAAAAGTGATTTAAAACATAACAATCATACATAAGAATATTCTACAGAATTTTTCTACGTAAAATTTTACTATGGGTCGCTGAAATGTAAAATTGTATCTGTTGGACCATTTTTTCCAAAAAAAAGATTAACTATAAAATCTATCCAATATTTTGTTCAAATTTTTTATTACTTTTTAAAATTATGTTATATTTCAGAGCATAGTTTAGGGCATTTACATACAAAATGTGTCAATAAATTTCATGCCGACTATTGGATCGTCATATGCCGAACACTGGAAAAATATGCCGACTATAGGTAAATTCGATGTATTTTATAAATTGCAATAAAATGGCCAATTAAACATCTAACAAAATTTGAAAGAGTACAATTCAATAAAGTGGTGCAATTGCTCGTTATCCAAATATCATGATCACGTTCCGAAATATAAATCTTGAAAGACAGAAAAAAAGTTAAACTGCCGACCACCGGTACACTTACCCTATATAAAATTAAATGTATGAACAAAAAAAATATGATAAAAAAAATGTTAGTAAAATCTTAATATTCCGCGACTGAAAAAGACATTAATTATTTAAATGAATATTCAAGGTTGTATAATAATTTGAAGTAAATTTTCTTAGAACTAAAATTTTGATGATGATATTGAAAGAAATACGTAATTTTAGAGGTGTTTTGAAAATGGCCCAGCTCACGAAAATTTTTATATTGGGAAGTAATATTTTGGGAATCATATAATAACTTACTAATCTTCATTTCTAGAGGGGTACATTTGAAACTTTTTTTCGTGAGGCACTTTAATGTATTGTCTTTGGTTCTCGTTATAAATCCCTGTTTGTAGCATATATCGAAAACGACTTGTCTGATTTGGTTCAATAAAATATCAAAAATTTTGATATAACATTTCTTTTAATTTTTACTCACATTATTTTTTAATACGGTCATTAGTTATGGAGATATTAATTTTTATAGCCACCATCAAAAAGATGTGGGGTATATTGATTTTGTCATTCCGAATATAACATGTCAAAGGAATCATTTAAGACCCCATAAAGTATATATTTTCTGGATCCTGGTTATATTCTGAGTTGATCTATCTATGTCCGTCCGTCTGTCTGTTGAAAGTAGGATAGAGCTCAAGCGGGACAACCTAGGGGGACAAAATTTGGCTCAAATATCTTATTTGTTGGGTATTGAAAATGAGAAAAATCGGTTCATAAACAAAAAAGTAATGGGCAAAATACTAGAAACACAGGGTGTCCGTTGTAGCTTCATTTCATACTTTTCTGCTGATACGATAACGAAATTTTGCACAGATAGTTCAAGGGTCGATCTAAACTTGGAAACAAAAAATGGGCGTAGTCCGCCTACTTTTCCGCCCACCTCCCATATAACGTAAAATATGAAAAAGTTGATGGTCGGTATATAGATTCGGCCGAGTCGAATATAACATTCGCGCTTGTTTTTTTTATAAAATTATAAAAATTCGAAATTGAAAAAAATCCAAATTTTGATTCTTTGGACATAAAGATAAAAAAAACATATTTTATTCTAAATTAGTGAAGATATTTATTTACAAATTTTATTTAACCAGCTTTAAATCCAAATATCTCAGGTAAAGAAGAAAATCATTTACTTTTCAAAATAACTTTTAGATTTTTAGAGGTTCTCATAATAACTCACAGGAATTTTAAATTTTCCCACGCACCACCTGACATATTTTAATTCTTTATGATACAAATGAAACAAGAGTAAAAAATGTTTGTACATCATAAAAAAATATTCCCATAGTGTTCTTAAACAAAACTTCTAAACCATATTTTAACTGGTCGCGCAGCATGAAGCCGTGCATATAATGACAGCTCTTTTCATGGTAATCAATTTTGTTCAGCACAAGTGATCTCGTGATCGTTTTACCCCCGCATAATAGATAGACTGCTTTACAGAGCATTATTTGGGTGAAATGGGCTTATTGTCGATTTTCCTGTTTGGCCGAGCTTTTGATTAGAGGTTCCCCTTTTCATCACCCACAACAATTCGATGCTTGTAGATAAATTCCAGTACACATACTCCCAACTAGTATATAAATATTTTGTGTATTTGCCATGAATTTTTTCGCACATCAAAATCGCCACTTTTAAATAGCATAAAACAGGCATGACATCTTGTTTCCACTAAAGCACCCCATCGCTTTTGTTAATAACAAAATACGAGGGCGGATCAATAAGTCCGTGACTTTTTGAACGAAACACAGTGTTTTTTGTAAAACAAAAATTTATTTTTCAACATAATCTCCTCTTAAATCAATACACTTAGTCCAATGTTTCTCCAGTTTTTGTATCCCTTCCAAAAAATAGGATTTTTCGAAGTCCTTAAAATAGGCATTTGTTTGGTCAATAATTTCATCGTTGGAGCTGAATCTCTTTCCACCGAATAATTTCTTTGGGTTTGGAAATAGGAAATAGTCACTAGGGGCTAAATCCGGAGAATATGGCGGATGAGGTACCAAATCGTAGCCCAATTCATAGAGTGTCGCCATTGAGACTGTACACGTGTGCACCCGTGCATTATCTTAATGAAAAATAACTTTTTTTTTTGCCAATATGGGGTCGTTTTTTTTTTAAATCCTCATTAAATCGGTCTAATAAGTTAGCATAATATTCAGCGTCATTTGTACTAGTGCGACCACAACGAAAGTCAGTAAACCACTTTTTTATCATTGAAATCGATGGTGCAGAGTCCCCATAGTATTTATCGACCTTTTCCTTGGTTTGATTGACGTTTAATGAGCACTCGAAATTCACTTTTTTCCATTTTTAGAAAAATACACGATGTTGTATGTTTTCAACAGCAGTTTAGCGCAAAATAAATAACGACACTTGTTCCAAATTTGACAGTAGTCTATTAACAGGTGGTACTTGATGGGAACAGTGTTGCATTTCATATAACTGCGATGGAAGTTCGAAAAGTCACGGAAATATTGATCCGCCCTTGGTTTCTATTTCTCGGGAACATCAGGACTTGGTGACTTAATTCTATTATGACTTATTCTATTTTAATACTTTAGTTGGTCCTTTGATCGACTTCGATTTCTAATTCTACCTCCTTTTAAAAAATAATTAATATATATTTATTTGAACACTATTTTAGACCAATTCGCCGTCCCCTAAAAAATAATCATGGACCCTCATTTAAAACATCATGTTTTAGAGTACTTTAAAAACGACTTTGCCCATAATCAAAATAGTCTATTTGTTTTATTCCATTTATTATTTTATGCTGTAATAACAATATTTTAAAAAGAAATTGTATATATATATAATATATAAATATACTATATAAAAATTAATGTGTGTTTGTTTGTATGTATGTATGTATGTATGTATGTATGTATGTATGTATGTATGTATGTATGTATGTATGTATGTATGTATGTATGTATGTATGTATGTATGTATGTATGTATGTATGTATGTATGTATGTATGTATGTATGTATGTATGTATGTATGTATGTATGTATGTATGTATGTATGTATGTATGTATGTATGTATGTATGTATGTATGTATGTATGTATGTATGTATGTATGTATGTATGTATGTATGTATGTATGTATGTATGTATGTATGTATGTATGTATGTATGTATGTATGTATGTATGTATGTATGTATGTATGTATGTATGTATGTATGTATGTATGTATGTATGTATGTATGTATGTATGTATGTATGTATGTATGTATGTATGTATGTATGTTTGTTTGTTTGAAGTCTATAGCCGCCTAAACGGCCAAACCGATTTTCTTGCATTTTTCACAGTGTGTTCCTATATGCCTGGAAGGAAAAATAGGCTACTTTTTATTTTGAAATTCCATGTAGGCAAAGTGCCACGCCCACTTACTAAATAACTATTAAAAGTAGTATATCTCGGAAATTGGTAATACTAGAGTCCTCAAATTTAGCACGAACAACTTTGACACCTATATGAACATTCTGGAAAAAAAAATTGGCGAACTAGCAATAGGGGGTGTGGCACATCCCACTCCTAATATTGCTTGCCAATACCAAATGCCGTAAATTTAGGAAACTATAACAGTTACATTTCCCAAATTTTGTACAATAAACTTAAATGTCAATGTGAACATTTTTTGCAAAAATGGGCGGAAAAGAAATAGTAGGCGTGTCATCTATCATATAAAGTTAATACCAACATTTTTATATCTGGGAAACTATAAAACTTAGAGAGCTCAAATTTTGTACGACTAGCATTAGCTTAAATATGAATATTTTGGACAAAAATTTTTACACTAGCAATAGTGGTCGTGGCACCTCCCATATAAAGAAAATATAGTTCTAAAATTTTGTCGGAACCACTTTAGTATCAATATTAATATTTAAGAAAAATATGGGCGGACTAGAAGTAGGGGGCATGGTACTTCTCATTTGAATTAAATGCAAAAAATTGTATATCTGGAAAACTATTGGAGTTGGAATGCTCAAATGGGGGTATGGTTCCTCCCATAAAAATTAAATACAAAAATTAGTATATCTGGGAAACTATTAGAGCTTGAATTTTCAAATTTTGCACGGGAATTACTAAATAAATATATTTTTTTAATCCTTTAATTACTATGTATTTCATTTCAGGGGGTGGCGAAGCACACCGGGTAATAGCTAGTATAAATATAAATATAAACGTATATTCACAAATATCCTTTGAATATTTCATATTAAAAGTATTTTCTTTTCTTCTCATTTTTGATTTCTACTTGTTTGATTTTTATCCTTTAAACATTGTTGACATACAATATTCACACATATGTATAAGATACACACTCACACACACACACTAACACATAAATACATTGTATATTTAAAGTACATTCAATACATTAATACATACATGACATTATATCTTTAATCTAAAGCTTTTACATTAAACAGTTGTCTTTTGTAAATAAATCCGTAGGATATAAACTAATATAAGTAGATATTTTTGTATCTAATATTTATATCTAAAATAAAGGTAAAATTGTGTTTCACATAAAAACATATATTTATATATACATATACATTTATTTTATTCTATTTCTATTTATTTCCAAAGGATTTTGTTTGAATAAAAATGTTATTTTATATTTTTGTTGATTTGTAACAGATTTAAATATATTATTCTTTATTATTTTTTTTTTCTTTCCTAATATATAGATATTTATATATATGTAATTTGAATTTATTTTTATCTGAGTATTTATTTCAATTAATTTTACTGTCAAAGATTAGCTTTGGTATACATAAGTTAAATTTAAATCAATGTCAATCAGTTAAAGTGTAAATGAAATTTAGTTTGTTTGCTTTAAATTTTTATTATTTTATAAAGTAAATTAAATTTGCAAATGGAATTGATTTATATAAATGTTTTTATATAGAAAAAAATGTTGACAATTTTATAAAATAGTATCTAAAGTTTTTTAAAAGTTAGAAATACAACAGTATTTTTAGGAATATTTTAGACAAACAATAGGAAATACTAAGAAAAAATATAAAATTAATTCAGATAAAAAATATTTGTGTTTTTGTTGAGATATTTTAAAATTTCTTTGAAATACGTATTTCAATAGTTTTTGATGAACATTAAAAGCGTAGAAGGAGAACCATTAGCCACAGGGGAGAACAAAGTAAAGTTTTTTGTGGTTCTAATAGATTTTTTTTTGATGATGGAATGAGGTAGACGTGATTAATTCAAAGTCCTTGAAAATATTTTGGTGTAGATATTATATATATATATATATATATATATATATATATATATATATATATATATATATATATATATATATATATATATATATATATATATATATATATATATATATATATATTTTCCAATATATTATTGGATTTTCATCGCTTTTTGAGGAATTTTGGGATTCCTTTTATAAAAATCTTATTTCTAAACTTTATTATATCAAATGACAGTCAACAATCTCTGACTTATTTTTAAATAAACCACCTTGCCTAGCTAGCATAATATCATTTTTATATGAAGAAATTTAATTTTTTAATTTTTTTTAATATCAATTTTAGTAATTAACATGATTTTTACAGATATTTTTCGATGATCTAAAGTAATATCATACACTGAAAAAATTCAGCACAAAATTCTTTAATTTAGTGAAAATTTCAAAATTGCATAAAACTTTTGCATTTCAATATATATGTATATATATATATATATATATATATATATATATATATATATATATATATATATATATATATATATATATTAGGGTGATCGACGCTGTTTTCCAACCGGTTTTAAAACCGGTTTTTTCAGTCAATGTGCTGTCGGTTTTTTCAAAATGTTCATTTTTCGAATGTCGAATAGACCGGTTTTTTTAAACACAAAAAACCGGTTTTAAAAATAGCAGTTTATTTCAAAAAACATGTACTAAATAGCGATAGTAATATTTGAAAATTTTGAAATAATTTTATAAATATTCATAAAGACTGATTTCTTATATTTTTAAAATATAGTTTAAGTCTAAATTGGAATTTATTCTGTAATATTAAACAAATAAATAATTAATAATTATCCTGTATGACCCAATTTAATTTTTTTGATCCAATATTTCCTTTATTTTTTAAAGGTGTTGTGTTAAAAAAGTTTCACCTGCAGAATCGTTTCAATTGAGACAGGCTTTCGTATTAAGCCATGGTTTCTGTTTATGCTAACTAAAATTTAGATGATTTTTCCTACAATTTTGAAACATAATTATCTTCTAGTCATCTAGATATATAATTTGCTTAGCATTTTTTTTTTTTTTTTCTCTCCAGAGCTTTCTGAAGCTACCAAACGACGTAGAAAATTAAAATTTGGCTTAATTATAAAACTTTTTGTCCAACAAATCCTAATGGAGCCATATTTTGAAATGTTTATCAGGGAGCGGATATAAGAGGATTTATGTGTCTTTTTCTAAGAATTTTTTCTCTTTCTAGAGCTTTCTAAAGCTCCCAGAACACATAGAGAATTAAAATTCAGCTTAATTATAACCCTATTCGTCCTACAAATCCTAACGGAGCCAGATTTTGAAATCTCTATCAGGGAGCGAAAATACGTGGATCTATGGATTTAAATATATCTTTCCTAAGCAATGTTTCCTTTCCAGATCTTTCTGAAGCTCCCAGACGACGTAAGAAACTAAAAATCCGCATACTTATAAAACTATTTGTTCAACAAATTCTAACAGTGCCAGATGTTTCTATCAGGGACCAAAAAGTATGTTTTGGTATTAAGAACTTTTGAGTTGCTATACTTATTGTTTGCTCTCCAAATCCTATAAAAAACTGATTCTGTATTTCGGCCAGGGAGCGCATTTACGACGATTTTTTTTATTTTGAAAGGTTTACGAATTTAAAACCTTAATCAATATAATTCCAATAAATTTGAACGGCTTCAAATAATTGACTTCGATTAGGGAGAGGAAGGTGTCTAAATGTTGTTCATATTTTTTCTTTTAATTTTCGGATTTGTTTGTGCATATTTTCATTATTATATTATTTTTCCTGACATTGTTAGGCTTTTACGCTTGTATTTAATAAATTTTAACTTAATCATAAGAATTGATTTTTTTTAAAGAAATGTAGTCTTTTGATATAAATATTAACTTTTGCAAAAAACCGGTTAACCGGTTTTTTCTGAATTTCAAAAAGTGCAACCGGCTTTTTTAAAATACCAACTATTCGAAAACCGGTTTCTCAAAAAAGTCGAATAATCGATCACCCTAATATATATATATATATATATATATATATATATATATATATATATATATATATATATATATATATATATATATATATATATATATATATATATATATATATATATATACGCCAATTATATGAAAGTTTGTAAAGATGCTATCCCATGTCTGGTTTCTTGACATCTATGAGATATACATTAAACTAAAGCTAATCACTTCATCTTTAAAATTCTGCCCTCTAAATTTAAATTCAGTGAATGGCGCAAATTCTCTATCAAAAAAACTGGAAAATTTCAAACATCTTAAATTTTTGGTTTCATTTTTTATCACCGCATAACTTTTCAACGGATAGTAAACCGGATACTCATTATACAGCAAATTAATTTCTTAAGTCTTATTTTTTGACAAGTTAATGGTTTAAATCAAAAAGTTTTAAATTGTCAGTGCAAAACTAAAATTAATCCAAAAATCTTCGAAAGTTTCAACAGGTTTTTTAATTTTTTTTTAAGTTCTAAATGCCTGTATTTCCCTGAGATTTTATGCAAATGATTTAAAATTTAGGATTTCTTAGTTAAGATCTTAGTAAGATCTACAAAAAGCTGTTAACACTTTTTCTAATTTTAAAACAAACTTTTGTAATGCAAGATACTTAAAGTAGTTTTCAAACAATTTCGAAATTTTTTGATTTTCCTCATATAAAAAGAATAGAGTAAATATTTTTATTGGACCAAAACTATGTCACATGCAATTTGCAATGAACACCATGTGTTTGTAGTGTTTGGCCCATAACTTTTTGTTACCAAACAAATCTTATATAAGAAAAATATTTAAGCAAAATTTCGACCTTTTAACAGAAAGACGGACAGACGGACGTACAGACATATTTAGATCTACTCAGGATCCTACAAAAGTCAACAAGCACAATATAACTCCCTCCTTCTTATCGATAAATGACGAATGGTCCCCCTTCTACCAAGACATTAATTTTTTTAAATCGTTAGGGTTTGTTCAGACATTTTATACCCATCATCAAAAAGATAGGGGGTATATTAAATTTGTCATTCCGTGTGTAACATGTCGAAGGAATCATCTAAGACCCCACAAAGTATATATTTTCTGGGTCCTGGTTAGATTCTGAGTCGATCTAGCTATGTCCGTCTGTCTGTCTGTTGAAAGCAGGATAGGACTCGAACGGGGCAACGTAGGGAGACGAAATTTGGCACAAATATTTATCTTATATAAGGTTTGTTTGGTATTGAAAATGGGTAAAATCGGATAATAAAAAAAAACTAGAAACACAGGGTGTCCGTTTCGTACTTTTCTGCTGATATTTCTTCAACAAAAGCATGTAAGGACCAATGTAAACTCGGAAAAAAAAAATGGGCGTAGTCCGCCCACTTTACCACCCCTTCCATATAACGCAAAATTAGAAAAAGTTGATGGTGGGTATATAGATTCGGCCGGGTCAAATATAACATTCGCACTTGTTAATATTAAGAAGAAAAATCAATTTAGTTTAATAAATTTTCTTCCATACAAATTTCCATTTTCAGTTACCTATAACTGTAGGGTATTTTAATTCTGATGACATTGTTTTTATATATTTCTTTTTATTTTATCGCAAATTTTTTCAACCTCTCTAAATTTATCTCCTATACAACAATAAAATCTAAAAATCATTTAATAGAATTTTATTTTTACTAAACGAATTTATATAAACAAAACAAAAATTCAGATTTTATAAAAAAAAAAAAAAGTTTAAAACTCATTTAATTTTTATGGGAATTCTTTTTGTTTGCCTTTGCCTTTTTTTCTCTATATTTTATGTAGTTTTTTTTTTTTTTAATCTTTTTACCGCAGTACAACAGCATATTTCCTAAATTGCTTTTTCCCACTCATTGTGGTTTAGAAATTTATACAAATTAGTTGTTAACAGTATTAAGGAGATAAAAATTAAAAAAGAAATACCAAAAAATGTAACAAGTAGCATTTTAAACAGCTGAGCACAGATTTTTATTAGTTAGCATCAATTTTATTTGGTACAAGTGACATTTTTGACAATAGAAACATAATACTTGATAAGGGTACTCAAAAAAATAAGACCAATCGAAAAGAAAAATTAACTTTAAAACTTATAATAAGTATATTTCAATCATTCAATCTGTCAAGTGTAATACAGCTTTATTTAAAAAATAAGAATTTTCAATATACAACTTATCCTTATTCTTTGCTTTTGTAAATAGGCCACATTAACCTCTATATTTAAGAAAATATAAATAACATACATTGTTTTCAATTTGAATTATTACAAATAAATTGTTGTTTGAAAAATATCTTTACCATTAACTTTTGTTCTCTTTACCGTTGTACTTAAAAATATTTTTGCAATTTTCTTCTTCCACAACTATTGATCTTTACATTTTCCAAGGTGTTGCTATGAAATTTAACATTCTGTTGTAAATAGTCTTTGTTGCTGCGTTGTTGTTGTAAGTGATTTTGACCTGATTTTGTTGGCTGACAAACATGAAAAGCTACCGTAAATTTTGTGGTATGAACTTCCAAGAAACTGAAGTATTTTATGTGTGGCAATGCATATCTTTATATTGTATGTGGTTTGCTTGCAAATGTTTAGGTGAGTGTATATAAAGGGTCATTTGATAGTAGTGGTTTTAATTAAATATATTATACGCACACTCCGGCAGTTCCTGATGTCACTTCTTATAAATTATAGAATTTAACATTTAATATATTTAAGTAATTTTATGAGTAGATGTTAAGGCAATTGTTGTGAAATGTATAAACTTGGTGGAGTGGTGTAGAACTATGTCAGGCAAAAGTAAGTATTAATACAGTGAACGAATAGGCTGCAAAATTATTTATTAAATTTCTTTCTAGGGCTTAATTTGGCTAAAATGCATTTAAACTTTTCTGTCAAAAATCGATTTTTTATAAAATTGTAAATCTTGGCTAAAACGCTTTTAATGGAAAAGGTTAGTGATCGCCTATTTTTCCTTCCTGTGTCGTAGGCGAAATTAGTTCTGAGGATGTTCACATAGTTATACGAGAGCATACCAAATACCAGGATATGAATTAATTACATCATTAATGATTAAAAACCTACACAGAAAAAAGTAAAAATGGACTTCAATTACGAAATTTGTAATATTAATTAATTTTTAATTGATTTTTTGTAATATTAATTAATTTTTAATTGATTTTGCTCCAATCATCAAAATTATAATATTAATAACTAGAATAATTGATATTATTATTTAAATAGATGCAATTAGCTGAATATTTTTGAAAGTTTATTTAAATTTACTTCATTTTTGTACTTTTATAGACAAATATTTAACTTTTCTTTATATTTTATTAACAGCTGTCAATTTATTAAATTCCAATATAAAGTTAATTAATAATTTTAATAAAAAATTATTTGAAATATTTTTTCTGTGTACTAAGACTTGAAATAATTGTTTAAAGTTTATTATTTAATGCGATCTTAGCTGTAGGACTTTTGGAAAAATTGAAAAAATTTCCCAGATTATAATGATACCAAAGCCAGGGAAGGATCTAACAGTTCCATCTTCATATAGACCCATTAGCTTGCCGCCTTGCCTGTCAAAGATATTCGATATTCGAAAAAGTATTTAAAGGAAAAATCATATCGTTTTTAAATAATAATAGCATTATCCCAGTTCACCAGTTCGGTTTCCGCGAACATTATGGTACTATCGAACAAGATAACCGTTCAACTAGAGAGATTAGAAAATCCTTTGAACAGAAAAAATATTGCTCTGCCATTTTTCTGGATGTGGCACAAGTACCAAGGTCTAATGTACAAAATTAAATGCTTATTGCATCCTAATACTCATAGTAACAGAGTCTTACCTTTCCAACCTATTATTTAAGGTAAAGTATAATGGCATGTCCATTATGAAATCAATGCTGGTATTCCGCAAGGAAGTGTTCTCGGAGTGACACCCTACCTAATATAAACCTCTGATTCGCCAACTTCCAATAAATTAACTATCTCTACGTTTACCGATGATACTGCAATTTTTTTATAAAAGTAAATGAACTCAAAAGTAAACACGTTATATTTGCGTTCAGGTTGGGAATTTGTCCTCCTGTCTCGCTTAACAATGTAAATATCCCACAGTCTGACCACGATACTTACCTTTGCAAACATTTAGACAGACTTCTTAATTGTCGTCGGCACATAGAAGCCAAAAACATATGAGAATCAAAGCTTCCAATATGCACTGGCTAATCAACTAGCAATCAAAATTAAGCCTGGACTGTAAAGTCATTCTGTTTAAAAGCATCTTAAAACCAATGTGGATATATTGAATCCAATTATAGGGAACAGCGAGTAATACCAATACAGATCTTATGCAGAGGGCCCAAACAAAAATTCTTAGAACCACGAGAGAAGCACCATGGTATATAAGAAATGAAAATATTCATAAGGATTTGGAAATACCATTGGAAAAGAAGAATTTTTTTTTTTTTAAATTCGTGAAAGATACGTCTTGAAACTACAGCTTCACCCTAACACATTGACAAGAAAGTTATTCAAAACACAAATATCATCAAGGATTCGTAGAACCGATCTAACAATTGATTTTTATACCCACCATCAAAAAGAGGGGGGTATATTGATTTTGTCATTCCGTGTGTAACATGTCGAAGGAATCATCTAAGACCCCACAAAGTATATATTTTCTGGGTCCTGGTTAGATTCTGAGTCGATCTAGCTATGGCCGTCCGTCTGTCCGTCTGTTGAAAGCAGGATAGGGCTCGAACGGGACAACGTAGGGGGACGAAATTTGGCACAAATATTTGTCTTGTATAAGGTTTGTTTGGGATTGAAAATGGGCAAATCGGATAGGAAAATCGGTTAATAAACAAAAAAGTTATGGGCTAAAAACTAGAAGCACAGGGTGTCCGTTTTATACATTTCTGCTGATATTTCTTCAACAAAAGCATGTACGACAACGAAATTTTGTACGTATAGTTCGGAGATTGATATAAACTCGGAAACCAAAAATGGGCGTGGTCTGCCCACTTTACCGCCCACCTCCCATATAAGGTGAAAATCAACGAAATTGTGTTCAAATAGTTCAAGGACCAATGTAAACTCGGATAGAAAAAATGGGCGTGGTCCGCCCACTTTACTACCCACTTTACCGCCCCCTCTTATATAACTTAAAATTTGAAAACGTTGATGGTGGGTATATAGATTCGGCCGGGCCGAATATAACATTCGCGCTTGTTTTTTTATTAAACTGAACACTTATTGTTAGGCCTACATATTATAGGCAGATCTAATAAATAAAAAAAAAAAGTAAAATAAAAACTTTGCTAAATCATCGTTAAATGGAAAAAGGACAATATTTTGTGGTCACTTATTGTTCTTTCCAAAAATCTATTTGTTATTTGAAAATTTAAAATCAATTGTTACTTGGTTAAAACGCTTTCGTGATCATTTATTTTTCATTTAAAAAGTCGACGATTTCATATTTAAATTTTAAATTGACTGTAATTTTGCTAAAATGCATTTAAATGGAAAAAAGGACATTATTTTGTGATCACCTATTTTTCCTTCCAAAAACTTATTTTTTTCATATGAAAATTATATATAATGAAATCGACTGTAACTGGGGAAAACACGTTTAAATACAAAAAGGACGTTATTTTGTGATCACTTATTTTTCCTTAAAACATTAGAAAAAAGGGGGTTATTTTATGATAATTTTTTTATATGAAAATTTAAATCGGTTTTAACTTGGCTAAATCGCGTTTAAATGGAAAAAGATTGCTATTTTGTGATCACTTATTTTCCCTCTAAAAATCGATTTTTCATATGAAAATTTAAAATCTGCTTAATTGGCTAAAACGCGTTTAAATTAAAAAAAAATAATGTAATAACTTATTTTTTCTTTCAAAATCGATTTTTTTTTTTATGAAAAGCTTTTTCTATAAAGTATTTGAAAATCTCTTTAATAAAGCTTAACTTACGTTTGATAATATTGTCAATATAAGTAGTCACTTCCTTCTTTCTTTTCTGATGAAATTCGTCAAGGTGTGTTAAGGTTTTGTTTTTGTTGCTGTAAAGCCAAAACATTCCCAACATATTGAAAAGTAACTGTTACAACGTCTTTTATTGCAATAAAGAACTTTAAGAACAAAAACAACTATTAGGTTAAACCATCATCAAAATGGTTGCAATAAGTTATACAATTATTCTTGTTTAATTGCATGAATTGAGAACTTTCAATGGCGATGAGTATGTGTATGTGTGTGAGTACACATACATTATTCCTTTATACTTTGGCATATAAACATTTACCGCATTTAACCCAATTTTAACACAATTGTCCTTCATTGATCGAATGCTATTTTGAAGTAAATTTACAAATATTATTGCTGATATTGGAAAAGTGTTGTTCATTGCACAAATAATGACACCCAAATGATTACGGATGTAATAAAATTTAAAATGAAAAATCACCATCAATTTTTTTTTTTTTTTTTTTTCTATTTTATTATTTGTTGCAATAACGCGACATTTTATTATAGATGACTTTTGTTTAATTTAGTTTCAATAATTGATGTTGTTTAAATGATGTTTGGTTAGTTGGTAATTATAATATACTGAACACTGAACATGTCACCAATTGCAAAATATATTTAATAAATTTAACTTTTTTTTAATGAAATTACTATGTCAATTACTAAAAACTGTAAAATATGAAGAACAGAAAATTTTTTCTAATTAAAACATTTATTAAATCAATCATTTAGATGACTGAATGAATTAAACATTTATATAAGAAGAAATTTTTACTTAAACATATTTATTAAACTTTTATGCAAAATGAAAAAAAAGAACAACTGTGTTAATTGAAACATATATGGTAATAATTTTTTCTGTGTAAATCGGGAATGCAAAGTGAGAGGTGAGATTATTATATATTTCTTTTTAATCTTGTTTTAAGCTTGTTTTCTATTTAAAGTTTCATACCGATAGCTTTGTTACTAAAAAATTTATTTATTAAATAATATTTATTAACCAAATAGTACGCCAGTGCATATGATTAATATTAATTATGTAATGGTTTAATAGATTTCTTTATATTTCCCAGCAAAAACTTGGTAATGACATGTAATTACGGATGTAGTTACTTTGTAATGACAACAACATACTGTCTGCATTACATAGAAGTGTTTAGTAACTAATTAATTGTTTATAACCCGAATGTAAATAATTATTTATGATCAGATTTTTTAAAATATTAATTTTTATTGATTTTTATAATGCAATTACCAATTCATATATTTGAAGAAGGGATACATAAATGAAAGGTAAAATTTGCGTATGAATTAATTTGTAATCTAAAATGGTTTAAGTTTTTTTAATTAAAATTTAAAAAATCTTTTTACAACAATGAAAAAAATATTTTATATCCTGACATTTAATTACTTATTTATAACCTTAAATGTAACTAGTTCCTATTGTTATTACTAATCATGACTTCAGTAATGCTTTAAAATCAAAGCGCTATTTAACAGCTTGAAAGTAATTAGTTATTGTAATGGCATCTAAGTAATATATAGGGTAAGTAGTTGCCTCTAATGTCATCACCGTGTTATAATAATGAATTATTCAGCTAATGTGTAAGTAGTAGAGAGCCATTATATTAGCTTCTTAACTCATTACATGGCAACCAAAGTTTTTGCTGGGTTTGGTATATAATAATGTATTTTAAAATTTTAAAAGGATTTCGAAGGTTGAGAAAATAAACTTTAGTATGAAATCTAAAAAGATTTTATAGATATTTAAAACAAAGAATATTTTTAAAAATAAAAAGGAACAAAAATTAGAAATAAAATATTTATCATACATAGGAGAGATTGGGGTAAAAAAAAACTCGAATTAGATCTCATAAATGAAACCCAGAAACGGAAAGGAGCATTATTTTATTGCCAAAAAAAAAGGCCACTTCATTTATTTGAAAATCTATTTCCACTACAATTTTTAATGAAGTAGGTCCGAAACAGTTTGGTTCGTCATGTACAAATCAAATTTCCGGAAACAATTTCAGAAAAATTCCATCAATGCGTATACAAAATTTTAAGATATTGTTAAAACTTGTTAAAATACATTTACTTTAGTTCGAATGTGAACGCGGAAAAAAATGGAGAGACATATAATTTTCTGTCGAAACAAAAGCTAGTTTGATGGAAACAATTATCAAAAAAGTGTCCGCTAATCTAAAGAAATCTTCATTAAATTCACAAAGAAAAGTGAGGTTAAAATACAAAGGTTGGGGAATTCTTGATTTACTAGATATGCAAGGCAATTGTTAGACCGATACTAGCACACTGATCGCTTGTTTGGTGGTCAATTATGAACATCAAATTACATGCTTCTTTCATTGAAAATGAAATACATAAAAGAATACGCTTTAAAGGCTCAGATAAGGTTTAGCCAATATAGACAACTGGAAATTGAAGATAATGAACATTCATCCCTAATTAGAAAAATTAATAGCCTGTGTCTCTATGTCGAATGAAAATCTAAGCAAACGAAAGCAAGTCGAACGAATTCGAATCATTTTGGGCTTCTCTATTTTCTACACTTTCGTTCGCATGAAGTTACGTCTTTTTACATTGTTTTTGTATTATTTTTCTTTCAGAGTAATTATTTTCGTAAAATATTGAAAATACTACTAAATTGTTTAAACGTAGATACAACCAAGTAAATAAACAAAAATAAACAAAAAAGGAAAAAAATAAAATAAAAACAAAAATTTTGTTCAAATTTTTTATTTATGAAGAGTTTCTTTAATTAAAATTTTCATTTATCGATACGATATATATCTAAATGAAGAATAAACATGAACTCGGAACATTTGCAGTGTCCTGGTGAGTAATTTTCTTATTTTTCATTAAAAAATCTAACAAGTCGAAAGCAAAATAGCAAGTGACTGATTTGGCATTTTTGTTCGTATGGCTCGAAATACAGAAACCCAAATTTAATTGAGTTAAAGAAACCCAAATCAGTTTTCGTTCGCTTAGAAGGCGAAAGAAAGCATTCATTCGACATAGAGAAACAGGTTATAAGTTATGAAAATTTAATAACAGTTTACATGATAACTGAAACTCAATGGGATAAGGAGATTACAGCGATAATATCGCCGAGAAAAGACTGGGAGACCAAAAATCTTAACATAGAAGGTATTGTGGTGTACACTGATGGTTCTAGGAAAGAGAATGGAATGGAAAATGGCGTTTTCTATGAAAAGTTAGGTATCAAACACAGCTCAAGACTGAACAACGCTTGTAGTATTTTCCAAGCTGAAGTGATGCCGATATTTAGGACCGATATCACAATTTGCATAGATAGTCAGGGCACTTTGTAATAGGAATATTAGATCAAAGTTGGTCAGCCGTTGTAGCAGAGATCTACAAGTTCTCAAAGAACAATGCTTTTTAAAACTGTACCGGGTCACAATAATATTCAAGGTAACAAAATAGCTGATGAACTAGCACGAACAGGAGCAGATATGGAATTGACTAACGCATGTGAAGACATTTATCCTGGACTAGATTATAAATATCGAAAAATAAGAGATAAATTCAAACTAGAAGCTAATGCACTCTGGGAAAACTCATTGAGATATAAGCAAACAAAGGCTTTATGGTAACCAAGGGATAACAATACATTGAAGAAAGTTGTAGATGTGAAAAAGAATGAACTGAGAATGTTTGTAGGTATTATTACGGGTGATGATAACAACTGCAGATAGTTCAGATCGTGTGGTGCACTATCGCGCTATAGATTTAAATGTTTTGATTGGTATTTTTTTCAGAACCTGGAAGATTTTAGAGGGATAAGTCCATTGAAGATCTTGAAATTTTTTAAGACAACAAAGATACAAGTAATAATGGAGGTCCAGCAACAAGACAATCGAGACCCCGAACATATTGACAAGGCGTCAAAAGTTTGACTGTGTGGAGCTTAAGGAACTTATTATATTTATATATAAGGACTGCGCACGAAAAAATCTGCGCATGCTCTTGGGCTTATAACTTTTGATGTGGTAAAAACTAAATCATCCTCTTAACTGGTATACATTTGTCATTATGCTCAATAGCCATGTGTTCAGTTTCGTGGTTATATCAAAATTAGTTTTTCTTAAAATGGAAATTTAACAAAAAACACCAAAACACATAATTGAAATTTTTCATGAAATCTTACATCGGTCATATAAAGCAATTGCTAGGAAGGCAGTTGTGTCAAAAAATACAGTTTCTTGAGTCATAATATTATACAAAGAAGTCATGGTCACTGAATGGAAACCTGGTAGTGGAAGAAAAATAGTATCTTCAGGCTGTAGGACTCAAACAAAACAGAAAAAATTTTCAGAGAATATCCCAACATCTCTGGAAGAAAAGTGTCACAAAAAGTTAATTGTTTTGAATTTTTATCAGAAAAGTTGAAAGGTAATCTAGCCTGTAGATGCTTAAAACACAAAAAAGTCCTAATAGGAATGCAAAAGTAGAATTTGGAGATAAAAACAGACGAATTTTTTCATAATTATGATTAGTGTATAATAGACGATGAAACGTTCGTTAATGCTGACTTTTTTCAACTTCCTGGACAGGAATTCTATGTTGCAGATGCTAGAGGGAATATGGCAAAAAAATATCGTGTAGCAAAGAAATTAAAATTCCCAAGAAAGTTTTTGTTTTGGGAAGCCATATGCATATGAGGAAAAAAAACACTTCATTCATAAAAAATGGTTCCATTAACACAGAATTATACGTGAATGTGTGCATTTGGAAAAGACTTTTCCCTTTCCTAAGAAAGTACAGTGTATCCACTTTTTTCTGGCCTGTTCTCGCTTCTTCTAATTACAGCAACAAAACAATGGAGAGGTAATAAAGAAATTGTTAGTGATTGTACCGAAAGATGCTAATCCATCGAATTAAAAAAAGACATTAAAAGCTCAGCTCAAAATGAAGCGCAGTTCAAAAATAAGTGGACTTATTGGAGCAAAAAAGTGACGGAAACACATTAAAACCTTTAATTGGAAGAATTTTGGAAAATATCAGATATTTTCTTAAAAACCAACAGAAAATAATTTATTTCTTTATATAATTTAAAAAAATTCGCCCATTGGTTTTGTTTCTACAAGCAGATTTGTATGCACGGATTTTAAATTTTTTTTTTCTCCATTTTTTTATTTTTTTTTTTTTTTATTATTTTTTTTTTTTTTTTTTTGTTTTGTTTTCTTTATTGAGGATTCACTATGGATCAGCATCATTGGTCTTGTGAACACACACAGTTCTGTATGATCCACCTTCAACCTAACCTAACCTGTAATGGAATTATGTTGGTCCTATTTATCGCATTAATAAATACAATGAATGCCTTTGGGTACAGGGATATATTAGAAATTGTTATGCTTCTATATATCTTAGAAAAATGCCATTTACTTCAGGTATTTGAGCAAGATAATGGCCCCAAACAAAGTTCTAGGTTAGTTAAGAGTAGGTTCTCCCGAAATTCATCAACTGTTCTAAATCATTTAGATAATTTGTTAAGAATTTGTAAAAAATTTAAATGAATTATAGGGTAAAACATAAATAAGATAGTACATGACTCCATTTGAAACATGTCAGATGTTGATGTCCAGACGAATGCAGAAAGTTGGCCAAAATAAGGATTGATGTACGAGATATTATTCCTTAACATTACCTAATAATTTTTGATAAAAACTTAACTAGTTTTTAATTAATGTATTTTTCTTTTAAGAGTATTATGAGCACCAAAATTGCTTACATAGTAATATTATTATGAAATTAACGTCTAATCCAATATAATTTTGACTCGTTTTGTTTTCTTTCTTACTTTCTTAATCGACTAAAATATGTATGAACTAATTTTTTATTATTTAATGAACGAAAACTTGGGTCTTTTATTCCTAACATAAAGCGAACTTAGGTATATATATTATTTTGAGCTAAATAAAGAACCAACTTTTATATTCATTGATTTAAAAATTATCAATTATTATAACTTCTTAAGTATATTTTATTTGCTTGCGCTAGAAAAGCTATAAAGTTTCATGCATTAAATATAACTTAGAAATGCAGTATAATAATGACAAAGTATAATTTTTCGTAAAAAAAATTAAAAATACGCTAAAAAATTAAAATTTTATTCATTACCCCATACGCCACAATACCCCAGTTTCTCCTAACAAAGTATTTAAATTCTATTTCATGATCCACTTAAAATATATAATTAACTTTTGGGTAAATTGTTTATATTTATTGTGTTTAATAATAAAGCAAAATATTGTAATTATTTCTGTAAAATTGCTACTGACATTTAACTCCGACATTAAGTTTTAAGTTTTCAAACAAAAATTTATTTTTTATAAGAAATTTATAAGATAAGACGACTAAAGTATTTTTTTATCTGGAAGTTATCTCAAATAAACAGTCGATCTTCAATACTAATACGATCTACATCATCTACATCTTCACTTTAGCATCATAAGCTATGAATTTTAGATCAATAAAATTATAAGTAACTTTCTACACAGAAAAAAGAATAATAATAATAATAATAATAATAATAATAATAATAATAAAGAGCAAAAATGTCTTGATTTCAGCATTGTGCTATCATTGGATGGAAGTACCTACTTATTGCTGAAAAAGAACTGCGGAAATTATTTATTTCTATAACCTTTTCTTATGCTTAAAATACTTTTATTTTCACTTTTTGGAAATAGTTATTAATAACATTCAAATAATTTCTACTTTTGAATTCCTGAAAAAGTTCTTTTTTGAAAGCACTTGCTTGTTAATTTTATTGGATATGCGTAAGAGTGATATTAATTCTTTCTTGTCTCTGTACATTATAGCGTATGATTAATATTTATTTCTTATAAATTTTAAAAGAAAAATAACTCATTTCAACGAAACAATATTTATTTATTGGCTTAACTTTATTTATCATTTACCAACTATAAGTATCAACAATAGTAACTTTTAATTTTTCATTATTTTAATTCAATTCTTTGTAAAGAAAAAAAACTTTCAAAATAAGTAGTCATCTTAATATCAGCAACTATGCTCTGTTGCTGATACTTGAACAACAACTTTTTTCTTTATTTTAACATTAAAAGAAAAATAAACTATAGTAGCATCAACAATTGTCCCATCTGTTAGTATGCTTATAACGTGAATGGGTAACTGAGAATAAAATAGTAGTTATTGTGCGTTATATGAGCTTAGGAAACAGCAACTATAGTTTTTATATAATTTCGTAATAAAACTTCAACATAACTAGTTTAGTTGTACTTTAGTGTATAATATTTGCAACTACTGTTGCTTTAGTAGATGTTGTTGATGTTATTTTATTTTTTGCTATTGCTGTTGTTTAATTTATATCACTTCAGATTTAATGACATTTTTAGAATTTCAAGAATCGTTTCACTTGGCTGGCAAATAATGTAACGAGATAGATGGCAACAAAAGTAATAACAACTATAACAGAATGGCAATAACAACAACAACAGCAGCATCATGTAAGAATATAACAAAAGCAAAAGCAACACTATGAAGATACTATGAAAAGTTATAAAAATATACTAAGTAGTAAAACAGATAAATAAATTTATAATGTGAATAAATCGTGGACAACGGTGAAGAAATTTCAAAGACAGCTTAAAATATAATTTTGTTCGGAGGAATTTTCAGTAGAGTTTTTGTTATATTGCATAAGGATTTGAGAGAGCAGCTAATTTATTTAAATTACACCGAAAGAATAATAATGTTGGAAAATCGACAATACATAGGTATTAAATCTGAATCTCCTAAACTACTGGTCACTCTGATCGATTCGAAATGTATGGAAGAGCGATAAGGGAAGACCCAGGCTTTCACACAAATTTTATCGAAGTTACTCTTCTATAATATGAGATAAGCTTCAACAGGTTATCAAACTTGACAACCTCGAGTATGAGAAAGTTTATAAAAATCGTACCTTCAAAAATCAAGTCTGATTGCAAAGATTTATAACGCCTGACATTATGAAAAAAAATCTTCACTTACACTGGTCGATAAAAAAAAAAAAAAAAAAAAAAACTTTTTTCGTGATCCTTCAAAAAAAAGAAATATGTAGACTAGATGGAATTCCGCATGCTAAACTCGAATTTGCTTTCAGTTTTTTTCCATAAGGTCGAGATTTTTTTTTATGGGCGTGTCTTATATTTCGCCCTAAATAAGCCGATTACTCGAGTGTATTTCCCTATAACTCGAGAACGTTATGCACGATTTATATAAATTATACACTAAAATATGCGGAATAAAATTAACTTTAAGACGTTCTATAATCATTTTTTTTTATTCGCTCAATAGTTTAAGAGATATTTTGAAATAAGTGTCCAAAAAAAATGTTTCATCCTAAATTCAAGATTTATTTTTTTTTTTACTAAAACTTCTTTTTAAAAGTGAAATCATAAAAAATTTTTCAGTTTATCATCTTTATCTCAAAGCTGGTAAAACTGCGAGTAAATAAAGCTACGTATCGTAAAAATTGATGTACAAATCTTGATTGCATTCACAGTTAAGTTAGGATACCCATGCATACCTACAGTCAGCGTTACCGTTTGGCGACTTTAGTCGCCATTTGCCCCTTTTTCAAGCACCTGGCCACTTTTTTGGCCCCTTTTTTAAATGGCGACTAAATGGCGACTTTTTAAGACTATGTGCTAAATTACGATAAACTAAGTTGTTTGAAATATATCGACCGATTATATATTAATTTCAACACATAAATTAATAATTTTGGGACTGTCTTACAGTATAGTGATATAAAAAACCGCGGAGTATTTATAAATGAACTGAAACTGTATAGTGATATAAATTATAATTAAACATAATAATAAAGTTTATCATCCATCATATGCCAAATTTTTTGAAAAAGTAAAAAAAGATCCTAATTTAAATTTTTACATTCCTAAGAGCAATTCCTCAGGGTAACGTGTTTTTTTTTTTACTACATTATCAAAAACAAGAAATAGTTTATCTAATACTTGTGAATTCACGCGTTCTATCCTAAATTTGAAAGTCTAGAGTACAAGTGAAGAACTCCTACAAAAGTACAGGAGTTTAACTAATTAAAAGAGGTTTGTGTGCTAAATATTTTTGTGAATAAATCTTTATTTTTGCAATAATAAAAATTGTTGTAAAATGATAATAAATTATTTTGTTATTAATAGAACTGAATTTTGTAGTTTTTCTTCAAATACAATAATTTGTTGTTATCAAATAAACAAATTTTAAGGAGTTTTTTAGGTTTTAAAGTAGTTGGCCACTTTTTTTAAAAAAATCCCCTTTTTTGGCGACTTTTTATTTTGAAATCCCCTTTTTTGGACACTTTTTAAAAATTCTCAACGGTAACGCTGCCTACAGTTAAGTGGAGATACACTAGTGGGCAAAAAATATATTTCTTTTTTTCGTCTTAAATAAAAAAAAAAAAAAAAAAATAGGTGATATAAATAGAATTTCACGTGCTAAATATTTCTATTATTGGCATGACTTCTTTGACCCCGCCTTTAAGCAGTAACACTTGTATTACTCGAGAATGGTTTGTCCAATAAAGATAAATTAAACTCTTATATATAGCGATTTAAATTATCTTTGAGCCGAATTTACACAATTTTTTGTTCAGTTAATATTTCCGTAGTTATTCGGTAATTAGTAGCAATAAATTAAAAAAAAAAAAAATTAAATATCGTGAACATTTTGATTCATAACTCTGAAATACTTTAATCAATAAAAAATTATGTTGACAGACCTAGACAATTTTCGTGCATCTTTTGGTGTATCATTTATCAAAATCGTGTAAACGGTTCATGAGTTATAGCCTAAAATGTACAAACCATTCTCGAGTTTTATAGTGTGATGATATTAGTCATGTCCATAAAAAGAAATCAGCATGTGATAGAAAAAAAGTTAATGCAGATTTTTGTTTAAATCGTCAAAATTTATCTAGTCCACCTATTTTTGTTTCAAGAAAAAATATATTTTTTTTTGCCCATCTACTTAATTGTATGTAACATGGGTATTTTTACTTAACTGTGAATAAAATCAAGATTTGTGCATTGTGCATTTTGAAGATACATACCTTATTTTATTCGCAGCATTACCAGCTTTAAAATAAAGATTATAAAATGAAAAATTGTTGATGTTTTCATAAATTAAAAGAAATTTTAGTAACAAAAAAATCTAAAATTTTGCATGAAAAATATTTTTTTGGACACTTATTTCAAAATAACTTCGAAACTACTGGGCACATAAAAAATTAAGGTGATTTGAAGATAATTTTAGTACGCATCTTTTGGTGTATCACTTATGTCAATCGTTCTTGAGTTATGAGGAAATATACTACAGTAATGTCCTTACTATGGGCAAAATATTAGACACGCCCATAAAAAATCCAGACCTGATGAAAAAAACTGAAAGATTCGTGTTTAGCACATCAAAATGCATTAAGTTCAACTATTCGTCTTTGGTGGAGGATTTTTTGTTGACCAGTGTAATTAGCAGATGATCATAAAAATATAAAAACTTATCTATCATAAAAACAATTAAAACAGTATAGAAAAATTCATAAAGGAATAATTTCCATGAGTAAAATCTGCAGGTACTTTACAAAGATCAATGGAAACCCAATTGAGAATTTGAACGCATAACAAATAAAACCGTTATACTTTCGATTGATCAGGAAAGCCTGATTATATTTTAATGGGAAAAACTCCAAAAATACCTTTTTTTTATATTTTTAGCATAACTCAGTCAAAATTAGGTAAAAACGGTTATATTTTTAGCAGATGATAATAAAAATTTAAAATTCTAAAATTCCTTTACAGGAAAACATTATTATCAAATGCTACGTGTTTTTCTTTCTATCGTAAAAACACTTGAGATCATTAAAGTGTCAAATATTGCATACAAAATGTGTCCTATACCCAGGTATGTTGGTTGTAAGGTTACGTATAAATGATAGTAGTACTCAACAGAATGAGGGATTGACATAAAATTAATTAATATTTTTGTTCCATAAAATAATTATTGCCAGACAGGTTAAAACAGAAACTATTTTTATATAAGACTACATATATATGAGAAAATAATTAAATGGAATAATATACACGCAGAGAAAAAATATGGTTCAGGTGACCATAAACTAAGAGCAACATACTATGATTGTAATATATGATTTCAGGTTACAATAAGTATATTTGTATGTAATCATTATTCTGATTCCATTTAATTATTTTCTCATCGTTTAATGATTCGGTTTAATCATATTTATAACCTTTTTTTATAATATTTCTTCCGATTTCACAATGTTTTTATCATTTAATAATACCATTTTATCAGATATATAAACGAATTTAATCATTTAATAATCCCATTTTGTCATGTATATAAACCAATTTTATCATTTGTAATTTTATCCCCGAGTTTGCAATACTGAATATATTTAAAATAAAGCACATTTATCTGAATTTTTTTTTACATCAGTTATTTATTGAGAATATTGCAAAAAAGTTTTTTTCAGGCATACAAATTTATTAATATATTAATTATTAAATTATTAGTTATTAATAATTAATGCATACAAATGCAATTTTACAGTTTAGCGAGGTATGAATATAAACAAATTTTAAATAAATTTCTTATTACACTATAATGTAAATATTTATTGCATTTTATTTCCACTTTCTTATTGCACTATGTATACTTTATAGACATACATATATAGAAGCCGCAGAACAAAACGATTTTTTATTTTTTTTTGGTAATCAAATGATTAAACAGAATCATAAACGTTGCTATCATGAACACAGTATATTTAAATCAACGAAAAACGTCTGTATAATCATTGAATAGTTGTGGTGATCATGCTGTAACCATGTTTTTTCTCTGCGTGTAGATTTCTGCTTTAGCATCTAAATATTGTTCAATGCAATTTTGTAGAAAATAACTTTTAAAAGTTTGTTCTTATAAAAAAATAGTTAAATAATATATAAATATATAAATCACTCTCCTTTAACACTAATTAATCCTTAAAATTCACATCGCAACCTTTAAAAAGATTTCAAGTTCAAAAGATTTTAATAATTAATTCTTCTTTTTTCTTCTTTTCAATTTTTTTCTTCTGTTCCTTTTTTCAGTTTCCTTAATGTTGTGTAAATAAAACGTTGTTCTTTAAGAAATTAAAAAAAAAACTTTAGAGACAAATAAACAACCTATAATAAAAGAAATATAAAGCAAGAAAATAAAGTAGAAAAAAAAAAAAAACAACAATAACAAGGACTTAAAATTAAAAACAATTTGCAACACTTCATGCGGCAATAAGCAACATCTATAAATCACTTTAATGAATTCTTGGAACTTTTCACAAATTAATTGTATTTTTTTTTAACGTTCTTTATGCGCTGGCTCCTTATTTTTAAAAGATTTTTGTGTGATGTACAGCTACTTAATTAATGAATAGGTGTAAATAAATTTTAAATTATAAACAAACATTTCATAACATATTCATAATAAAATTTGTCATCTTTCAAACATACATCAAGCCAATATTGTTTTCTTTACCTTTGACAAATTTAAAATCTGATTACGAATAACGCACTTGATTTTCTCATTCATACATATTACACCTGCCACACTTTAATGTACAAAGTATATGGTGGTTTCTTTTATATTTTTTTACCTGTTTTTCCAACGCTTTATAATCAGATTTAATTATTCATAATTAATTTTTATGTGCGTTTCTTTTTTTTGTTTGTTTATTAGCTGGTAATTATGTGTAAAAAACAAATTGCGCATTATTTACACAAATTATTTGAATTTTTTTCTAGATTTGTTTACGCGTTGTTTAAACTAAAGGTAAATATAAATAAAATATTTATTTAAATTAGTTAAAAATTATTGCGGGCCATTTTAAATTATTAAAAATATGCACATATTTAATGAAATTGTTATTTAAAATTAATATTATTAAAATATACATAATTTAACAAATTCGATAAAATTGAACAAAATTATTACATAAAGCACCAAGATATAAGTTACCCTAGAGAAAAGAGAACCGGTTCAAAACTAGTCACGTGACAGGTTCTCAAGGCTAGTGACCGGTTCCAGTTCCGGATCTTTATATTAGAGGAATCTGTCACTTTTATATGGGGTTATCATTGGCGGTGGCTAATTAGCCCCTTGGGACAGGTCACAGGATAGATCACAGGACTGGTCCAAGAGGACAGGTTCAGAGTCGATTAATATAATAAAAATTTTATTGATAAAAATTCGGTAATTGTTTATTTTTTAAGCATTTTTTTTTTTATTATTTTTATTAAATTGTGTTTACTTTTATTTTATAATTTTTCGGTAATGTCGATGGCGTCACCCTGAATCGAACCCATTGTTCATCTAACTCAGGGGTTCTCACAAGACCTCGCTTCGCGACCCCCTTTTTACATTGCAATGGAAGCGCGATCCACTACAACTTTGACTAATTTAAAAATCAGAAAAAATGTAAAGATAAAGTAATTTTAATAATTGCGACATTGTTTTCTTTGAATATTAAGAGACATTTTCGTATAATAAATTTAATATTATTCTCTGTGTCTACAAAAGATCGAATCTCTGTTTTGTGAAACAAAAGAGTGAAAAAAGTTATTTTTACATAAAAATATATGTTGAAGAGATTTTTTTTAATATTTTTAAAGCTTCGGAGCCAACCAGCGGATAAACTTTGCTATATTTCAACTATTTAAAATGCTTTTAAATTTCAACTCTTTTTTGAAATTAACTTGGTACTTTCTTAATATTAACATTGAAAATACTTTCTGTGTTTAAATTATAAAGTTGCTTAAGCAAATTTCCTTTATATAGCCAGGAGACTTATCAATGAAATAAAAGTTTTGTGTACTGAAAACGATTTTATAAAAAGTTCTTGGAATAATATATTTTTATTGATATTTTTATAAAATAACAGTAGAATTTCTTGTGAAAAAACTATAGCTTCATCAAATTTAAGTGAACAACATATTTTTTTTAATTAATTGTTTTCTCTGCCATATCGAAAAGTTTTCTTTATACTGTGTCATTGGACAGCATTACTTTCTTCGTTGTCTTTATCAAATATAATATTTTCAATCAAAGGTTCCTTCATTAGTAGTTTCTAAAAAGAACTCATTTTAGAAAAAAAATTTACGCTTGGTTTAATTTGAATATATTTTGTAATAATATGTATTTCCATTTTTAAATAGTTTCATGCTTTTATTGGAATTTTCATTTGAACTTCATAATCCCAGCAAAAACTTTGCTTTCCTGGTAAGCTAGCAGGTATAATTGGAAATAAAAATAAACTACTTATTTTTTGTCTCAGTAACTAGTTATTTTTGTTCGAGTTGTCCATGAATTCTAGTAGTTATTTTTAGACTCTAGTGATACTAAAAAATATGTACCTAATCGTTTTTAATGACTAACGTCTAACTCAGTACACCATATCGCACTTAATATTCAAAGCCAAAAACTTGTTTTAGCATAAAATATATTTTTAAAACATTTTGTTAAAAAAACGAATAGCATCAGAATGGGATTGAACCGGCAACCTTCTGATTGCTAATCCTGCGCTCTAGACAACTGATCTATGTGATTGTAACTTACTCTGCAATTATACTATTGAGTACTTATTAGAGTATTCATTTTACTCGACTTTTTAATTGTCCGAATAATCAAATAACTCGAAAATGCAGTTTTTAAGTTACTCGAATAGTCGAATAAAGATTTTAAGTTACTCGAGTTATTCGATTAATTTATACCATAAAATTTTACTCGATTTTTCAATAAAATAAAACAAAAATATAGCTTAAAATAAGAAATAGTCTCTCCAAAATAATAGAATAATTAAATTTTGCTTAAATATTTGTAAATATTTGTTTATTTTGCTTTGATAATGCCGTTACTTCTCTAAATTTAATATATTCAGTGATAGTTAAATTGATAAAAATTAAAATTAATCAGAGTTTTTATCCATTTTGGAATATTTGAGATTTTGTATCATAACCTCACTATTTAATTTGGACACATACTAACCTATGTACAAAAGATGTTTTCAGTCATATACAAAGTCTTTGTACAATATTTTTAAGTATCGGAGATCTACTAAAGATTTATTTCGAGAATAAGGTTTTATAATGCTTTATAATTCATTGTTGGAAGGCCTTAAGATGATCATTTAAAATTATACAAATGTATAAAATTCGTAATATAAACTTGTATAACAAATTAGTCAAATATGAAATTAATTAGAAATAATTACTTTTTTCTCCATTTAATAGACAAATTTATTGTGAATTTAAAAGAATAATAATTCTTTCACTCAAATGTACGCGTACGAATTATAATTGGCTCTATTATGAATTAAACCACAATTTCTACCAAAATGTAAAATATTTTATATTATATTATTTGGATTTTTATCCGTTAGACTGTGAAAGAATTGCGAAAATATATTTATTAGTTTCTGAGTTATTGCATTTTGAAAATGAGAAAAAGCACTTTGGACTATCCTTTTTTCAGCTATTCCTAAATAAAGAACGAGTTAAAAAACTTATTTTTAAGTCGAAATTCTTACTATAATACAAATTTCATTTAAACTATCACATCCTCTATACGTATTGCAATTTAGGCATATATTCGGTTTTTTACTAAATACATTTTTTTTAATAAAATTCCAATTTATGGTACCAGCTTTATATTCAAAACATTCTATACAAAAATTTTGAAATATTGTTTTTAAGCTAAATTTTTTAGAAAACTAAAATTTAAACATCCTAAAAATTAGTTAAGAAAGGAAACATTTAAAATATTTTTTGCTGGAATTATTCGATTAATCGGAATAATTTTCTCGAATAAATTGTTACTCGAAATTCTTGATTTTAATTTAATCGAACAATTATTTGATTTTCATTCGTCGATTAATCGAACAAACAATACTCGAGTGAATACCCTAGTACTTATTTATGTAATGTAGAGAAGGCAAATAATAATGACGCCTACTTTCCAGGAAAGTACTTTAATAAGTAGTCGTCATTACCGAAAACCAAAAAGTTTTTGCTGGGATAATATTGATATTAAAAAATTGTGTGTTTAAGAATATTTTTCAAGAATTCTTCGTGACCCCCCACAAATGTCCTAACGGACCCCTTGTGGGTCGCGGACCCCCATTTGAGAACCGATGATCTAACGAATATTGTTTTATGGTCTTCATCGCTAACCACTCAGCACTGATTGTTATTGCGCGCGAGTTGCTTAACAAGCATATTATAAATTGACTCTCAACTGATATTTAGTGAGTGTGGTGGTGTCAACTAGTTCTCAATTGGAACTTTGGTGACCAGTTAGGTGTCAATTGGTACTCAACTGGTACTGAGGGACCGCTCCATTACTGCAATTGCCACAAATTCCCCGCAGGGTAAAACCTTTAAATCTCAATCAGGATGCTATTTTTAATTTTTGCATTCTGTATGTGTATTACAGACAAAAAAAGTTGCAAATGTACCCCCTAAAATTAAAGTTTGATACGTTTTAAGCTAATATGCAAAATATTTCTGTTCAATTATTTAAT
This sequence comes from Protophormia terraenovae, assembly GCA_951394005.1. Taxonomy (NCBI): domain Eukaryota; kingdom Metazoa; phylum Arthropoda; class Insecta; order Diptera; family Calliphoridae; genus Protophormia; species Protophormia terraenovae. Next base: position 117,345,783 of record OX596074.1, read on the forward strand.
TTACGTGAGCTGGACCATTTTTAAAATACCTCCAAAAATATGGTCTTCGATCGACAGCATACACAGTTTTTAACTTTTTGTAAAAAAAAAAAAAAAAATTACAACATTTGATAGAAAAACGATGTCTACACATATTGAGCAAAAAAAAATTTTAAATTTGTTTTCATTCTCGCGAAATTAAAATTGTAGAAAAATTTTGAATGATGTTATTTTAATTATCACATCATTCAAAATAATTTTAAATATTATTTTACTAAAGTTTGAATATTTTGGAAATTTTTCATCGTAAATTATATTTTAGCGCATCATTGCCACAGTGGAGCAGAATCCACTTGAGTTATTGGGCTTGTTTTTTATTTTAAAGTCATCTCTATGAAGATACCTTTCGGAAAAGTATAAAATTATTATATATTGTTAAGAAAATTTTATTTTAGAGAAAAAAGAGTGTAGATACTTTTTCGGTCAAAAAACACAAAAAGTCGTCATTTTTGCAATTTTCAAATTCAAAATCGTTTTTTTTTTTTTTTTTGGACTCGGTAAAGATATCGACTTCAAATTTTTTTTATTCGATAGATAATTTTGTTCTTTAATTAGCTGAAGAAAAAACAAATGAAATCGGTCAGAAACACTAGGATATATATGAATAAAACTGGACCAAGAACGTGCAAAATTGAGGTACTTAAAAATTCAAATGCAAATACCTCAAAAACTATAAGAGATAAATAGGACATGCAAGCATATTTTTTATAGGTCTTATCAGTGCCTACAGTAATGTATAAAAATATTTGAAATTGGGCGAGAAACAAAAATTTGGCAAGCTATTAAAAAATTTGTATGTCAGAGGCACCCAACTTTGAGTCTCTTTAGCTCCGCCCCTGAGGGTCTGTTCGGTCCCCCTTCCAAACATAACATTGTACACTCCTTTGCTACGCATATACCAAATTTGATGCAAATCCAACTAGCCGATCAAAAGGTACAGATTTATTTCCAAAAAAATTTCGATTCTGCCCCATTGTGGAGTGTTGGTGAGAAGGCTGCTAGTGATGCAGTTGGGGCAAAGGGTTCTGCTTCATCTGGCAAGCAAAGAAGACGGGAAGAACGGGGCGCCCTAAGAAGAAGGCCACCATGTTGGTTGAGAGTCACGGATGGGTTGGCCAAGTGAAGATCACGGAGTATTTTATGGAGGTGGTATTTGGGAAGTCGGTAGTTGACCTCCCAAAGAAAATGAGCGACTAAAAGGGCGCTTTAATGTTCTTGGCGTTGGTTTTATTGAGGGCGTTATGAGTGTAGGTCGCGCACAGCCTATTGCATATATAAAAGATGTTGCTATAAGTATCTTTACTATTTTACTAAAAACCATTAAATTTTACATACAATTTTGCACAACATCCTTCCTTATATCGCCTTTGAATCTAGCTCCGAACCCATTGTCTTTTTCTTTTCTTTAAATTTTTTGTCATCAACCAAAAAATTTTAATTTTCATTTCATTTCATTTATTATATTGTTAGTAACAATAATTTTTTTGTTTTTGAAGACATATAATTTTTCAGTTGTGACCGATAAGAAAACATGTTTTCCTCTTTGCCTATTTGACTTTATTTAATGTCTGTTTGAACAAACAAAAATGGGATAATAAATGTACGTAATGTGTAAAATACATATTATTTTGGAAAATTGTTATCTATATTTGGGCAAACAAATTCGAATGAAACATTTGCCTAATGTGGCCGTACCTTAAGTATCGGATTTAAGTCAAAAATAATGAAAACAAATTAACAAATTAAAGCAGATTTTCGAAACTTGCTTAATAAATGTCTGAATAATATCAATGTCTGAGTATTTGATTACTAGCATATAAACATCCTAATGGCAGGATTGCAATATAATAATAATAATAGTAATAATAATAAAAAAAGCACAAAAACTCCAAGAATGTTCTGGAAACAAAAAACATAATATATAAAATAGGAAATTTCCGCTTCCTGATAGAAATTTTAAAATCTGGCTAAATTAAGATTTGTGGGATGAATTTTGATTTTCCACATCGTTTGCGAGCTTCAGAAATCTTCGGAAGGTGATAAAATCTTAGGAAATTATATATTAATTCAAGTGTCTCCACTCTCTGACAGAATTCAGAATATGACTCCATAAGGATTGGCAGGACGAATATTTTTATAAGTAAACCAAATTTAATTTTTTTTACTTCGTTTGGCTTAGGAAATTAAATGTCTTATCATTATTTTTCTGTTTTATGGTACATATCTTTAAATACGAATAACAAATTGTGATCCCTATGCATAATTCATATTTAAATTAAATGTACCATTTAAGTACACATAGGTACTCACAATTTGAAGGTTAACTTTCTCAACTACAGTAAATGAAGTCGTAAATATTACATTGAAATTGTATTAAAGTTGTCTTACATATATATTGGAATTGGCATATATACAAGTAAATATTGCAACTATCTCATACATATTTAACAAGTACAAGTTCACAAAGTATAAATACACTGGTCGACAAAAAATTCTTTTTTCGTGCTCCTTAAAAAAAAAAAAAAAAAACGAGAGAAAAAGATATAGTCGGTCAAGCATACATATTTAACAAGTACAAGTTCACAAAGTATAAATACACTGGTCGACAAAAAATTCTTTTTTCGTGCTCCTTAAAAAAAAAAAAAAAACGAGAGAAAAAGATATAGTCGGTCAAGCCCGACCATATGATACCCTACACCATTGTGTACATTATAATTCGGGGAGGGGTCTTTTATTAGACATGAAGTCAAATGTGGACCGATACTCATAAGTGTAAAATAGGACATACAAATACAGAATATTACGTTGATGCTGACATCTATTTGAATTTATTCACTTTTGGGTGATTCTCGAAAGGAGGCCTTATATGGGATCTATGGTAAATTATGGACCGATCTTTGTAAAATTTGGCACTATCATTTATGTTTATATAAAACTTATTTGTGTCGACTATTAACTTTATACTAACATTTTAATAGGATTTATGGCCGTTAAAGTGATTTTCTGAAAAGTGATTTATGTGGGAGCTATGGGTAATTATGGACCGATCTTTTAAAAATTGAAACACTTATTTAGACTTATATAAAACTTATATGTGCCAAATTTCATTAAAATATTGCTATATTTAAGAGATTTATGATTGTTAAACCCTTTTCCGGGAGGACATTTGTATGGGGGCTAGGTGAAATAATAAATGGATCATAACCAGTTTCAACAGGCTTCGTCCCTGGACTAAAAGAAACCTGTGTACCAAAGTTCATAAATTTTAGTTCAAAATTGCGACCTGTAGTTTGATTACAAGGTTTACATGGACGGACAGACGGTCAGACGGACGGACGGACGGACGGACATCGTTAAATCGACTCAGAAAGTGATTCTAAGCCTATTGATATAAAATAAGGTGGGTCTTAGACCAATATTTTTGGGTGCTACAAACATCAGCACAAACGCATAATACCCTCCCCACCTATGGTGCTGTAGGGTATAAAAAATATGTGAACTAGATGGAATTCCGCATGCTGAACTCGAATCTGCTTTCAGTTTTTTCCCATCAGGTCGAGATTTTTTTTTATGGGCGTGTCGAATATTGCGTCCGATTACTCGAATATATTTCACTAAAACTCGAGAACGGTATGAACGATTTATCCTCTCAATAGATAGAGATACTTCGAAATAAGTGTCCGAAAAAAATTTGTTCATGCTAAATTCAAGATTTATTTTTTTTACTAAAATTTCTTTTTAAAAGTGAAAACATCAAAAATGTTTCAGTTTATCATCTTTATCTCAAAGCTGGTAAAACTGCGAGTAAATAAAGTCACGTATCATAAAAATTTATGCACAAATCTTGATTGCATTCACAGTTATGTTAGGATACCCATGCATAACTACAGTTAAGTAAGGATACACTATTGGGCAAACAAATTTTTTTTTTTTTTTCGTCTTAAATAAAAAAAAAAAATATGTGAATTAGATGAATTCTAACGTGCTAAATAACAATCAGCTTTCACTTTTTTCTATCACGTATTGATTTTTGTTTGTTTATAGGCATGACTACTATGACCCCACCTTCAGGCAGTCACACTTGTATAACTCGAGAACGGTTTGTCCTATTAAGATAAATTAAACTCCAATATATAGCGACTTAAATTGTCTTTGAGCTGATTTTACATAATTTGTTGTTCAGTTATTATTTCCGTAGTTATTCCGTAATTAGTAGCGAACAAATTATTATTATTATTATTTTTTTTGGAAAATGGTAAAAATTTTGATCCAGAACTCTGAAACTCTTGAGCGAATCAACATTATTGTTTCGTTCTTGAGTTATAGTCAAAATTGTACAAACCATTCTCGAGTTTTATAGTGTGACCGCTAAATAAGGTGATGATAATAGCCATGCCCATGAAAAAAAAAAAAAAAAATCAGTACGTGATAGAAAAAAAAGAAAAAAAAGTGAAAACAGGTTATTGTTTAACTCGTCAAAATCCACATAGTCCACCTATTTTTGTTTTAAGAAAAAATATATTTTTTTTGCCCACCACTGTATTTTTACTCAATTGTATGTAACATGGGTATTTTTACTTAAATGATACATGCCTTATTTTATTCGCAGTATTACCATCTTTAAAATAAAGATGATAAACAGAAACATTTTTGATGTTTTCTGTTTTAAAAATAAATTTTAGTAACAAAAAAATCTAAAATTTTGCATAAAAAAGTTTTTTTCGGACATTTATTTCAAAATAACTCCGAAACTGTGAAGCACATAAAAAATAATGTTTTGGTGATTTGAAGATATTTTTAGTACGCATCTTTTGGTGTATCACTTATGTCAGTCGTACACACCGTTCTTGAGTTATAAGGAAATATACTAGAGTAATGGCCTTACTATGGGCAAAATATTAGACATGTCTATAGTGTTTATAAAAAACCGACTTATCAAAAAAACAAACTTTTTTCAGCCTTTAGACTAAGAAGTGAGATCGAAAACACACATTTTGCCTCATAACTTTTTTCGGAATCAATATTCAAAATTTTTTTTTATCTAGTTATCATGGAAAAATACTTCAGTTATTATTTTTAATAACAAATATGTTAATTTGTCCTTATTTTCATCAAAATAAGTAAAGAAAAAGATTTACGTCCTACAAGTTATTAAAAAATTTCAAAAAATCCAAATAGGTCTTACAAATAATTGGCCACAGAATTAAATGTCGTCCGTAAAACCGTTTCTAATGTATCAGGAGAATTTGACTATTGATGTGAAACCTAGTTCGGTAAGAAAAAAGGACCACATGATATTGGGAAGGCCAGAATATTGAAGGCATATTGAAAGGAACTTCAAACACATCTGGTAGAAAATCAGCTCAATTTTCTCAGTGCTTAGACTATTTGGTGCGAAAATTTAAAGCTAATGGAAAAGTTGATAACATACAAAGTTCAAAAAATTCCAAACGGGTATTCTGCAAAAAAAAAAAAAAAAAAAAAAATCAAGCCAAAAATAGGACTCGGAATTAAAAACCAAATTTCATAAAAAATACTCAAGCTGTATAATTGACGAAGAAACGTAGGTGCTGGCAGAATCTTCGCAGCTTGTGTCTCAAAAATGTTTATTGCTAATGCTCGAAGCAATGTTGGAAATAAGTTTAAGACCCAAAAGTAGCAAAAATTTCTTACAAAATTCATGGTATGACAAGCTTTTTACAGTTGCGACAAAACAGGAAAGTCATTTGATACATTCGGATCTATAAATACCAAAATATGCATAAAGGAATATTTGCAAAAAAGACTTCTTCTTTTCTTAAGAAAGCACAACGTATCCACATATTTTTGGACCCATTTGGTATCATGTCACTACGGTAAGAAAGCTCTGGAGTGATACCAAGTCAATAACATAGTTTTAGTACCAAGAGAGGTCAATTTTCAAAATTGTCTATAGCTTAGACCAGTGGAGAGATATTGAGTTCTTGCGAAAAGTGAATTCAAGAGCACAAAAAAGGTGTCCCAAAATAAAGAAGATTTTAACAGAAGATGTGCACACTGTTCCAAAAAAGTGTCTGAAGCAACAATCAAATCTCCAAAGAAAGGGTTTTTAAAAATGGTCCACAATTTTATAATTAGTGGTTAGAACCATAAAAGTTATATATTTCTGTTTATTAAAAAAATTATGAAAACTCTAAGATCAACCGTTTCCAAGTTATTCAATATTATGTATGTTAAGAATTTTTCGATCTCACTCCTTAGTTTGATTATAATTTATAAAAACACTTTTTTTTTTGCATATTTTAGCACAGCTTTTGAAGCTTTATAACGATATAAAATTATTCTATAAAGTATTTTTAATATTAGCTTTTTATCAATTTTTCTAATTTAAGAATAAAATAAAATTATCGAAATTTTAAAGCATCTCAACAAAAAGAAAGCTTCAGACCTTTATATTATGATTTATATTCACCGCTTTTGAAGTCTTTATCTTAAAGAAATGTTTATTTAATTTTTACAAAAAGCTGTAATTAATAAAAATATCTGTATAAAATTGGAAAAATAATTATCATTTTTTCTGCTAAAAACGGATTTGTTTTTAAATTTTAGAAGAATTATTAATCATTCTGTACTTTTACGTTTGAAGTCTTTATTTTTTTTTCCTATTATCCTATATAAAATCTTATTTTTCTCTTAAGTTATACATTAGTAGGTGTAATGTTATTTTTTTTCTTTTGGAAAATTTCACTCGCATGAAATTTAAGTTTTTGTAACTAGAATGCTTAATTATCTATCTGATTTTATTATACACAAAGTTTTAAAATATATTTCACTTCAAACAAGTAAATATATCACCTGACTACTTGGTAACTCAAACAGCAAGAATTTTTAGTAGTTTGAAAATATTTTCTTAAATTTTTAATTCAGAAAAAAGTAAAAAAAGGAGGAATTTTAGTGATATTTTTAGCAAATTTTTAAAACCGGTTAACCGAAATTAAAAATTTCAAATTAACCGGTTCGCAAATAAAAAAAAAATCCAGAGCTGATGGAAAAAAACTGATAACAGGTTCGTGTTTAGCACATCAAAATGCATCAAGTCCAACTATTCGTCTTTGGAGGAGGATTTTTTTTGTCGACCAGTGATATTAAAGAAATTGTACTTTTTCTTTCAAGAATGTTGTGTTCTTCTCTTAAATAATTCTAATGCAATAAATTCAACAACTACAAGTTAAGTGACATTTTAAACATAAACACAAGCAAAAGTATTTTACATATTATACACATTTATGTGTAAATAAATAAGAATGTACCATAGAAATATATAACTTCAAATCGATACGCAATTTCACATTCTGTTACTCCCTGTTTCCTTTTAAAACATTTATTGTCCTGATTTTACAACAACTACGGATGTAGTAAATCGAAATGTAAATTTATGTGCAAAACAAAATACAACTCAGCAGAAAATCTATATTTTCAACAAAATGTACAATATCAAAGTAATAAGTATTTGCTACTACAAGTAGCAATAGGAATTTGATTTTAAACAAATCCTAGAGAATCTGTTTAGTTGGGATAATGTTACATGTAAGAATGTTAGAATATGTTAACATAAAACACTAGGAGAAATTCTTAATTTCTTGGTAGAAAAATACTAAAACTTTTAATGTATTGTATGGTAATACAAGTTCCAAGTGAAATTTATTACGGTGTATTTATTTAAAGTTTTTGATATTAAAACAAGATGTTGTTGAAGGTCTTTACATCAACTAAAGCTATAAAATGTATACTTTAAATCTTATATATGAGAACAAGTATTTCCTTTTTTATATGAAACACATGCGTTGGCGTAACAATGAACTTTGACCATTTATTTTCTTTTATAAGTATTTAAATAATAATGATTTGCACAATGAAAATAAGTATCTAATATGTATGTAAATGTACATTAATGATTTATATTGTGTTCAATTAGGTAGTGTGTAAAAAGTTAAAAGTGGGTAAATTGATAAGTATCTCAGACTTGAAAAGTCTTAAAAATTATGTAACTTTTACTAAGTATACAAAAATTAACTCAAGGAAATACTCAAATCTATGTATGTGTTACATAGATAAAAATATTAGGGTAAATTATATCATACCTTTTTAGAAGGTTTTTGCAGCAGTAAAAATAATGGCGCAATTTTTTTAATTTTCCAACTCTTTCCCCTGCATATTTGCGGCTAAAAACGCACATTTTGCGCAGAGACGAATCCAATTGATTTATAAAAATTTCTTTGATATTTTTTTAAAACATGTGCATTATAATTCACAGTAGCCTTTGCATTTTATTGTTACAATATTCAATATTTTTAATTTTGGTTTAAATAAAAAAATGTTTTTTTGCTATTATATGAAAATTTTAATGCCTTATAACTTCAAAGCGAAAAGTGGTAAAGTAAATATTTTTGCGTTATATTTCTAAACAAATAGCTTATTTTCATTGTATTTATAAAAAAAAATATGTTTTTAAAACTTTTTTGAAAAAAGTTAATTTTTCGGACACCCTAATTGGAACACGATGCCTTTTAAGCGTAATAAACTAAATTATTTATTGAATAAAGAAATTTATTCTATTCTAAAATAGAAAACGATACTAATAAGTCCCTCCTATTTTGAAAACTTCATCACATTAAGAAGATATAAAAGTTTTTGAAATTGAATTAAAAACTTTATATTCCAACATTAAATTCCTTACTCTTCTGCCACGCCCATGTGAAATTTTATATACATCAAACTAACCACTTAGAAGTCACATATTTATTTTCAAAAAATGTCGATACTCCTCGGCTGTACATTGTATATTATTCGTAGATTTAACTCATTTTTTACCCTACAGTGATCCAAATCAACAAAGTTTTTTTTTTTAAATCTTAGTCCATTTCGAACAGCTGCATTTTAGGTTTGAAAAATAAAAGTCTGTTCAATTTGGCACTACTTCACTATTAAGGAATCTTTTTCAAATATATAGATGTTGATGGATATAAGAATTTAAATAACTTTCCGCCTCTTTAGTGACTAAATGATAAAGGACACATAACTGTAAAATTTGACTCAAAACATGTTATAGTTTTTGGACTTTTCTAGACTCTTAGAAACAAATAATTCTTTGATTAAATTGGAAATATATGAAGCTACGAGGGCGGATCAATATTCGAAGCTATATGAAATCCAAAAACGTTTCCATCAAGTACCACCTGATAATAGACTACTGTCAAATTTTGAGCAAGTGTCGTATTTACTTTGCGTTTCAGCTGTTCAAAATATACAACCTCGTGAATTTTTCTAAAAATGGAAAAAAGTTAATTTCGAGTGCTCATTAAACATTATTTTTTGCGAAAAAAAAACCGTCAATCAAACCAAGGAAAAGCTCGATAATTACTATGGGGACTCTGCACCATCGATTTCAATTGTAAAAACGAATGAGTTTTTGCGGCGTTTTGTAACTGTGGACAGTGTTGCCAAAACTTTGAGGCCATGTCCCACCTGATTGCATTTGAAAAACCGCTGGAAACCACCTACACTTAAAATAAAATCGCCGATTTTTACCGCTAAAATATTTCATCTCTTTAAACATGTTTAAAATTGATAGCTAATCCTTCAAAAACGTAATTTTGGGTACCTAAATGCATTTCAGTCATCAAATCAAATTTAAAAACTTGTAATATATTTATACCTTATACCACCCTAGGTGGATGGGGTATTATGCATTTGTGCTGATGTTTATAACGCATAGAAAAAGTTTTCCAACACCCACCTTAAAGTATACTAATCGATTCAAAATCACTTTTTAAATCGATCTAACGATGTCCGTCTGGCTGGCTGGACGGCTGGCTGTCCATGTAAACCTTGTGCACAAAGTACAGGCCGCAATTTTGAAGATAATTCAATGAAATTTGGCACATGAGACTTTTATGATACAAGAACGAAGCCTGTTGAAATTGGTTATGATCGGTCCATTATGTCACCTAGACCCCATACAACTGTCCCCCAGGAATAGGGGTTTAACGATCATAAATGCCTTAAAACTAAGAAGATTTGAATGAAATACGGTGCAAAGAAGTTTTGTTCAAGTATCAATCTTTGTACCAAATTTTATGAAAATCGGTGCATGATTGACCATAGCTCCCATATAAACCCTTCTTCCGAAAATCACTTTAATGTGCATAAATCCCATACGAATGTTAGTATCAAGTTAATATTCGACAGAAAAAAGTTTTATATAAGTAGAAAAAACATTGCCAAATTTTATTAGAATCGGTCCATAATTTACCATAGCTCCCATATAAAACCACTTCCGAGAATCGCCCTAAAGTGCATAAAATCATGTAGATGTTAGTATTAACACATTACTGTATTTGTATATTTTATTTTATATTTAGTAAAAGTGTTGGTCTACGATTGGCCAAAGATCTAAAAGTCCCCTTCCCTTATTTTTATGCTCATACATAATGGTGTAGGGTATCATATGGTCAGTTTTGACCGACAATACCTTTTTTTTCGTTTTTGCTTATATTTTACTTTATTCGTCTGACATAGATATTTAGAGCATTTGCACGCAAAATCAGCTTGTAATTCTTTGAAAAATCAGTTTTAGTTGCATCTTCATACTGCAAAACATCAGACCGAGGTGCTTATTGTATATTTCGCTTCTATTTTAAATACATTTTCGAAAACGTTTTCTTTCGAAAATAATTACCCAATAATACTCCAAGGTTTGAAGGATATTTCCATACTATAATGTACTGGTGATTACATTTTGAGAAAAAAATGAATTTTAATATCTTTTTTATAGAAAAACAGTTGATTTTATATACAATTTCCGAGTTTTTGGTAACTTCATATTTTAGATAAATTAGAAGTAAAAGTAGAAGTATAATAATAAATTAATTTTTCTTATTTTTGCTTCAAAACCATGCTTTTACAATGAAGAAAAGTCGCTAGAAACCGCCAGCTAGAAAAATGTTGCAACCAGAAAATCCACTTAGCGGTTTTTTATGGAAAGTACCCGCTATGCACAACAAAATAACGCCAGATCTAGCGGGAAAACCGCTGTTTTGGCAACACTGACTGTGAATGAAACATGGATCCATTACTGTACTCCGGAGACGAAGCAGCAGTCTAAGCAATGGGTTTCTCCGGGTGAAAGCCATTTGTCGGCCAATAAGGTGATGGCAACAGTTTTTTGGGATGCACGCGTGATAACCCACATCGATTACCTTCAAAAAACAATAAACCGCGAATATGTCAACTTATTAGACTTTTTCATCAAGATAATGCACGGGTGCACACATGTGCAGTCTCATTGGCAAAACTCTATGAATTGGGCTACGAATTGGTACCTCATCCGCCATATTCTCCGGATTTAGCCCCTAATGACTACTTCCTATTTCCAAACCTAAAGCAATGGCTCGGTTGGAAGAGATTCAGCTCCAACGATGAAATTATTGACCAAACAAATGCCTATTTTAAGGACCTCGAAAAATCATATTTTTTGGAAGGGATACAAAAACTGGAGAAACAATGGACTAAGTGTATTGATTTAAGAGGAGATTATGTTGAAAACATAAATTTTTGTTTTGCAAAAAACACTATGTTTCATTCAAAAAGTCACGGACTTTGCTTTGGATTTGCATGAAATTTGGTATAGGCGTAACAGAGGAGTTTAAATAAATTTTGCATGTTCATGGTCCAGCTTTTTTCTTATATATCCTAGTATTTCCGACCGATTTCATTCGTTTTTTTTTTTTTAACTAGTTAAAGAACAAAAATATATATTGAATAAAAAAAAAATTATGGGTGGGTATTTTTACCGAGTTAAAAAGTAAACGATTTTGAATTTGAAAATTGCAAAAATTAAGATTTTTTTATATTTTTTTAGCCGAAAAAAATATCTACACTCTTTTTGCTCTAAAATTAAATTTTATTTAACAGCATATAATAATTTTATACTTTTGTGAAAAGTATTTTCACAGAGATGACTTTAAAATAAAAAACTAGCCCAATAGCTCAAGTGGTCAAGGTACAAACCATCCTGAATTTGATCCGTTTTATATGAAAGTTTTGAATTTAGTCTATATTTTCTAAAATCCCAAAGAACGAATCGGTAAACAGAATGCAGGTTAGGAATCTATAATATATTCTTAAAAGTTTTCAATCCAAATCTACGGGACATCGGAAAAATGTGGATTTTATAGTCGAAATTGTGAAAAAAAAAAAATTAGGATTTTCGGAGTTTTTTAGGATTTTTGGGATTCCTTTTACAAAAATCTTAAAGTTTTTTACACTTTCTCATTTTATTTAATAAAGTTTGCAATCGCCGAAAATTTCATTAAGATATCTTTACTAACAAAGATTTTATTACAGATAAAATATTTATAGTTTCTCAAAAAAATCAATTTTTTATAAAAATTTTACTTTATCAGAATTTACAGATTTATTTAAAAAAGTTTTCCATTCTGACCCACTGTGCATTGTTGAGAAGTTTTGTGTGATCATGGCGTTTTGTCAGCGTTGTCAAAATTGGTAAAATTTTACTTTTTTTGGTACAATTCAAACCTAAAATATACAATGGTACAACAATGACCAATTTGGTACATTTTAATTTGTCCCTAATTTAAATTTTTTATAAAGTTGCTATGGAAGAACATCTTAAGTATTAAGAAAATAAATATAAATTTTATTTTACAACTAAAGATTTTAAAAGATCCTAAATTAGTTAACATAAAGTACTTTTCCACAGAGTTACAAAATAAAACAAAATTTCTGCGGCACGGGCTTTCTCAGTCACTTCCGATAAATGGTATTAATAAGTACTAAGTGGATTAGAGGCACTTTTTTGAATTGGATCTAGTTCTTGCAATAAATCGCGATTTATAAAATTAAGGAGGTTTCACTATGTATTGAAGCATATCTCGAAAACATCTTGTCTGATCCTATTCAAGAAAATATAATAAAAGCTATGAAAATATCTCTTCATAGTTTTTATTAAACAATTAATACATATTTATAATACAAGTTGTTGATGCCAATATTTTGCCGAATATTAAGGAGTCTAAGAGATCACTATACAAGAATTTTATTATACCCTACATCACCATAGGTGGGGAGGCTTAGAATCACTTTCTGAGTCGATATAACGATGTTCGTCCGTCTACACTTTATATGAATATCGGTCTACAATTGGCTTCAAGTCTAACAAAAGACCCCTCCCCGAATTATAATGTACACAATGGTGTAGGGTACAAATGGTGTATATATGGTCGGGCTTGACCGATTATAACTTTTTTCTTGTTTTAAAATACAAAGCTGAGACTGGGTATCAAGAATAATAACACAGGGGTTTCCCTTCAAGTGATAACTTTAAAACAATTTTCTATTTTGGTGCAATTGGGGACAACAAAAAGTACAATTTCAACAGCTGTTTAGTCTTGGTTATTTTTAATTATTATTATTTTTTTTTAATAGTTCTGATGATTATTTTTCCATTTTGGTGATTTTCCTTTATTTTTACACCCACTACTCAAAAGATGGGATAGGGGTGTGGATGTATTGAGTATGTCCTTCAGTTTGTACCATATGTAAATATCTTCCATAAAGACCCCATAAAGAAGGTCATCACGAAATTTAATACGATGTAGTATGTTCTTCAGTTGAAAGGAGAATAGTGCTCTGGGTGGATTACCTAGGGTGACAAAATTTATTTTAAAAATTTCTCTTATATTATGTTTGCTTGGTATTGAAAAGTAGCTAAATACCATATAAGTGTAAAATTTAAATTAAGGTCGCAGAATATAACATTATACCTTGTTATGATTTATTTATTTATTTATTTATTTTTTTAGTGATTTTTTACATTCTAGGGGTCGTGGTGATATTATATGTTTATGCTAATATTTTTGATGCATAAACAAATTCCTTGGACCCCTTAGAGTTTACCGTTCGATGGGTTGCATTAACGATATCTATCTCTTCGCCCTTGAAAACTTTGTAATAAAACTTAATGTCGGAATTCTAAAGAAAATCCAATAAACTTAGGCATATGACCTTCTATTGGGTCCAAGGAAAAGCTTAGTAAAATGGTATATAAAAGATCCATTATATTTTATTGAATTAATAAATTTTGATTTATATAACCAAGGCTTTACATGGCTAATAAAATCTACTAAATTTCACATGACCCTCATCTAAATGTTCTTTAGTTTCCAACGCCTAAAATATAACAATATTTTTTTTTAACATAAACAATATTTATATATTTTATGGATATCAAAATGTATGGAAAACAACAAACTAATTTCAAATTTATTTGTTGTTTTCAATATAAATTATCGAAACGAATTTTTCATTCGTTTTATAAAAACAGGGGGTAAATTTGAGTACCAAACTTCAGTTCTATCATTGAAAAATAGCAAAACTATCAAAAGAATTACCAATATTCTATAAGATATCCAGGGACTTCAAAAACGTTATTTAAACTGACGGACGGATGGACGAACACATGAACATAGTTATTTCGACTTCTTACTTTAAAGAGTCAGAATATATATAAAATGAATGAGGTCTGACGTCAATATAGTAGAAATTATCAATGTAATAACTACCTTCATAGATAAAAACATGTTCTTTAAAATAAAAATCACTTAAATATGAAATAAATATAATTAAATGAACTAAAATCAATATTCAATTTCAAATCTTCCCACTTTTATTCAATACAACAAGAAAGTGATTATATTCGTCTCTAAAATCATTACTATTTTAGTACATTCATAGCTAAAAATAAACTTTTACCCTCCATTGGGAATACAAGTAACAAAAGATATTTATTTGTTAGAAGAAAAATAAAAATACTCAAATATCAAAAATGCTTTACAAAATATCTAATTGCACAATGAAACAAACATTACAATCATTCGATAACACTTACAATTTAACATTTCTATTTGTTTGTATCTTCTGTTTTAAATTGCTGATACAAGCAGAAGCAGATACTACTGACAGTAGTTCAAATACTTTTTTTTTTTCGTATTTTAAATCTCTTGCTTTTTTGGTCACAATAACAATGTGACTTTTTAAACTCGAAATAAGATTAAAATTTAAAATTCCTTAAGTACAAATTAAATCCTAAGGGGATTTGTAGAGATAAATAAATTATTTCAATTATTTACAATAAACTCTTTGTTATGGTATAAAATTTAAAAGCTTAAAAAATAATAATTTAACAAATTAGGTATTTATGGAAAAACTATAGACTTAGTTTAATAAATAATATGGCAATATTCTTAAGGCTTTAAGTAATTTCTATTTTATATCATTATCCCTTTAAGTAACCTCTTACTAACATTTTAATGCTTTAGTTTTTAAACTAATTGCAAAGTTCAAATTAATATACACAATACGCATTTCCGTTTCCACTGTTTCGTGAAGGCGTTAGTTCAAATATAAATGTTCGCCCACACTTACACGAAAACTTAAACTCATTGTGTTTTTTTTTTTTTTTTTTTTTTCTTTTTTGAAACAAATGACGTAAAGTTTCGAGTAATTTGGGACTGAAGTCGTAAATAGTAAATGGGTTGCAAAAAGTTAAATGTTTGCCCAGACACCATTGTTACTTAAAACAGCTCTCTCTTTCTCCCTCTTCGCTTATATTCATGCAAATAAACAGTCTATGTTGCATGCTGTTATATTCAAAATACACTAACACTTATGCAAATAAAGTTATATTCATATTCAAATATCTTTGCTTTCGTATAATTTTGTAAAATTTTACAACTATATTAAATCAAATTGTTTTGTTAGTATGTATGTTGATGCAAATTTGCAAATACAATTGTACTAATACTTATACATACAGCATATTAAGATATACAACTACATAGAGAAAAAAAGAAATCTTTTGTACAGCTGTTACGCAGTAGTACTTTATCTTACCAAGTCATGCAAAATACGTATACAGTGAGTAGTAAAAATGAAGTAGTCACTATGATTAACTTTAAATTGCAAAATTATAAAGAAAATTAATATAAAATATTAGATACAATTTTGTTACATATAAGGAGAGAGAGAGAGAGAGAAGTCGAAAAAATCTTAACATATATAAAATTCAATAATTTGAAATCGGTTAATCTTAGAGTTTTGACTTTTTTTTATTTAATTTATATTATATTACAGATCACCGGAAAATTCAACTTTTATATTTAAAAGTACTACTTATAAACCTTTTTTGGTAACCCTTCCATTATAAATTTGTTTCAGTCACTTTTTTGGAACAGTTTGCCCAGTTCGATATTTTGGGACATCATTTTTGTGCTCTTCAATTCTTTTTTTACAAGAGCCCAATATCTCTCCACTGGTCTTAGCTTCGGACAATTTTAAAGATTGACCTCTCTTGGTACAAAAGCTATGTTATTGTTCTGGTACCACTCCAGAGCTTTCTTACCGTAATGGACACATTGTACTCTCTCATGAAAGAAAGAAGCATTTTTCCAAACATTATTTGATGTATATTTCGGTACTTATAGAGCTCACTGCAACAATTGACTTGCTTTTTTTGCCACAACTGCATAAAGCTTGCCGTACCAGGAATTTTTTTAGAAAATTTTGTCTGCCTTTGAGTCCTAAACTTACCTTAAACATTTCCTCGAGCATTAGCAACATAAAAATTTTTACACGGAAGCAGCGAAAAATCTGCCAGTACATACGTTTCGTCTTCCATTATACAACATTAGTATTTTTGCATGAAATTTGATTTTAATTTCCGTCCCCTTTTCTTGTCTCCTAAATTTTTTTGCAGTATTCCTGTCTGGAACTTTTGGACCTTGTATGTTTTCAAGCCTGCATTAGCTTTAACTTTTCATACCAAATAATCAGAGCACTGAGCTAATCAGGCTGCTTTTTATCATGTGTACCTTTTTTTCTTCCCGAGCAAGGTTTCTTAGCAATGCACGTTGGGGTAAAAGGGGTCGAAAGTGGCGTTTAATTGAATTTTGAAAATTAACTTTTTTAAATAAAATTGGGTATCGAATAAAAATAAACAAAATTATGTATCAATAACGATAAAAGTCGTTAACGTAGGTTGCGAGGTTTTTGAGTACTGAGCTGTCAAAGTTCAAAATTTTTTTATATTTTAAAAATAGTGCAAAAAATTAAGTTTTCATGAACTTTCGGTGAATTTTTCTTTAATAAAAAGTGCTTCAAAGAAAAATTTTAAAATGGAACCATAAACTACAGGTATTTGAGTTTACTTTTGTGCAAGAATTTGTAAATTATTTTTTGTCCTGGTATTTTTTGTTATTTTTTTGAAAATAGTCCAAAAATGCACTAATTTTCAAATTTCATGGAATGTAACTAAAAATATAACAAGATTTTTGTTCTGAAAAATTGTCTTAAAAATATTACATACTGTCTACTTAAATATTCTGAAATAAAATCGTGCGCATATTTTGCCCGATTTTAGAAATTTACATTTTTGTGAAAAAACTTAAGTTGCTCTAAACATTACTTAAGTTGACGGACATTACTATTCTGCCAAAACAAATTCAAGAGTTCTTTTTTTACTAACTAATTGACAAAATATTAAATCATGATCATTTAAATATTCATATCACCTTTCTCTGAATAATGCGGCGATTTTAGACCCATTTAATCCTAAGGTATAGACGGACGGACAGACATTACCATTCTGCCCAAAAAATCCTAAAAATTCAAGAAAAAAAATTTTTACCTAATAATAAATATAAAAATAGATCCTCATCATTAAAATATTGATATCACCTCTCCCTGAATTAAGCGCCATTTTCGACCCACTTTACCCCAACGTGCAATAGTCAAATTCTCCTGATACTGTTTAATAACATTGGAAACAGTTTGACGGTAGACCTTTAATTCTTTGTACAATTTCTGATAGGACCAATTTGTTTTTTGCTTTTTTTTAATGTTTAATAATTTAGAGGCAAAACACGTATTAAGATTTTTACGATCTCACTCCTTCAATAAAATTCTCTTTAAAATGTTTTTCCTCTTTTCTCTCTTAAAATTGTATCCACTTTTGTTCACCACTTTATCTCAATTTCATATTCTATGACACTTAACAAATCTTCCAACGATAAAGGCCAAAAATAAAAAGTCACAAAGACTTTAAAGCAAATATTTCAAAAAAATCTAAATTTCATTTCATTATTATCTACCATTTGTTTCTATTTTTAAACTCATTATTATTATTTGACTTTAAATTGTTTAGTTTTAAAGTGAACATATGTGCGAAATGGACTTTTATGCTTTTTAAACAAAGAGCAGAAATAAAAAGCTAAATTTGCATAAATGTAGAGAAATAATTTTACATTTATTGTTTTAGCAAAAAAAAAAATAAATAAATTGATTCCCAAGAATAATGCTACATATATACAGTGGTGGCCACGAATTTAAGACACGACATTTCACTTATATATTTCTGATAATTTTTACATCTTATCGAACAAATTTTAGATCCATGTTATTTTTTAAAGATCCTAGTAATGTTATGAAAAAAAATCAACAATAGTTTGTTACCTATATTTAGTTTCCAATTTTTATTTACATATTATACAGATTAATACAAGTTTAAGCCTGGTCATGAATTTAGGACATAGGCAAAATAAAAGTTAATTCACAAAAGTAAAGCTCAGCTTCATAAAACAATATTAGTATTTGGTGGGAAATCCTTTATTTTGAATCACAGCAGCGCATCTCCTGGGTAAACTTTCAACTAAGGCCATACAGCGCTCCTTTGGAATGGCATACCAAGCCTTTTGAATTTCTTCCCATAAATCAGTCAAATTTTTTGGCTTTACTGCTCGTACATGCTCCTCAACATCATTCCACAAGTTCTCAATTGGATTGAGATCCGGGGATTGAGCTGGCCTTTTCAGAACTGTGATATTATTTTCCTCTAAGCAACTCTTCACTAGGCGTGAAGTGTGCTTAGGGTCATTATCATGCATAAATTTCCACATTAGAGGCATGTTGTCTTCAGCGAATGGTATCATGATGCTTGTCAGTATGTTTTTGTAAATATGCTGGTCCATTTTATTGATAATCTTCTGAATGGGACCTACACCATGCCAGGAAAATGCTGCCCACACCATGATATTTCCACCACCATGCTTAACCGTTTTAAGGGTGTACTTTGGGTGATGCTCCAGGTTTGGAGGACGCCATACGTACTGTTTTCCATCAGAACCAAAGCGACAAAACTTCGACTCGTCGCTCCAAAGTATATTTTTCCAAAATGTCATCGGCTTATTGAGATTTTCTCTTGAAAACGCTAGTCGGGATTTAATATTTTTTTTTTGACACAAGTGGTTTACGTTGTGCAATACACCCACGTAAGTTCTTCTCATTCAGACGTCTTCTTATTGTCCTGGACGATATATTAATACCAAAATCCGATGAAATCTCATTTTTAATTTTACTTGAGCTCTTGAAAGGATCTTTAGCAGCTGATTTATAAATTAAGCTATCCTCCCTGGGTGTAGTTTTTCGGGCTCTAGGGTGCTGTTTGACATTTTTGGTAGTGCCATGTTGCTTGATGTGTTCCAGTGCATTGTAAATCTTGGATCTGGAACATTTTAGTAGCTTGGAAATTTCCATTACTGTTTTTCCATCAGTATTCATTTGTTGGATCAATTTTCGCTCGGCATCCGAACTCCAAGTACCTCTGGCCATTTCTAACTAAATATTTTGATGTATTCTAACATTAAATGGAATAAAACATTCATTACTTACCTTTTAGCTTCAAAAAACACCAAAAAATCACTTAAAAACCAAATATTTCTTATATGTTTTAAATTCGTGACCAGCTTCAAAAGCACGTTTTTACGAAAATATAATAAAAACAGCAACAAAATGTATACACAAACAAAACCAAATAACGGTAATTGATCTTAACATTACAGGGTACACTGAAAAATTAACAAAATCTAATTTTATATTGCAGGGTTGTAATAATTATCACAACTTAGTTCGTTACATGTCGTGTCTTAAATTCGTGGCCACCACTGTACATAAAACTTTTACTTTCTCCCCAGCTTAAAAAAAAATTTATGACATTTTTATTGAACATATCAATACACAAGACATCAGATAAAATTGAACAAAACTTTGAAATGGAAAAGCCACAACATTTCAATCATTTCTTTACAAATATTACCACTGAATTACCACATACGTATGATATATACATTCGTATGAAAGTATGTAATTGTATATGTACTACATTATCTATCAAACCTGTCAACGCATAGTGTATAGTAAAACAATATATCGTCCATTCCATGAGAGAACGCCCAAAAATATTTTTTATGTCTTCCGATTTTGCTAATATTTTGTATACGCATACCATATGGAGCCATTTAAATATGTCCATTATTATTTTTCTGAATTTTGAAAAATTCACGAATTTTTTCACGATTTTTATTTTCCGAAAAGTCAAAAAAATCGCAAAAGTGTGTAACTTTAAACATCAATATCTTTAAAAGTTGTTAACGGATTTTAATAATTTAAATAGCATATATAAGAACAATATGTCTACTATAAATATGGTAATTTAAAAATAATATTATCATTTAAAAATGCATTCATGATGCAAATGCAATTTTAGAATGCATATCTGAAAAATGTCTACCCTTTCACCCTAAATCATTAAAATCCATTAACAGCTTTTAGAGATATTGATGTATACACAGAAAAAAGTAAAAAATGATTTTAATTACCAAAATGATTCATTTAATCAAAAAAATATTTAAATTTGCACCTCTCACAAAAATGATTGTATCAATTACCAATAATTGTAAATACTGACAATCTATATTTTTTTTCCAATTAAACACCTTTAAAATTTTAATTAAAAAAATAATAAAAAAAATATAAACTTTTAACAACCAGTTAATTGAATGAATCAAAAAGTTAATTGAAAAAAAAAATTATATTTTAATTTTATATTTATATTTTAATCAAGTAGTTAATTGAATGAATCAAAATAATTATTGAAAAAATATATATTTTTTATTTCTTTTATTTTATTTCTTGTCTGATATGTCCTTTTTTATTTCTTGAAATATATACATTATTTTACATTTTTTGAAAAATTAGTTTATTTCATTTCTTGAGTTTTATCTTCTCATATCTCAAAGTATTTTGCATTCAATTCGGAATCTTTATCAGTGCTGACTTTGTGGAATCGTTGATAATTTTTTCATATGGAGAATTTTGGGGATATATTCTCTAAATATGAGCTCTTCTTGTATTCGATGTCAAGCTTTTGTTCATGCGTTCAAGTTTAATGTGCTTTTGGGAACAGTACGATATTGATCAACACTTCTTGATGCGAAAAAGTAAATCCAGACATAAAAATGAAGGCACAACAATAAATATTGACGCCCAATATAAATAACTTTTTAAATATTTATACTTACATTTCATAAAGTATCAAAACTCCAGAACTTCCAATCGGCAAAGTTTCAGGCACCAATTTTTAATCGTATGACTAACACCTACTGAATTACCAAAAGACTTAAAATATGTATTTCATTAATTTAAACGTATGCTTACATACCTAACGCCATTGATAAAATCTTACTATGATCAAGTTCATTCATGTCCATGGAAGAGACCATTATCAGAAAAGTTTTAGAAAATATATTGTACATAAATTCTGTGCCACAAAAAACATATATTTTTTAAAATTTTATTTAATTTCTTTTATATTTTGTTTTCGATTACTGAAACAAACGTCATTCTTTTTTCTTTTTAAAAAACTTTTAAAACCAATTATAGAAATGATTAACCCCCTGTTTTTATAAAACGAACGAAAAATTCGTTTAGTCAAAATGTATAGAAAACAACAAATAAATTTCAAATTTATTTGTTGTTTTCAATATAAATTGTCGAAACGAATTTTTCGTTCGTTTTATAAAAACAGGGGGTAAATAAATTAATCCATAAATTAAATTTCAATATAAAACCAAACAACAGGGTTAATTAAAAAAATTTATGTAATAATTTTTTCTGTGTAGAGTTGCACACTTTTCCGCTTTTTTTAACTTTTTGAAAGATCAGAATCGTGAATAAATTCACGAATTTTTAAAATTAAAAAAAAAAAAAAAAAAATAAAAATGGAGATGTTTAAATGGCTTCATATGGTATACGCGTACCAAATATGAACACAATAGGATGACTCTCCGTAAAAAAATTGGCATTTTTTATAAATCTCTCATGGAGTGGACGATATGTATTTATTTGATGTGTTAGAGATGAGTTAGTGTAAACTGTTTAAGGAATTTTTATTTAGAAATAACATCTATAAAATAATATAGAAATGTCAATTTAAAAGGAAGGAATATATCTTTATATCAATAATGAAAGCAAAAAGACATATACATTTTTTTGAAGTATGAAAGAAAGCCTTATTTATAATTAATAAATTAAATTTATATTAAGGAGTGCGATCGAAAAAATCTTAACACACGTTTTGCATCATAACTTTTTTCCGAAGCAATATTTAAAATATTTTTTGATCTACTTATAAATGAAAAATATGTCAGTTATTATTCTTAAAGACAACCATGTTGATTTATTGCAATTTTCATCTAAATGAGTGGCGAAAATTAAGAACATACACAGAAAAAAGTAAAATTGCACTTCAATTACGAAATTTGTAATATTAATTAATTTTTAATTGATTTAGCTCCAATCATCAAAATTATAATATTAATAACTAGAATAATTGATATTATTATTACTTCTTTTCTTTAAATAGATGCAATGATCTGCAAATTTTTGAAAATTTACTTAAATTTATTATATTTCTGTACTTTTATAGACAAATATTTAATTTTTCTTTATATTTTATTAACAGCTGTCAATTTATTAAAAAACAAAACTGAAAACCAATTAGAAAATTAATTATATTAATAAATCATATAATTAAATTCCAATATAAAGTTAATTAATAATTTTATTAAAAAAATATTTGAAATATTTTTTTCTGTATATGTGCTATAAATTATTATTATTAAATTTCAAAAAAAAAATTAAAATTGGTCCTACAAATAATAGGTCAAGGAATTAAATGTCCGCTGTCTAACAGTTTTCAAGGTTATTAAACAATATCAGGAGAATTCTACCATTGATAGGAAACCTGATTCAGTAAGAAAAAGGTCTACATGATATTGGGAAGGCCAAGAAAATTTAAAACATATTGAAAAGAACTCTAAATACATTTGGTAGAAAAGCAGTCCAGTTAGCTCAGTGCTCTGACTATTTGGTGCAAAAAGTTAAAGCTATTGCTGAGTTAAGAACATATAAAGTCCAAAAAGTTCCAGACTGGAATGCTGCAAAAAATTTAGAAGCCAAGAATAGGGCACGGAAATTAAAACCGAATTTCATACAAAAATACTCATGGTGTATAAAGTACAATGAAACGTATGTACTGGCTAATTTTTCGCAGCTTCGGGGTCAAAGTTTTTACGTTTCTAATACTCGAGGAAATGTTAAAGATATGTAAGTTTAGGACCGAAAAGCTGACGAAATTACCTATAGAATTAGTGGTGTTGCAAGATTTATGCAGTTGCGGCAAAACAAACAGTCATTTGTTACAGTGGGCTCTATAAATACTGAAAATTACGTCAAAGAATGTTTGCAAAAAAAATCTTTTTCCTTTCATAAGAGACCACAATGTGTCCACATATTTTTAGCCCGATTTCGCATCATGTCTACGTAAGAAAGCTCTGGAGTGGTACCAAAGCAATAACATAATTTTTGTACCAAAAGAGGTCAATCCTCTAAATTGTCCGGAGCTAAGACCAGTGAAGAGATATTGGACTTTTGTGAAAAGAGAATCGAAGATGACGAAAGAGTTGTTCAAAAACATCAAAAATTTTAAAAGCAGATGGGCAGACTGTTCCAAAAAAGTGATTGAAACAACTATCAAATCACTAATGGAAGGGTTACACAAAAAGGTCTACGATGTCGTAAATAGTGGACAGAAGTATAAAATTTATATTTTTCTGTAATCTGTAGTATAATGTCAATTAAATAAGAAAACAATCAAAACTCTAAGATCAACCATTTCTAAATTATTGAACTTTATATAATGTTAAGATTTTTTCGATCGCACTCCTTAATAAATTTGCCTTTCTTGCGTGTTTTTTTTTATTTCGCATAAGAAATCGGGATTATTTATATCTAACACAAATGTTCGCCAGCGGCACTTCATTCTCCACATTAAATACAACTTTGCTCATAGACTTATTATTTCTTATAATTATTCTTAAATAACATTCGTTCTAAGAATCGCACAAAAAAAAAAATTCTGCGGCACGGGGTTTTCTCAGACAATTCTGATACACGGTATTAATAAATACTAAGCCTCTAAACCACTTTTTCCGAATTAACTCTAGTTCTCGCAATAAATAGTGATTTGAAAAATTAAGAAGGTTGCACGATATATGGAAGCATATTTCAAAAACAATTTCTCTGATTTAATTCAATAACAAAAAAAAAAATCACAAACTTCTCATTAAGATCGTCTTCAAGTCAATCACTTTTTAATACGGTCAACAATTATAGAGATTTTCAAAAAAAAATGCAATTTTATACAAAACAAAAAAAAAAAAAATATATATATATATATATAAAAAATCCTTTTTCAAAAAATCGTAAACATTTTAAAGAATCACTTTTTGAGTCGATTTAACGATGTCTGTCTGTCCGTCCATGTAAACTTTGTAGTTAAACTACAGGTTACAATTTTGAGAATAAATGAATACAATTTGATACACAAGTTTATCATATTCCAAGGACGAAACCGAATGGACTGAAAGTTATTCACATTATTTCGCATGGCCCCTAACAACCGAAACAGCAGTTTATATACAAGTATACAAGAAGATCGGTCCATAGTTGGCCATAGTTCCCACATAAGCCCCACTTTCAAGAATCACCTAAAAGTAATTAGGGATTAAAACAATGCAAGTATTGGCTAAAAATTGGCCACATGTCTTATAAAAGACCCCTACCAGATTTTTGATACACGCAATGTTGTATAAAAAAAATAAAAACTTTAAGATCCAAAGTGTGTCCAAATTATTTAATTTCTTATAAGTTAAGAATTTTTCAATCTCACTTTTTAGAATATGAATAAGGCTAAATACTTTTATATACATTATTCGATTTAACCCAAATTGAACTAGCGCACCCATAGCATAGAATATATTCAAAACTATGAAATTTGTCTGTCAATGAAGCTTAGAAGAATTTGAAAGTGACAATGATAAATATGTCAGAAGGATTTTCACCAAATGTCCTTAGCGACGAAGGCGATGCTGATAATGTTTCTAACAGTAGTATTTTACCTTGATATATTCCTTTAAACGAAATGAGTGTTAACCCAATTCTAACCACTTACCCCCGGGAGAGTGGATCAAAAAAAAAATTAAAAATTCATTCGAAAAATGTTACAAAATATCTTAAATAAACATTAAAACGATAGCCAAGACATCAAGAAATAAGAAACTATTCACTTTTTGACAAATAATTTAGGGAGATAGAAACACCAAGCTCCGAAAAATTGGTGTTGAGAAAACAACACCAAAATTATGTAATCTGTTGCAAAATTTTTTCAATTGTCTTAAAAAAGTGATAATAAATTTTCTTCAAAGGTCATAAAATTTGCTAAAAAAAAAAAAAACATAATATTTACAATTTTTATGACTACAGACTAATTTTTTTTATTCAAAGTATTAAAAAAATTTAAAAGCCAATGTGAATTAGTAAAATTTCATAATTTTCGAAACAGCCTTTTTCTATAAAAGGCCATGCTCTCTACTCAAAGTGATAGTTCATTTTGAGTTTTCAATCAAATGAGATTAAGAGGATATTAAAATATAAGCAAAATAAAATCTCCAAGAATATTTAAGGTATAATAAAAGAAAAATCTGTGAATATATGTGCACGGATAAATGAAACACATTTTTTTCTTAGTCATTTTAAAATTAGTACATTACCCAAACTTTCAAATCCTGTTTCAATTGGAATACATCATATTATGAGCCACTACATTTGGTATATTACCAGGATTTACGATTTTTAAAATTTGGGAATATTCTGCAAGAATAACAGAATCGATTTACGTAACATTTGTGTTTGGAGCACAACGTGGTTAGGCAGTCTGTACGAAGGACCAAAATGCTTTTCTGACCACCATATTGAAATCATAATCGAGATGATGCGCAAACAGATAATCGAATATATAATCTATTTTATATATTATATGAAATTACTTTGCCTTACACCGTAAGCTATTTAACGTTTTTACGTCATTATTTAGTTCCCTTAAATTCCAATTGAAATGGCCCAACTCCAATTATTTTTGTTCACACTTAACATATTTAACATACAATATGTAAAATAATTACAAAATTAAATTTAAATGACAAATAAAACTCATTTTGCCATACAATTTGTTTAAACGTCTACTTCTTATATGAACAAAACAACATACCCCTAATTGACCATTGATGCGTTTTCACAACACCCGATATCTCGGAAACTAAAAAAAGCTAGGATCACAAATCTTTCGATTTTATGATCACAATCACTAAAATAGACCCTATAAGAAATTTTATTAATTTATCTTAACGGGATCGGGTAGTGGTAAGAAATGGGTTAAATAGGAACATGAATAGCTGAAATTTTACGTATTTAATGGCATTTGTGTTGAAATTTTTGGTCAGCATCAGGGAAAATAGAAAGGAAGTCTTAAATAATTATAGCTTATGACTCCAAAAGTCATTTGCTACTCTGCAAATTATATTTAGTGGATGGCCTCTCATATTCAAAGGTGGACAGGTTAGTTTTGATGATCGGTGAATGCTTAAACTAAAGAGAGTTAACTTAATGCTGATATGTATGATATGAACTCATATTGAATTGCATCTCCTTAAGAAATTAACCAATAAAAAATTTACTGATTTTCTTCCTAAAAATATGTATGTAGTGCCTGGCGTGACCATATGGCAACGGCCCGTTCTGCTCGACCTAGGGTCCGAAACAAAATTTTATATAATAGGTAAATTTTCTTATGTAAGGTATAGAACTACATTTAAAAATGTCATCATTATCTGAAACAAAAATCATTTTCGGTCAATTTTGGTTAAACAAAAATTGGTGTCAATGGAAAATACTGATATTTCTATTTATCATAAAATCATGTAAACAAATGCAAGTTTAGCAAAAATTTTCTACTGACAATTTCTGATATCAATAAATGGTGCGACAAACAATTTAAGCTTCTATAAGAACTATTAACATTTCAAATCATTATACAGTAGTGTATACAAAATTCGACATAGCGCACGTTGGGGTAAAATGTGTCAAAAGTGGCGCTTAATTGAATTTTAAAATTTAAAGTTTTGTAATAAATTTGAATATCAAATAGATAAAATTATGTATCAATATCACTTAAAATCTTTAAGCTAGGTTATGTTGTTTTGTTATAAGGAGCTGTCAAAGTTAAGAATTTTTTCACATTTTTGAAAAAAGTAAAAAATTAAATTTTCATCAACTTTCACTGTATTTATTTTATATAAAAAGCCTTTTCAAGTAAACATTTAAAATGAAGCCATAAACTACAGATATTTAAGTGTACTTTTCTTCAAGTATAAGTAAATTATATTTTGTGCTAATATTTTTATTATTTTTTTGAAAATCGAGCGCATATATAGCCCGATTTGAGGAAACAATTATTTTTTTTTTTTTAAACTCCAGTAGATTTCATAGAAAAAACAGCTTAAGTGCAGATATTTTCTTTGCTTTATCAAACATTAAACAGTGGGTCATAATCGAAATTAATCTGTAACTTCTAATCGGCTGTTTGGATTTGCATGAAATTTCACATAGGTTTAGCAGGGGACAGTAGTATTTTGACTTTAGAAGCAGGAACCCATATACGCATCAGAAGCGGAACTATGGGGTTCAAAATAGACAACTAGTGTCA
This sequence comes from Protophormia terraenovae, assembly GCA_951394005.1. Taxonomy (NCBI): domain Eukaryota; kingdom Metazoa; phylum Arthropoda; class Insecta; order Diptera; family Calliphoridae; genus Protophormia; species Protophormia terraenovae. The sequence goes on from OX596074.1 coordinate 117,373,873, forward strand.
TGGAAAAGGTTTAACCACTACCGAATTTTTCTTCCTTAACCTATTTCCAAGATTTTTATATCCTTAATAAATCTTTTAGAAAACATGCTTGCATGTGCTACTTATTTTATATATTTTCAAAAACCAAAAATCTAAATTTTACAAGATCTTGGTTAAGATTTTTCCATATATAGCCAAATATTTTCAACCGATTTTACCATATTTTATATAGTTGGTTAAAAAGCAAAATTATCTAACGAACAAATAAAATTTTTAGTCGTTATCTTCATTGAGTCAGAAGTTAAACGATTTTGAATTAGAAAATTTGCAAAAATTAACAAACAGACGGACAGATGGACGGACATTAGAATTTTTTCAAAAAAGTCTTAAAATTCGAAAAATATGTTTTTCTACTTTCCGATTTATATGAAAAATGAATGAAAGTATTAAGATGTTGATATCACCTTTCCTTGAATTAAGTGGCATTTTCGACCCATTTAACCCAAATGTATAGACGGACATTGCCATGCTGACAAAAATATTTTAAAATTCTTAAAATGCATTTTTTTACTAACAAATAAATAGAAAAAATAGAATGTTATAATCAAAATTTGGATATCACCTTCTCCTGAATTAAGCGTCATTTTCGTCACATTTAACCCAAATGTGTAGATGGACGGACGGACATTACCATTCAGCCAAAAACATCATATAATTCTAAGGATGCATTTTTTACTTACTAATAAATAGAAAAATCAAATGCGATCATAAAAGTGTTGATATCACCCTTCTCTGAATTATGCTTAATTTTCGACCCATTTAACTCTAATGTATAAACGGAAGAACAGACATTACCGTTCTGATAAAAAAAATTTTAAATTTTAAAACTGAACTTTTTTAACTAATAATCAATAAAAAAAATAAAACGTGATCATTAAAATATTGATATAACCTTTCCCTGAATTAATCGCCATTTTCGATCCCTTTTATCTTAATGTGCAGCGGAATAAAATACTGTTACTTAAAATAAAAATTTTTAATTTATCTTATTCTCGACCAATTACCTAACTAGCAAAACTTTTCTAAAAATATCAATTTTCATTGGTTGGATAGAAATTATAGCTTTTAATTTCATTTAAAATATTTTAAATATAAATTTCATATTTGTATGGGGAAAAAACTGAGGATTTTTACTTCATAAATTTAAAATTGAAGAAAGTCCTTTTCTCATTTTTCAAAAAAAAAAAAAATATATATATCTTTATTCATATTATCAGGGCAAGTTTAAATATGCATGAAAAATATTAAAATATGCGCTTGAAAAAGCACAAAAAAAAAATAGGATAATATGCACAGAAATATGCAAAAATGTCATGAATATGTATAGAAAAAACGACGTATTTATGCGTTTTTATATATTGATATGTAAAAAATACGCATAAATATGCATTTTTTAACTTTCAATCTCTGATAGATTTCGATTTTTATAAAAATAAAAATATATTAATTTTAAAAATCATTATACAAATTTAATTGCAGTTATTAAAATTTTATTAGTTCTATAGATTTTCTTCTTTTATAGTATTAAAAACATAATTGTACTTAAAATATAATTCTTATAATACTAAATTCAGTTACTGTAATCAATTATGCTTGGTTAAAATATATTAAGCAAATTCAGGGGAAACAAACGCATTGAATTCATATTTCTAAAAGAATTGTTAAGATTTCCAATTAAAAATTTATTGTATTGTGACAATTTATTTAATAACTGAACTTTCAGTTACAGTAATAATTAAAATTCGATTATAGTAACAAAAAAGATATCAATTCGTTATTTACAAACGAAATATTTTTATACTGATCAAAGAAGATTGAAAACTTAAACTTAAAAATACATAAAATGAATAAATTTAAATCAATAAAAAATAAACTAAAATTAAACAAATACATAAAGAAGAAAATAGAGGGACTACAATTTATTTCCATATAGACCAAACACTTGGTAAGTCCTCTTTTATTATGAGGAATTTGAATTAATTTGTTGATTCCCATAAACATTTTTAAATGGACAACATTTTATATTAGTAATAGCTCAGCCCCAATTCAAGATCAAATATCAATGGATAGTACTTGCAACCGAATTGAATATAGTAATTATAACCGACAAAATTCGTTTGGCAAAAAATTCGGTTTCCGCAACAAATCTGTTTTCTCTGTGTATGATGATTTACATTTACAGAATTTTCTTCTATTTTCAAAGACTAAAACCCTTAAATTATTATCAGTTCACGTAACATATTAAGGAAACCAAATTTCTATTTCCGTTTACCATTATTAGTTGCTGTAAAAAACATCTGCTGTATAAAACGATTTAGACAAATCATTCTCAAGTGGATAGTTTTATAAAGAACTAAAATTAAATATAACTGAAAGATAAATTCACTAACTAAGAATAATTGTTAAACCATTACCATTTTTCATTTCCATGTGTTCCCTAATAAAAATGAAATAATTAACATAAATTAATTATACATGATTGTTGAAATAAAATTTTAACTAAATTTTCTTTTTACCCTCGTATTTTATGAATATTCTCTAGCTTCAAGTCTTTGACTAAATATGTTGTTTTTATTTCTATGTACTTTCATAACTCAAATATAATATGTTCATATAGAAACAATTTTACTAAACTTATTATTGTGCGGATATGCTATTTTGTCAAGAAATGTAATTGTGTAATAGAAAATGTCCTCAATAAAATTTATTGAAATTGCAATTCATACACAGATATATACTTATTTATATTCCAATGATACTATAAAAAATATATTTATATTTTATGTTACAACTAAAATATCATTTGATTAGTTGCAATTTCAGCAATTTTTTAATATATGAATATTATTTATTTTTTTTTTTTTTATAAAAAATGAAAAGAAATATATAAAATTTTTAAATGCATGTAAGTTAATATGAATATGCATATCATTTATTTATTTTTTTAACTTTTGCTTAACTTGTCCATATGGAAAAAAGTATCATGTGTTGCTACAAAATACCAATATATTTGCATACAAAAATATTCGGTTTTTTAGCATTAGATTATTCTCTAAAATATCTTTTTGTAAATTTTGCTAGTTAGAGTTGTTGAAAATTATTCAACCCTTTAGCACAAATGATGTTAGTTTGATACTTTTAAAAGTCTTATATACTACTAATGTAGCATAATAATTGAATTGCATTTTATTTGCAACTTTTTGAATTTTTCTAGAGCGACATTAGTTTTAGCAACTTTAAGAAAAAAATAGAAAACTTTTATAATGGACATTTATTAACAGAGAGCTCTGAAAACAAATAAAAATATATTTTGTGAATATTTTTTTGTTTTTTAAATTTATTTTAGCATTTCTCCCACACAGAAAAAAATATGGTCTGTTAAACGTTTTATCAAATATGAACACTAAAATAATAACATTTTTAATGGCATTAATAAGCTTATTTAAATTAAAATAATACTTTTTACTAAAAACAAAAGATCTTATCGGTTCATAGTGGTTCCAAAACGCTTTTTTTTAAATAATTCAGTAACTTAAGAACCGTTAAAGATATCTCAATTAAGTTTCACATGGTTAGAGCTGAGGTGTTTTTGAGTTGATTTGGAGGAGTACAGGTCCCTAGAGGTTTCGGGAGGAAATGGTTGGCCCTCCAAAATTGCCCATCTTGGGTATGTAATTTTTTTTAAAAATCTCCAAAAATTCATTTATGATATGACAGAAAAGAAATTTTATATATAGATAATCCTTGTATATCTCTACAAAAAATACGCTTACATGTGTAGGTTATCACTTTTAGTTTAAGAGATATTCGGGTCGAAATAAATTTTTACCTCAATTTTAGCCTCGTCTTTTTGAATCCGTTAATTTAATTTATATTAATCTAAAGTTGGAACTTTAAAAAATTTTTAAATTTTTGTTTTTTTTCCAAAAAGGTAAAATAAAAAAAATTAAATTTGTTTTTTGTTCAGGGCTTTATAATTTTTTTAATTTTTTCAAAAGGAATCTTACTGTAAATGCGTGTAATGTAGGGACAAAGATCTGCCCACAAGCTCTATCCAAATTTGGTCAATTTTGGAATTTAGTTTTTTTTTTTTTGTTATGTTCTCAAATCGGAAAGCTGGGATCAACTTAAAATTATTTTAATTTTTTAGCCCTATATGTAAGGTATACACCCAAAAAGTATTTTTTGACGGAAGCCCCTTATAACGACAGTGTGCCATTTCAATAAAAAAAAAAGCAAAAAATTTTTGCTTTCCCCGAACTGGAATTTTGGGTATTTCAGAGTATGAAAATGGGAATCTATTTATTCTTTTCTTTTAAGGACAACATTTTTTATATTGTACTAAAACTTCACAATAATAGCTTAATTAATGTAGATTTTATTTAAGTTCAAATATTAAATTAAAAAAAAAAAACAAATATAATACTAAATACAAAAATTTTTCGTTTTTTGATCAATTTATGGAAAACGTTTAGTTTGAATACCTTATTATTTTTCATGTAATAACCTTTCCAATGACACCAAATACTTGCATAAATACTTTACACAATCATTTAAAAACTAACTGATACTTGACCCGCTTCAGCGAAAATTTTCCTTAATTTCTATAGTAAATGTATGCTGCAGCATTCTATATACATAAGGGCACAGCAGTTTCAAAGGGTTTTTTTTTAATAATTTTGTGTAACTTTTGAAAGGAAAAATGTGTTTTAATGAAATTTCACATATTTATTACTGAGATATTTTCCTATTGTCTTGGAGGAGCACAAATTTCTAGCTGGTCTAGGGGCAGGGGGGAAGACCTCCGAATTGGGTAACCTAGGATATTATATAATAAATAATTAAAGGAGATGACCATTTTCGGAGGTTCTCCTCCTGTCCGCAGACCAGCTAGAAGCTCGTGCTCCCCCAAAATAATTGGAAAATACCTCAGAAATAACTGTGTGTAATTTTATTGAAATATATTTAATGGTTCAAACGTTAAACAAAATTATTAAACACAAAAAAAAAACGTTGAAAATGCTGTTCTCTTATGTATGTATGTTTCAATCGCTGATCATCAATTAAAAGCAACTGATAATGGTGGTAATTTTATGTGTATGCACAAACATTTTGTTCGACAGCTTCGAAGGACGATGTTGATGGAAAATAAAGTAAAGGCGAGATTAGTTGACCGCTTATGTGACGCTACTGTGTGGCCGATAGATTTTGTTGTGTGTATTGTAATTACAACAGTTATAGAATTTTATGTTGACGTCAAAAGCTTGTGTGTATTTTTTAACTCTGATGTGATGTACGCTCATACACAAGCGTTCTGCTAACAATTGATTAAATAACACAAGCGCTCTGCTAACAATTGATTAAATAACTAGTTCTAGAACCGTTCTAGAAAATCAGTACTGGCTATGCAACATTTCCACCGAACTAGTTCTGGAGGTGACAATTTCAAACAAAAATCATTGATCGTAACGCCAGCGGCTATTTTCGTGCATTCTGGAACTAGTTGTAGAATTAATAAATTTTTTCCTGGGTCGTTTTATTAAATTATTTCTTTTTAAAGTAAACCATAAAAAATATATATATTTTTTTTTTTTCAATACTTACATTTTAATTTATTTAAAAAACCAATAAAATAAATTTTTTCCTTATAGGAATTTTATTAGAATTTTTACATTTGTATTCATTTATTAAGTATTAAATAGTTTGTGGTCATAATTTGATTTTATTAATTTATAATATTAAAATATTTTATTCAAAACAAAATTCTGCTTTAAATATATTTAAAGACTTCATTACTACTTGAAATGCCGATAATAGATTTATTTACAAAATTTTTAAGCAAAAATGTTGTGTAAATTACTTTAGTTATTTTCTTACATTGTAAACAATTTTGTTGTTTTTAAATTAACTTAATTACAGGATTTGGTTAAGAAAAAAAAATCTAAACTAGATAACTTGTTTGTAACTTAATTTCTAAATTGTGGGAATGGACAAATCTTTATTCTTAATACTTAACCTAGTTTTGAATAGATATTTGTATACTTTAATCTTATATTAAAACATTTATTTTGTAAACCATAGTTACTTTACTAGATATATTATTTGTTAACCTTTATGTTTACAACCAAAAATTTATACGTATCCTTATAACCAATATACCTGGGTATGTCATACATTTTGTACGCAATATTTGACACTTTAATGTTTTCATGTGTTTTTACGATAGAAAGAAAAACACATGGTATTTGATAACAATAATTTCTTGTAAGGAATTATATAACTTAAAATTTGTATTATCATTTGCTAAAAATATAACAGTTTTTACCTAATATTGACTGAGTGAAGCTAAAAATATAAGAGTTTTTTAAGAACCTTTGAATTTTTCCCACTTAAATAAAATCAGGCTTTCCCATCATTCGAAGGCATAACAGTTTTATTTGTTCCTCGTGCATTCAAATTTCAGATTGCGTTTCCCATTCATTTATTGATCTTTGAAAAGTACCTGTAAATTTTACTCATGGAAATTATTCCTATATGATTTGTTTACACTTTTTAAATGCTTTTTATGATAGAATTTTGATGTTTTTAATACCCTTGAGTTTCTTCCCATTCAAGAATAATCCGGTTATCCCTTTATTCGAAAGTATAACGGTTTCATTTGTTCCATGTGCATTTAAGAACCTCTGCAATTCATTTACTGATCTTTGCAAAGTACCTGAAAAATTCACTCATTCAAATTATTTTTTATGAATTTTTTTTTTTTTTTTTTTTGAGATTTTTACATTTTTATGATAATTCGCTAATTATTATATAACCGTTTTGACCTAATCTTGAATGAATGATAATAAAATGCAAGCACAAGACTAAAAAGGGTTTTTGTAAACTAATTTTAAGTTTTTCCAATTCAAATGAAATGGTACTTTTGAGATGCACATGTTGTTGGTTTTCCTATCATTTGAAGCTAAAGCAATGTTGAAGACAGAGAAGAGTACATAAATCGAATGCTGGAGAAAGTTAGAAATACAGAAAGTGAAGATGAGCAGGAATATTTACCAATAGATGAAGTTGCTAAAGATTGTGTGAGAAATGTAGATGATTCAGATGCAAAGGAAATACAGTAACTAAAATATGATCCTGAATATGACACTGATTCGGATGAAGCAATGGATGCAGATGCACTTGAAGCCTCAATGAACACATATATTGGAAGAAATGTCATTTTCTGGAGAACGAAAATATTGTAAGTGATAACTTCTTCACAAGCTACAATTTGGCCTCTAATTTGGTGCTGACTACAATTTGTCAATTTTGGGAAGGGTGAACAAAAGGAGTACATTCGGGTGTGGCTACTTTTGCTACAAATATTATATATATGGAAAACAATCCACAATTAAAAACTTCAACAAATCGTAGAAAATTTTTCCTGCTGCAGCTGAGAACTGTAGAGTAAATTTAAAAAAAAAATATACAAATTATGCTACATTTTTACTCTAGAAGTTGAATCGAAAGCATGTTAGAAGGCCTAGTAAGATTAAGAAATGAATATTTTTTTATCCAAAGCCAAGAATTTCGATACATTAGACATTAGTGAATTGTTTTATGTGTTCTTGAAGAAGACCAAAGCGAAAGGCTTGTAGGAAATGCCATAAACCAGTATGTGCTGAATATTCAGAAGATATTACGGAATGTAAGGACTACGCAGCCTAAAATACAATTTTTTTTTTTAAATTTATTATAAGCTAATGTATCTATTATTTATAAAAAATGAAATATAATAAATATTTTACTTGTATTCGATAAAATATTTTCATAAATTGCTCTGTACATACCCGGGTATGCTGGTTGTAAACGTAAGGGGTATCGTCACCAAAACGCTAATAACTTAGGTTATATAAACTTTTTTTAACTTTTTTCTTCATAATATCATAGCCAACAATATTGTTGACAAATATCTAAATTTTCAATTTAATATGACAACCAGAACTCCAATTATGCATTTCAAATCGAAAAACATACCCGGGTATGTGGTTGTCAACATAAGGGTTAAACAACTTTATTTTCTTACCTAAAAGTATACTTTTATTTATGGTAATCGATTGCATAGAATATGTGTTTCTGTATCAATGTATAAGTGTGGTACCATTGGTCTTTTTTGTATATTATAAATTTGAGGTTTACAACAAATATTTTTACAATTACGAATGTATTATATGTAAACATACATATTATATACCTACATATATACAATAAATAAACACGTACATATTTATATAAATACGTATAGTAATTGTATATTTTCGTTGCTATCTACTACTTTTATTATATTAAAATTGTGGTTTACATTTACTATTTATACATACATGTATATGTATATATAAGTGTATGTATAGCATAATATAAACTTGTATTTACAAAATGTTTTGTAATTCATTTGTTCAATTAAATTGTATATTATAGATTCATATGCATATAATACAAATTCTACAAAACAAGACAATAACAACAAACAAAAAAGTTATTTATTTATTATATTTATTTCATTTATTTATGTATAAACAAGACATTATTTACGTTTATTGTTGAAAATCATAGATTTTAAATTGTACATATACATGGAATATGTTTATTGAAAATTTACGTGCATTTTGCAATTACAAAGTACTTTAGTAATTAATAAAATATACAGAAAATGGTAGTATTTAATGGGTATTTAAATCCAAATTGAAATAATTAAAAATTTTCAACAGATTGATCAAAGTTTTAAAAAATTTTTCCGAATTATTTTCAATGAATATGTTTTGCAGGAGTATAAACTTAGTATTTTGAAAGACCAAAAATAATACGTAGAGGTTTATTATGGAACAAATTTCAACTTCTTAAATAATTCTGAACCGTTGGATATAAATAGAAATAAGTTATATGCGCTGAATTTTCTCAACTCTTAATTAACAGAATATAAAAAATCCCAATCAGGGAAAAATTTCTTTGAAAAATACATTTTTTTTTTACTAAAGTACTCAACCAGCCGTTGCACATTGTGGTAAAAGGGGTCGAAAGTGGCGTTTAATTGAATTTTGAAAATTAACTTTTTGTATAAAATTGAATACCGAATAAAAATAGACAAAATTATGTATCAATAACAATAAAAATCATTAGCCTAGGTTGCGTTGTTTTTGTGTACTGAGGTATTTGAGTTTACTTTTATTCAAGAATTTGTAAAGTATTTTTTGTCCACGTATTTTTGTTATTTTTTTGAAAATTGTTCTAAAATACACTAATTTTCAAATTTCATGGAGTGCAACTAAAAATGTTACAGGATGTTTGTTCTGAAAATTGTCTGAAAAATATAACATATTGTCTACTATAATATTTTGAAAAAAAAATCGTGCGCACATGTAGCACGATTTGAGAAAATAACATTTTTGTGAAAAAGCTCCAGCAGATTTTATACAAAAAACAGCTTAAGACATTAACTTTTCAAACATTAAACAGTGGAGAAGAATCGAAATAAATCTGTAACTTGTAATCGGCTGGCTGGATTTGCATGAAATTTCATACAGGCGTAGCAGAGATTAGTAGCATTTTGAGTTTAGAAGCGGGGTCCAATATTCGCAACACGAGCGGAACTATAGGAGTTCAAAATAGACAACTAGTGTAATGTAAAAGGTTTAACCACTATCGAATTTTTGTTCCTTACCCGATTTCCAAGATTTGTATATCACATTAAAGTCCTTGATAAATCCTTTAGAAAACATGCTTGCATGTATTATTTATCTTATACATTTTTCGAGTTATATACATTTGAATTTTCAAAAATCTCAATTTTACAAGACCTTGGTTAAGTTTTTTTCATATATAGCCAAATATTTTCAACTGATTTTTTTATATTTTATGTAGTTGGTTAAAAATGAAATTATCTATCGAACAGAGAAAATTTTTAGTCATTATTTTTATTGAGTCAAAAGTTAAACGATTTTGAACTGGAAAGTTTGCAAAAATTAACAAACAGACGGACAAATGGACGGACATAAAAAAAAATCTTGAATTTCAAAAGATATTTTTTTTACACTTTTCGATTAATATGAAAACCGAATGAAAGTATTAATCTTTTGATATCACCTTTTCCTGAATTAAGTGGCATTTTCGACACATTTAATCCAAATGTATAGACGGACGGACATTGCCATGCTACCAAAAAATATTTTAGAATTCTAAAAATGCATATTTTTACTAACTGATAAATAGAAAAAATAGAAAGTTATCATCAAAATTTGGATAACACCTTTTCCTGAACGAAGCGTCATTTTTGTCCCATTTAACCCAAATGTATAGACGGAAGGACGGACATTACCATTCAGCCAAGAAACATGTTATAATTTTAAAAATAACTTTTTTTTACTAATAAATAGCAAAGCTAAGCGTGATCATTAAAGTGTTGATACCACCCTTCTCTGAATTATGCATAATTTTCAATCCATTTAACTCTAATGTATAGACGGACAGACATTTCCGTTCTGCTAAAAAAAAATTTAAAATTCTAAAACTGAATTTTTTTAACTAATAATCAATAAAAAAAATAAAACCTGATTATTAAAATATTGATATCACCTTTCCCTGAATTAACCGCCATTTTCGACCCCTTTTACCCCAACGTGCTTTGTAAAGATTTCTTTTAAAAGCATTACAAAAATTGTATAAGGAATGAGATCGAAAAATTCTTAACATACATAATATTCAATAACTTGAAAACGGCTGATCTTAGAGTTTTCATTATTTTTTTAGTCATTTGAAAATTTAGCACTGATCACAGAAATATATAATTTTTATGCTTCTAATCACTAATTATAAAATTGTGGACCATTTTTGAAAACCTTTTCTTTGGAGATTTGGTAGTTGCTTCAGTCACTTTTTTGGAATAGAGTGCACATCTTCTGTTAAAATCTTCGATATTTTGGGACACCTTTTTTGTGCCCTTGAATTCACTTTTCACAAGAACTCATTATCTCTCCACTGGTCTAAGCTATAGACAATTTTGAAAATTGACTTTTCTTGGTACTAAAACTATGTTATTGATTTGATACCACTCCAGAGCTTTCTTACCGTAGTGACATGATACCAAATGGGTCCAAAAATATGTGGACACGTTGTGCTTTCTTAAGAAAAGAAGTAGTCTTTTTTGCAAATATTCCTTTATGCATATTTTGGTATTTATAGATCCTAATGTATCAAATGACTTTCCTATTTTGCCGCAACTACAAAAAGCTTGACATACAATGAATTTTGTAAGAAATTTTTGCTGCTTTTGGGTCTTAAACTTATCTCCAACATTGCTTCGAGCATTAGCAATAAAAATTTTTGAGACACAAGCTGTGAAGATTCTGCCAGCACCTACGTTTCTTCGTCAATAATACAGCTTGAGTATTTTTGTATGAAATTTGGTTTTAAATTCCGAGTCCTATTTTTGGCTTGAATTTTTTTTGCAGAATTCCAGTTTGGAATTTTTTTGAACTTTATATGTTACCGACTTTCCCTTTAGCATTAAATTTTTGCACCAAATAGTCAAACCACTGAGAAAACTGAGCTGATTTTCTACCAGATGTGTTTGGAGTTCCTTTCAATATGCCTTCAATTTTCTGGCCTTCCCAATATCATGTGGTTCTTTTTTCTTACCGAACTAGGTTTCACATCAATATTCAAATTCTCCTGATACTGTTTAATAACATTAGAAACGGTTTTACGGACGACATTTAATTCTGTGGCCAATTATTTGTAAGACCTATTTTAATTTTTTGAAATTTTTTAATAACTTGTAGGACGTAAATTTTTTTCGTCACTTATTTTGATGAAAATAAGGACAAATTAACATAGTTGTTATTAAAAATAATAACTGAAGTATTTTTCCATGACAACTAGATCCAAAAAATTTTGAATATTGATTCCGAAAAAAGTTATGAGGCAAAATGTGTGTTAAGAATTTTTCGATCTCACTCCTTAGTACGGAACAAAAAAAAAATATTTTAGTTGAAAAATATTACTAAATTTTTTTTAAATAACCCCAAAAATGTAATTTTTTTTGTTTATGTTTTAACTTTAGATTAATATAACATTTTATATAATTCTTTGAAATGATATTATTTAGAATTTAAAATTTTAGAACACAACTTAAGGCTCCTAAGTTAAAAAAAAACTTTAGAATGAAAACTAGTTCAAAAATGAAATTAAAATTTGCTTCGACCTAAGTATCTCTTAAACTAAAAGATTTTTGTACAGATTTACAAGGACCGTGTAAATGCCAATTTTTTACATACAAATCATACAGATTTGTTAAAAAAACGCATTTTGGGCCCATTACACAACATCAGTAGAAGTAATGCTCGCAGGACTTTTACCTATAGGTATCCAAATAATAGAAAGAAATGAAATATATATGGGCCACCCAGCATAGAGTTTCAATTCAGAAACAATGTTTTTCTACAAAATTCTAGAGCAAATAATTTGTAACTTTTTAAGTTGTATTCCTACACACAGAAAAAAGATTGATTAGAAAATGGTTACTAAGATAAAAATTCAGTTCAATAAGCACAAAATGTATTGCCAATATTAAAATATTACTACTTCAAAGTATCTTTGTTCATTATAGAAAAAGAATCATGATTATAATTGTATTAAAGTACTTGCAATTATAAAATTAGTTGTATAAAGCAATATGTGTTTTTATTAATAAGTTGAAATGAATTGGTCTAGATAAAGGAATTGAATTCATACTTTAAAACGAATTATTGATGTTTGCCATTAAAATTTTATTTTTAAGAAACTAATTCAAAGTTTAATCATATTTTTAGTTTCAATTCCTATTAATTTTATAAAAATTCTATCATATTTAATAGTACATATTTAATTCGATTATTCCAACAAACGGAAAGTTGTATTTTAGTTAAATAAAACAATAAATTATTTGTTTTGACTTTTTGTTTTAATGAAATATGGAAATACGTAAAATTTTGTTTTTAATAAAAACGTTTTCTAAATGGGTAAGTAAGTGCTGTATTTCTTGTGAATACATGTGAATATTGCTTTATATTGTATTTATTATAGTTATTTGTTATTAATTAACGGCTAAAGAAAGCTTTTGAATCCTTTCTAAGATTCCAGTTATGTATTTATTTATAGCTTGACCTAGCTGACAACACATTTTCTAATACTTTTTTTAATCTTCTTCTGCAGTCATCAACCTTACATCCCTTAAATATTATCCTGGAATAACTTTTATTCAATGCTGATGTCCGTAATCATTATTCAATCCCTCGGGAAAACGTTGTTTTTTTTTAATAAATTATCGAAAACAAGAAATAGTTTATCTAACAGACTTATGACAATACTTGTGAATTCATGCTTTCTATCCTAAATTTGAAAGTCTAGAGTACGAGTGAAGAACTCCTACAAAAGTACAGGAGTTTAACTAACTAAAAGAGGTTTGTGTGCTAAATATTTTTGTGAATAAATCTTTATTTTTGCAATAATAAAAATTGTTGTAAAATAATAATAAATTATTTTGTTATTAATAGAACTGAATTTTGTAGTTTTTCTTAAAATACAATAATTTTTTGTTATCAAATAAACAAATTTTAAAGAGTTTTTTAGGTTTTAAAGTAGTTGGCCTCTTTTTTTCAAAAAATCCCCTTTTTTGGCGACTTTTTATTTTAAAATTCCCTTTTTTGGACATTTTTTAAAAATTTTCAACGGTAACGCTGCTTACACATGACATTATTTTCATAAAATTTTAGCAAAAATTATAAAAAAAAAAACTAACATTAATATATTTTTTAATTGGATAAGCCTAAAGGTGTGCAAACACATTTTTGAAATATTTTAAACGAATTGATTACACTGGTCGACAAAAAAATTTTTCATGCTCCTTAAAAAAAGAAATATGTGGACTTCTTTCTTCTCAAGATTTTTTTTTTTTTTACAAAAACTTTTTTTTAAAAGTGAATACGTTAAAAATGTTTCAGTTTATCATCTTTATCTCAAAGCTGACAAAGCTATGAGTAAACAAAGACACGTTTCATAAAAATTGATACACAAATCATGATTGCATTCACAGTTAAGTTCTGCAACGGAAAGCTGGAAATCAAGAATATATGGGCACGCGAGGATATTAAGTTTCATACCACCGCAAGCCAATCAATCTACACCCAGAGAAATATCAATCACATACGTGTGGAAAACGGTACCATTCTGTGTCAATAGTGAATCTACACCGTATGTGTTTAAATTAAACACTGCGTGTTCAATTCTTATTGAAAATCGATACCTAATTGACACCAAGTTGAAACCATTTCGGTATTAAATTGTTAAATTACATATGTTTTCTATTAAATTTGTTAACGAAAGGTATTAAAAAGCTGTTACCGTAAATTACCAATGTGAGCACAACCGTGGTTGATTTTGAATGTAATTTTTTCCCCTAGTGTACCGACTATATGATTCCCCAGATGAACTTCAGAAATAATGTAAAAGTCCTATTTCTCACCAGTAGCGAATGGAGAAGGGGAAATCTTCTTGAACAATATGAAACTAAAATATACACTGACGGCTAAAAGATGAACTGCGGTGTCGGCTCTGGTGTCTTCTCCGACGACCTTGGAATTAGACACTCATATAGACTTCCTGATGAGGCAAGCGTATTCCAGGCGGAAATACTAGCGGTCAGAGAAGCGTGTAAACTAATTCGCGATAGAAATATTCAAGGGAATATTGGTTTATTTGTCGACAGCCAAGCGGCAATTCTATTTCTCAAATCACCCAAAACTATCTCTGTTCTTGTCAGACAATGTAAAGAGAAACTGCTAGGACTAAATCGACTGCATGACATTACTATAGTCTGGGTTCCTGCGCATAGGAATTACTATGGTAATGAACAGGCAGACGAATTAGCCCGGGCAGGCTCTGCTATGAATGCCTCCTTATTGGTTTCGGTCGCAATCCCGATAGGATCAGTCAAAAGCAGAATCCAAAAACAATATCTTGATAAGGCGAAAAATAGATGGCGAAATCTCGAAAAATATAGAGTCGTAAAGGAAACGTGGCCTACCTACAACGAGAAACGCTCAATGCAACTCATTAGTTACAAACGCAAAGACATCTCGATACTTATAGCATTGTTTACAGGTCACAGGACGATCGGAAAACATGCAAGCAGACTTGGTCTCCATTACAATGAATACTGTCGCAGTTGTGGCAATCGCGAAAACGAGGAGACAGTGCATCATCTTCTATGCGAATGTCCAGCCTTAAACGCAATCAGACATACATTTCTGGGAAGGCACCAATTAGACAACCTCTGTGAGATATCTGATACTAGACTCAATGACATTATTAAATATCTCAATGCTACTGGCTGGATCTAATTAATTTATCTTCTCATTTTTCTTTTATATATTTTTATCTCATTACAGACTCAATCCAACTCATTCACCTGGCGAGTAGTGTGGTCTTATCAAAATGGAATCTAACGAGTCTAATTGATTGCCCGTAAGCTGTACGGGCTACCACGTAAACCAACCAACCACAGTTAAGCTAGGATACCCATGCATACCTATAGTTAAATGGAGATACACTAGTACACAAAAAAAATTGTTTTCGTCTTAAATAAAAAAAAAATAGGTGGATTAGATGGAATTTTACGTGGTAAATAACTATCAGCTTTCACTTTTTTCTATCACGTATTGATTTTTTTATGGGCATAACTACTACGACACCGCCTTTATGCAGTCACACTTGTATAACTGGAGAACGGTTTGTCCTATTAAGATAAATTAAACTGCAATATATAGCGACTTAAATTGTCTTTGAGCTGAATTTACATAATTTTTCGTCCAGTTAATATTTCTGCAGCCATTCAGTAATTAGAAGCGAGAAAAATTATTTTATTTATTTTTTATTATTTAATTTTTTTTTTTTTTATTATTATTATTATTATTTTTTTGAAAATGGTGAAAATTTTGATCCATAACTCTGAAACTCTTGAGCGAATAAAAAATATTGTTGACACATCTTGAAGACAATTTTCGTGTACATTTTTTTGGTATATAATTTATCAAAATCGTGTAAACGGTTCTTGAGTTATAATCAAAATTGTTCAAACCATTCTCAAGTTTTAGTCTTATAGCTGAAGAAAATGATGATATTAGCCATGCCCATAAAAAAATCAGTACGTAATAAAAAAAAAGTGAAAGCAGATTCCAGTTAACTCGTCAAATTCCATCTAGTCCACCTATTTTTGCTTAAAAAAGGAAAAAAAGTTTTTTTCCCACCACTGTATTTCTATTTAATTGTGGGTATTTTCATTAAACAATGATGATAACAGAGAACCAAGCCGAGGCGAAATTGTCGGCGGCGGCTCTACGGCATATTTTGGTCGGCGGCGGCGGCTTACACAAGACAGTACCGGCGACGGGTTATATGTCTGCTTTCCGTTTTTTCCTAGAAAAACCAAAATTTTTTTGGGCGCAAAAAATAAAAAAAATTTAGTACGGTAATCATACGTATAGGTGGTAGTGTATTCAATGTATTATAAAAAACAAAAAAGCAAAATGTGTTCTAAAAGAACATTACGCGGAAAAATACGTTTTCTTGAATATATTATGGCAGAAAAAAATAAAATTGAAGTCAAAAATGGGTCTGAAGTCCAAAAGAACAGAAAATGAATTATAAAATAGTATTTCTTATCTTTGGCGTAGCCGAATGTACGGCGGCTTACCTTAAGCAGGCTCAGACGTTTAAGCCGATACATGTCGGCGGCGACTATGGCTTGAAAAATTAAGCGGCGGTGACTAGCCGCCGATTTTGAGCCGGTCGGCTTGGTTCTCT
This sequence comes from Protophormia terraenovae, assembly GCA_951394005.1. NCBI lineage: Eukaryota > Metazoa > Arthropoda > Insecta > Diptera > Calliphoridae > Protophormia > Protophormia terraenovae. The sequence goes on from OX596074.1 coordinate 117,390,784, forward strand.
GGATGATAAACTGAAATGTTTTTTATGTTTTCATTTATCAAAAAAATTTAGTCAAAAAAATCCTAAATTTTGACAATTTCGAAATAACTCCGAAACCATTGAGCACATAAATAACAAGCGAAAATGTTATATTCGGCTTGGCCGAATCTATATACCCACCATCAACTTTTCCAAATTTTAAGTTATATGAGAGGTGGGCAGCAAAGCGGGTGACCGCTTTACCGAGTTTACATTGATCCTTGAACTATTTGTACAAAATTTCGTTGACGGTTCGCCCATTTTTGGTTTCCAATTTTATATCAACCCTCGAACTATCTGCACAAAATTTCGTTGTCGTACATGCTTTTGTTGAGAAGATATCAGCAAAAAAGTATGAAATGAAGCTACAACCGACACCCTGTGTTTCTAGTATTTATCCCATAACTTTTTTATTTATTAACCGATTTTGCCCATTTCAATACCAAACAAACCTTATATAAGATAAACATTTGAGCAAAATTTTGTCTCACTATGTTGTCCCGTTCGAGCCCTATCCTGCTTTCAACAGGCAGACAGACGGGCAGACGGACGGACATAGCTAGATCGACTAAGAATCTAACCAGGACCCAGAAAATATATACTTTATGGGGTGTTAAATGATTTTTTTTACATGTTATACACGGAATGACAAAATCAATATACCCCCCATCTTTTTGATGGTGGGTATAAAAATAAAGTTAGAATTACTTAAAGATATTTTTAGTCCGCATCTTTTGGTTTATCACTTTTGTTAATCATACACACCATTCTAAAGTAAAGTAAACTAGAGTAATGGCCTTATTGATGAAAAAGTGCTGAAAGCATAGTCTTTGGGGAGGATTTTTTTTTGCCGATCAGTGTAATTTAAGTACAAAATAATCAATTAAAAGTTGTTATTATTTAAAGATTTTACCTTCTCCAAAACCATGAAAAATTTGTTAAATATACCAATTCATTCCAAACCTATTAGTAAATTATTTTTAGGAGATTATATTAACATAAAAAAATCAATCTAATTATTTTAATTAGTGAATGCAATAGGAGTTTGTAAATTCGTTTTAGGCCACCAAAAATTTCCTTGCCTATTTTATAAACAACACGGAAGAGAAACTATAGTTTTAATATTTTAGTGATTTTAATCAAAATTTTAATTCAATTAAATGCTACACAGGATTTATTCATTTATTATGAGATGATTGATGCACGTGATGTTTATGAGATAAACAAAAATTTTAATATTTGCAAAGGACTTAGTCAGTATGCATACAACTTATTTATTATTTAATAACTCAAATTTATAAATTTCTACGTAATAATTAAAATTTCTAAACAATTGCCAAATAATTTTTGAAGGATAAATTTTCAATTAAAAAATCAATTATAAAAGTAATTTTAATTTCATAACATAATAAATTAATGAAATAATATTTTCAGGAGAAAAAACTAAATTTCTATTAAGATAGTTAAATTCTTTTAAATTATTTTAATTTGTATTTATAAGTTCATTTTATTATTATTTTTTTTTTTTCAAGAACTTTATTTTAAATATTTTATATTCTTCTGCTTATTTGTTGTATGTGTTTTAATTCAATTGTATTGTGTTAATTCCATTTAATAAAATTATTTCAAATTAAAAATGCATTTTTTAAAGCATTTCTGTAAAGTCACGTTGTAAGCCAAAAACTTAATTTCATTTTTTTTATACCCTACACCACCATAGGTGGGGAGGGTATTACGCATCTGTGCGGATGTTTGTAACACCCAAAAATATTGGACCCAACTTAATTTATACCAATTGGCTTAGAATTACTTTCTGAGTCGATTTAACGATGGCCGTCCGTCCGTCTGTGCGTCCATGTAAACCTTGTAATCAAACTACAGGTCGCAATTTTAAACCAAAGTTAATGAAATTTGGTACACAGGTTTCTTATAGCCCAGGGACGAAGCCTATTGAAATTGGTTATGAGTGGTCCATTATTTCACCTAGCCCCCATAAAAATGTCCTCCAGGAAAAGGGTTTAACGATCATAAATCCCTTAAATATATCAATATTTTAATGAAATTTGGCACATATAAGTTTCATATAAGTCTTAATAAGTGTGCCGATTTTTAAAAAGATCGGTCCATAATTCACCATAGCTCCCATATAAACCCCTTTTCAGAAAATCACTTCAACGGACATAAATCCCATTAAAATGTTAGTATCAAGTTAATACTCGACACAAATAAGTTTGGTATAAACATAAATGATAGTTCCAAATTTTATAAAGATCGGTCCATAATTTACCATAACTCCCATATGAGGCCCTCTCCTAAAAGTGAATAAATTCATATAAATGTTAGCATCGACGTAACATTCCGTATTCGTATGTTTTATTTTACACTTAATATGAGTATCGGTCCACATTGGCTCCAAGTCTAATAAAAAATCTCTTCCCAAATTATAATGTACACAATGGTGTAGGGTATCATATGGTCGGGCTTGACCGACTATAGCTTTTTCTCTCTTTTTTTTTTTTTTCAAACTCATACATGTGTGCACTTCGCGGCGTATACTTTATATTTAATTTATATTCATGCTGTGATTATTATCACGTATACGTCGTATAAGTGTTTTTTTTTCTGCATTAAATATGTATTGTATACATATTTATTTAAATATTCCACGCAACATGATTGCAACATGACATTAAAAACTTGGTAAAAAGTTGACTTCAAATTAATATATTTTTTTTTTTTTTTTTTTTTTTCTTTAAATAATTATTTGATTTTTATTATCGCCATGTATTTTTTTCACCACTGTGTCTGCAATTTAATTGGTTTATATTATTTGTAATATGAAAAAATTTAACTTTTATAAATATTTAATTGTTTATAAGTATATTTGTATATATAGGTAAATAAATCTGCTTAAACTAGGGAGACACTTAATTAAGGAATATCTGAATATCACATTCAAATGAAATTGTTTAAATAAGAACAAAGAATTAATGAAATATGTCTTGTTTTATTTGCAACAAATTTATCTTCATGAATAAATAATAAAAATTTAAATTTTTGACACTTTCGAATTTTTATGATTTTTAAAAAAAAAAAAAAAATTGTTTTTTAAATTTTGTATAAAATTTAATTTTTTCTCAAAAGATGGGCTTAATATCTCCATAACTGTTGACCGTGTTAAAAAGTAATGCAAGAATGACTTGAAGATAATTTTAATTGGAATTTTCTGATATTCTTTTGAACAAAATAAGACAAGTCGTTTTTGAGATATGCTTCAATATATAGTGCAGCCTCCTTAATTTTACAAATCGCGATTTATAGCGACAACTAGAGTCAATTAAAAAAAATTGGATTAGGGGCTTAGTACTTATTAATACCGTGTACCTGAAGTGACTCAGAAACCACCTGCCGCAGAATCAGTGTTTCCCTGTGGAATCAATAAAAAAAATCCTGCAACAAAGAATCATAAAGATTGTAAAGATAATTTTTTATTGAGATTTATATTCTGATATTTATTTTAATATTTATTAAATTTATTTTTATATTGTAAATAATTAAAAAAATTTTTTATATGAATTACCACTATCTTACTATAATTGCACCTATGTATTAATAAATATCTGTTTTTTGTTTGCTATGTTTACAATATATCTGTTCATTAAAATACAATTAATTGTTTTACGTGCTTTTTTTACCATTTTTCCCCCTTTTGCATGCAATAATCAAATATTCATGACATTGTTTTTAATTTACAATGAACTACATTGTCAAAAATTATAATAAAAATGTTTGCAAATGTTTTAAAAATAGAGAGAATATTATTGGAATAAATATATTCAAACTAAATTATAAAGCATTATTTAAATATTACAAAGGATTGTTCTTATTTAAATAATTCGAGCATGAAAAATTATTATTATTTTTTAATAGAATGATGGACTGAAGTCTTTATATTTTATATTTTATTATTTATATTTTATTATATAGTAAACTGCAATTATCAATTATATATTTTTAATAAAAAATATTTCCAAGAATTATTAATATTTAAATAACCTTTTATGAAAGAAAAAGTTTTAATAAAAAAACATTATAGAGAAATAATTAAATATATTTATACACAGAGAAAACAGATTCGTTGTGCCAACCGAATATTTTGCCAATCTAACTACTAACTCGCAATTCGGTTGCTATTACCGCGTGTTTTCTATACACGTTACTGTTTAGAAAAACAATTCAGTGCTAGAAGTAAATACATTTATAATAAAACATATATAATGATTAGTCAATTTTGTAACCTTTTTTTTTTAATAGAAACCAAAATACAATTAATATCATACAAAGCTAAATATGAATATACTTAAGAATACACTCGATAACATTTCCTTTCAATCCTGCTAAGAAATTTATGTTTTTGAATGCAGTTTTATACAAAAAATTGTAAACAGTAAAGTGTTGGTTAGCACGGCGAAACTTTCAATAGAAGATAAAGTGGTGAAAATGAACTAAAAAGGAATTGTAAATAAGTTACATCAATGAAATATAGATAATAAGTTAGTTGTAAGTATACAGCTATTAATTCAAAATTAGCATTTGTTTTATAACCTATTAAATATAAAAGCGTTAAGGAAATAGTTTTAAACAAATAAAAATGTTATAGTCGGTCAAACCGACATTAAAATATGACATTTGTGCGGGATTTATGTACTTTTGAATTATCTTCGAGCAAGACAAAGAAAGAGAAAGAGCAGCATATGGGAGCTTTGGACAAATATGTATCGATTCTATTGAAATTTAATTAAATGCTGTGTTTTAGAACAATAAAAAAAATTTGTGTTGAATTCTGTAAAAACATGCTCGTATTTAGGAGCATGTTTCTACAAAATTCAGACCCCTATCCTGAAGGGATATTTGTGGGTTTTGTGAAGTAAATTCTGTTGTGTTCTTCTTCGGATTGTTAACCTATTTCGTACCACTGTTGCGTTTTCGCATCAGTAACTTTACCTATTAAATTAGCTACGGTTAAATTATTTTAAGATTAGTGATAATGTTTTATACATGTACATTTAGCTTGGAATTAGTGTTTATAAACCGGTTAACCGGTTAACCGAAAACCCGGTTTTTTCTTCAAATTTCGGTTTTTTGCGAACCGGTTAATTTGAAATATTCAATTTCGGTTAACCGGTTTATTCGGTTTTTTGTGTGGGTTAACCGGTTTTAAAATTTTACTAAAAATATCACTAAATTTCCTTCTATTTCTGAATTTTAAATATAAGAAAATTTTTTGAAGCCACTAAAAATACTAGCTATTTGAGTTAACAAGTAGTCAGGTGATATATTTATGTGTTGCAAGTTCAATATATTTTAAAATTGTATGTATAATAAAATCAGATAGATAATTGAGCATTCCATTTACAGAAACTTTAATTCATACGAATGAAATTTCCCAAAAGAAGAAAATAACATTACACCTACTAATGTACAGCTTTAGAGAAAAATAAGATTTTATATAGGATAATAGGAAAAAAAGAAAGACTTCAAAAGTAGAACTGAATAAGTGCAGAAAATGTCCTTATAAAATATTAATAATTATTCTAAAAATTAAAAACAAATCTTTCTTTAGCAGAAAAAAGGTTAATTATTTTTCCAATTTTATACAAATATTTATTAATTAAATTTTTTTTTATAAAAATTATATGAACATTTCTTTAAGAGAAAAACTTCAAAAGCGGTAAATATAAATCATAATATAAAGTACATTTTCCTAAGTCTGAAGCTTCCTTTTTGTTGAGATGCTTTAAAATTTCGATAATTTAATTTTATTTTTAAATTACAAAAATTTAAAAAAGAGAATATTGAAAAAAACTTTATAGAAAAATTTTAAATCATTATAAAGCTTCAAAAGATGTGCTAAAAGATGCCAGAAAAATTGCTTTTATAAATTATACACTAGTCTAAAAAAAAAAAGTATTATAAACTTTCGATGTAAAGCAGTCGCTATTTATAAAGAACAGTGTTTATTATTTGGTATATGGTTGAACCTATAATCTAAAAAACACTTTTTTTAACCAAAAATATTTTTATTAATCTTCAACTTAGAGCAATTATCAAAATGTCGGTTAACCGGTTTAACCGGTTTTTAAGTAGACTGTTAACCGAAAAACCGGTTTTTAAATTTTACCCAAATTTCGGTTAACCGTCAAACCGGTTTTTTAAAAAGTCGGTTTTTTATAAACACTACTTGGAATGTCAACTAAATAAATTGAGGGAAAAAAATTAATTCCGAAAATTTTTACTCCCGGTTGAGCGGATCAAAAAAAAAAAGGTCTATAAAATAGACCTGATTTTTAATTTAACCCTTCGTCATACAGATGTTTCAATTGTCACATTTGTAACAAATATGGTCAGACCAGCTTTGTAATTTTATATATTTTATTGGAAATTTTGGTGAATTCGTTATATTATTACATTTGTATAACTATATTCTAGCATCGCTACTACATAGTTTTGCAAGATATTAAATTTGTTCATCGATAAACTTCATGTTTAGAGCCTACAAACGCACACAATTTTTCTTTTCAAACATTTGTGGTTTTATCGGTATTAAACTCACAACACAAAATATGAACGAATAAGTGGTAAATCATAAAATAACTTGTGTAAACCGATGAGAGCTTAGTTTAAAAGTTTTTAATAAAATAAAATACAATAAAAAAGAACGAATAACACCGTCAAGCCACATAATTTTCCTCACAAAATATAATTGGTCCAGCCAGACCATATTTGGTGCGAATGTGGCATGTGCACTAATTTATCATCATAACTACCCTTGTGTTAGGTTTCTCGTTATGGTTTTTTCACAGATCGCACGTTGGGGTAAAAGTGGTCGAAAGTGGCGTTTAATTGAATTTTGAAAATTAACTTTTTTAAATAAAATTGGATGCCGAATAAAAGTAGACAAAATTATGTATCAATAACACTAAAAGTCATTAGCGTAGGTTGCGTTGTTTTTGAGTACTGAGCTGTCAAAGTTCAAAATTTTTTTATATTTTAAGAAAAGAGCAAAAAATTAAATTTTCATGAATTTTCGGTGAAGTTTTCTTTAATAAAAAGTGCTTTAAAGGAAAAATTTTAAATAAAACCATCAACTTCAGGTATTTATGTTTACTTTTATGCAAGAATTTATAAATTATTTTTTGTCCTAGTATTTTTGTTATTTTTTTGAAAATAGTCCGAAAATGCAATAATTTTAAAATTTCATGGAATGTAACTAAAAATATAACAAGACTTTTGTTCTAAAAAAATTTCTGAAATATATTACATATTGTCTACTTTAATATTCTGAAAAAAATCCTGCGCATATTTTGCCCGATTTTAGAAATTGACATTTTTGTGAAAAAAAAAAAAAAAAACTCAAGTTGCTCCAAACCAAAAACAGGTTAAGTGCGGACTTTTTTATTTTTTTACTTTGGTTTATTTTTCTTTATTATTATTATTTTTTTTATACCCTACACCACCATAGGTGGGGAGGGTATTATGCGTTTGTGCTGATGTTTGTAACACCCAAAAATATTGGTCTAAGACCCACCTTAATTTATACCAATCGGCTTAGAATCACTTTCTGAGTCGATTTAACGATGTCCGTCCGTCTGTCCGTCTGACCGTCTGTCCGTCCATGTAGACCTTGTAATCAAACTGCAGGTCGCAATTTTAAACTAAAATTAATGAAATTTGGTACACAGGTTTCCTTTAGTCCAGGGACGAAGCCTATTGAAATTGGTTATGATCGGTCCATTATTTCACCTAGCCTCCATACAAATGTCCTCCCGGAAAAGGTTTTAACGATCGTAAAACCCTTAAATATAGCAATATTTAATATATAAGTTTTATATAAGCCTAAATAAGTGTGCCGATTTTTAAAAAGATCGGTCCATAATTAACCATAGCTCCCATATAAACCCCTTTTCAGAAAATTACTTTAACGGGCATAAATCCCATTAAAATGTTAGTATCAAGTTAATATTCGACACAAATAAGTTTTATGTGAACATAAATGATAGTGCCAAATTCTACAAAGATCGGTCCATAATTTACCATAGCTCCCATATAAAGCCCTCTTTCGGGAATCGCCCAAAAGTGAATAAATTCATATAAATGTCAGCATCAACGTATTATTCTGTATTCGTATGTTTTATTTTACACTTATGAGTATCGGTCCACATCTGACTCCAAGTCAAAACCCCTCCCGAATTATAATGTACACAATGGTGTAGGGTATCATATGGTCGGGCTTGACCGACTATATCTTTTTCTCTCGTTTTTTTTTTTTTTTTTTTTTTTTTTGTTATTGTTTTGTATAATTATTTTTAATAAATAAAACAATTTTACTGCTTAATACAGTCGAACTCAGTTCGATTTTTTTTTCAGAATATTAAAGTAGACAATATGTAATATTTTTCAGACATTTTTCAGAGCAAAAGTGTTGTTATATTTTTAGTATAGTATGTTAAAATTAATTTAAGAAATTCAATTTTTATTTTTAAAGGTAGTACTAAAAAGGGGTTTTCAGAATTTTTGTTGAATTTAGGGTATTTTTTTTTTTTTTTTTTGTATGAAAACATTACCATTCTGCAACGAAAGCCTTAGACTTCTAAAAATTAATTTGTTTACTTACTAATAAATAATAAAAACGACAAACTAACTAGTAAAAATCAAAACAAGTTGTGATTGTTAAAATATTGATTTCAATTTTCCTTTAAGTAAGCGGCCATTTTAGACCCATTTTTTCACAATGTACAGACAGACGTACGGATGTTGCCATTCAGCCAAAACAAATCGTAGAGATCTTATTAAAATATTCATATCGGCCTTCCTTGAATTATTCGGCCTTTGTCTAGCCATTTAATCCCAATGTATAGACAGACGGACGGACATTACCATTCTGCCAAAAAATCGGTGTATTTTTAAAATTAATATTTTTTACTAACTAATAAGAAACAAAATATGCTGCGATTATTTAAATATTGATATCGCCTTTTCTTGAATTATGCGGCCATTTTAGACCCATTTTTTCATAATGTATAGACAGACGGACAGACATTACTATTCTGCCAAAAAAAATTCAAGAGTTCTAAAGATATCCGTTTTTACTAACTAATTAATAAAAAATTAAATCATGATCATTAAAATATTCATCTCACCTTTCACTGAATAAAGCGGCGATTTTAGACCCATTTAATACCAAGGTAAGACGGACGGACAGACATTACCATTCTGCCAAAAAAAATCCTAAAATTCTAAAAATACATTTTTTTACCTAATTATAAATATAAAAATAGATCCTCATCATTAAAATATTGATATCACCTCTCCCTGAATTAAGCGCCATTTTCGACCCCTTTTACCCCAACGTGGATCGTTAAAAAACAAAATTGTAGGAGGGTACCTTAAATTTCAAGTCTCTAGCTTAATTATAAATATATGAAAACAACATTTAAATCTGCAATTGGTCTGGCCAGACCAGTTTGTAAGACGAAGGGTTAACCCAGAAATAGCCAAATGCCTTCTTCCTATTAAATACACAATATTTATTGAACACCCTCACATATAACTTTTTCGAACTAACAAACAGAAAATAACACATTAATTTATAAAATATATGTATTTAAAACAAATTAAATCAGGTCAACATATTCAAAAGCCAAGCAACCAATTGTCATAAAATATCTGAAATTATTGACATCGTCATAAAAAAATAAAATTTTATTTCAATTATTTATAGCAAAAACTCTAGCTGACTTTACACTTTTAACATAAAAAAATACATCAAAAATAAAATATTATTTTCACCTTGTTATTTTTAATTTTTTTATCATGTTCGTTTTTTATAACGAATTTAAAACCATTAATTCATCAATACCTACTTATGCATTCACATTTAGTATAAAAATGAAGTATGAAGACTTAAAATCTCTTTCCATTTATTATTTGCCAACAGATTATATGTACAATGAAAAGTTAATTACTTTTCAACGACGTGCTATTGAAAATTTATTTTTTATTTTTTTAATGCTAAAGTTTCATTCTACTTTAGTAAGAAAGACGAACATTAGAGTTTTATTTCAACGGAAAACACGTTTTTCGTGTACTTGTCATAAAAATGAGCAAAAAGTGAGATAAAAAGAAATGAAATGAGCGCATAAAATATGCTTAATTTATAAAAGTTTATATAATTTAAAGAAATAAAGTTTAGGTATGAGTTTTGTATTTTGTGTATTTTAGGGCTTTTAGTTGGGTGTTTCAATTTCATTTTGAATAAAGATATTATAATTTAATTAATCTCAAGTCATGTGTACGAGAAGCTAATTAGATTTGTAAAGAGGGGGGATAAGTATCGGGAAGAAAGAGATATATAAAATGATGATTGATGAAGGAAATGTGTTTTAAAGATAAAGACAAAATTATATTTACTTTAACTAGGTACATATGCTATGAACAATTACTTTAAATGATGCTAAATATTTTTAATTTGACCAAAATATTTTCAAAGAAAAAAAAAAAAAAAAACAAACATACATACATACATTTCACACTTATTCATTTAGCATTACTCTGATTTATTGACTATATTGGTCAATGTAGCTTTTAAATGGAAGAAAACAATTCTTTTTCCACTTTAAATAAAACCACATGCATAGCAAAACACCTAAAACGTATGCCATGCATCATATAAGATTAAAAACTTTCACACAAAATGGAAAAAACAAATGGAAAATAGCTTGCCAATGAAAAATTCAAATTAACTAGAAAAAATAGTTTGTCTCTTTTTTTTTCACAACAATTTTCAACAATTGGTTTTGTTGCTTCTATTAACTGTCACTTTTATTTTTTTGTAACAAGCTTTTACTTGGTGTTCGTTTAAACTACTAATTTAAGATTCTAAAAGCAATTAGTAAACTTTTTTTAAATGGTTGCAGAAACCAACTATAAAAAAAAGAACATAACTTTAACCAAAAAACACCCACTCACCCACTTTTGCGTATTTAGTTAAAACCACACAATATCATACCACAAGCGTACACTGCCACTAACACGTATGTATTGGGTAAAGAAACAAACGCATACAAATGCAACTAACATTTAAAAGTTGCACCTTTATTGGGTTTAGACTACAAATACCAAGTAAATTTTGTTGGAAAGATGGTGAAATAAGTAAACGATGTGCGGAGAGAAGGTATCAAGTGGTAGTTAAATTTTATCATTTTTTTAAAAAGGGATTACAGCAAATGTCAAAGAAAAAGTCATGAAAGTTTCACTGAATATTGCGAAGTAATTTTAAGGTTTAAGTAACTCGGAAATATTTTTAATGTAATATTACACACTGTTACAAATAAAACTTTGTATTTGCACTCGGAAAACAACCTAATGTGTGCTATTATTTGTTACTAGGACATTACATCAAAAATCTGATAAACTTAGAACGAAACTTAAAATTTTTTCGATATAAAACACTTTTGCGAGGGGACATAATAGTTACAAGGGTTGAAATCATGCGAACCCTTTTGCTTACAAAAGTAAAATATGCATAAAGGAATATTTGCAAAAAAGACTTCTTCTTTTCTTAAGAAAGCACAACGTGTCCACATATTTTTTGACCCATTTGGTATCATGTCACTACGATAAGAAAGCTCTGGAGTGGTACCAAATCAATAACATAGTTTTAGTACCAAGAAAGGTCAATTTTCAAAATTGTCCATAGCTTAGACCAGTGGAGAGATATTGAGCTCTTGTGAAAAGTGAATTCAAGAGCACAAAAAAGGTGTCCCAAAATAACAAAGATTTTAACAGAAGATGTGCACACTGTTCCAAAAAAATCGACTGAAGCAACTATCAAATCACCAAAGAAAGGGTTTTCAAAAAAGGTCCACAATTTTATAATTAGTGGTTAGAAAAAAAAATTAGATAAAAATTACATATTTCTGTGATCTGTGCTAAATTATCAAATGATTAAAAAAATAATGAAAACACTAAGATCAACCGTTTCCAAGTTATTGAATATTATGTATGTTAAGAATTTTTCAATCTCACTCCTTATAGTTAAAATATTATATTGGTTTAAAATTAACTTCAAAAACTTAAATATATTCGTGGTTATTCATTCCGTGTGTAACATGACGAAATCATCTAAGATCCTATAAAGTATCGTATAAAAATTGTGGTTCATAAGACGATCTAAATATGTCCCTCCGTCATCCGTCTGTTTGTCTGTTGAAAGAAGGATAGGGCTCGGGGTAGACCCCATAGGGGAATAAAATTTGTCTAAAATATTTCTTATCGGTTTATTAACAAAAAAAAGTTATGAATATGCTACCACTAAAACGGGGTATCCGTTGTAACTCCAGTTTATAAATTCTTCAAGGACCAATGTAAACCAGGAAAGAAAAAATGTGTGAGGTCCGCTTACTTTAACGCCATCTTCCATACAAGGGGAAGTATTAAAAAGTTTCAAATGGTGAGTATATAGATTTGGCCAAGCCGAATATAAAATTCTCATTAGTTAATTATTTTTATTACTCAACTTTTCGACCGCCTTTAATTTTGGAATAGCGGACTTTCCGATTTTTTTCTGACTAATTTTTACTTTTTTCGATTTCTTTCGACTTTATTCGATTTATCTACTACCTGGCAAGATGAAAGTAGACCTCGAAAATTTTCAAGCAAAAAGTGGAATTAGATTTTTTACAACAAAAAGTAGTTTTTTTTCGAAAATACAATGTAACGTTTTTCCTTTTCGTTTATGGTATAAATAAATTCTTTTCTTTTTATTCCTGCTAACAGTGTTTGTGGTGTAATTAAAAAATAAAATAATAAAACAAAACTAAAAAAATGTTAGTATTGCAATTTTATTCCTTTACCATCTAACAAATAAACAAAAAAAAAAAACGAATACTGTTGACATTGTGCTAACATTCAACTAAGGTTAAAAAATAGAACAAAAAAAGAACTAATAAAAGAAAGTATGCAACACATTGAAAGCATTTTAATCAACGAAGGAGAAAATGTGAATAAAATGTGTTGGTGGATGTGACTTGGCAAATAGTTGGCTTATGAATAAAAGTAACCAAAGGTTAGCAGAGGATAAAAAAAGGTGTTCTTAATTACTTTTGGAAGCAAACAAAATAAAAGTCAACACTATTTTGTTTGTTTAATGTATTCTAAGTGATACTGTAGATTGCACATTGGGATAAAAGGGATAGAAAATGGCGATTAATTCAGGGAAAGGTGATATCAATATTTTAATGATCCCGTTTTGTTTATTTATTTATGATTAGGTAAAAAAAAAAAATTTTTAGAATCTTAAGGTTTTTTTCAGAATGATAAGGTAGGCAGTACATTAGAGTTAAATGGGTCGAAAATTATGCATAATTCAGAAGAAAGAGATATGAACACTTTAATAAACACGTTTAGCTTTTCTAGCTATAAGTAAGTAAACAAATTTATTTTTAGGACTCTAAAATATTCATTGGCAGAATAGCAATGTCCGTCCGTCTATACATTTGGGTTAAATGGGTCGAAATGGATCGTAGCACTTAATTCAGGGAAAGGTTATATCAATAATTTAATACTTAGATTTAGTTCTTATATTGGTCAGGAAGTAAAAATATAATATACTTTTGGAATTTTAAAACTTTTTTTAAACAATTTATATGTCTGTCCTTCCGTCCGTCTGTTTATTAATTTTTGCAAACTTGCCAATTAAAAATCGTTTATTTTTTGACTCAATAAAGATATCGACTTCAAATTTTCTTTATCCAATAGAAAATTTTATTCTTTAATAAACTTCAAAATATATGATAAATTCGGTTGAAAATGTTGAGATATATATGATAAAGTTGAGATTTTTGAAACCTCAAATGAATATATCTAGAAGAATACATAAGAGAAATAGTACATGCAAGCATATTTTCTAAAGGATTTATCAAGCAATTTAAGATGATATAAAAATCTTGGAAATCAGGTAGGGAACAAAAATTCGTTAGTAGGCAAACTTTCTCTATGATTTTAGTACCCTCTTTGAACCCCAATAGCTACGCTCCTAAAGAGTATGTGGGATTCTACTTCTAAAATCAAAATGCTACTGTCCTCTGCTATGCCTATGTGAAATTTCAGCTAGTTACAAATTTATTACGATTCTGTCCTACCATTACCAAACTTGGTAATGGTATGTTGTTACAGATGTAGTTATTTTTTAATCATAACAACATACTTTCTGCATTACATGAAAGTAGATCAGTAACTACTTACTTTTAACTTGATATGTAATCAATTACATAAGATCAGATTTTTGGAAATGTTACTTTTTATCAATCTTTTCATTTATATTATAAAAATTATATATTTTAAAAGTGGGTAAAATATGAAAATACATTAGTTGTTTGTTAAAGTCACGAAGACTTTAACAAATAATTAATCGTAAACACATCAGTCTCCGGTGAAGTCGAAACCATGTTGTAAGCAGAATAGCTTATTGTTTACAAATCCATTAGGCCACTTTATACGCACATGAATTCATTCATGAACTCTGTAATTTGAGTTTATGTAAAATACTAAATCAAACATAAAATACGGTATAACTCTTAAACCAATTAAGGGGTATAAAAATGAACTAGTGGAAATTTGTGGGAAATTTTATTATCTATAAATGTTGTATTAACATCAAAATACGTACTATGCTCAATAAGCTAGTCATATGCAAAAAGTGTTATTGTTCATTTAATTTTAATGTCTTGTGTACTAAATAAATTTTGTGTCTGATAAAATGTTTGTAAAATTTTTCAAAATTAATAATTCTTGATATAAATAAATAAATTCAAGAAAATATAATTTTTTTGTTAATGTTTACAAAAATCAATTTCTTATTTCAAAAGGCTATTATTAGTAAATTATTAGTGTTTAAAAGTGGTAAGTGTCTGAATATTATTAAAAAATATCCACTAATTTGTATTGTTCTTTTTATACCCTTCACCACAGGTGTAAAGGGTATATATAAGTTTGTCATTCCGTTTGTAATTTCTACAATATTCGTCTAAGACCCCAAAAAGTATATATATTCTGGATCCTTATTGATAGGGGAGTCGATATAAAGATGTCCGTCTGTCTGTCTGTTGAAATCAGTTTTTAGAAAGCCCCAGTTAACGGATATATATGTTTTATATGTCAAACTGTTAGAAATATTTCTTAAAAAATCGCTAATAAAAATGATCAAAATCGGTTTATAAATAACTAAGATATCGGCAAAAAAACGAAGATACCCCCAAAAAATCGTATTTGCTGTCGGCTTTTCTCGGCTCCTATAAAAGATAGCAAATTCGTTTTTACACGAAAAATTCAAAACCTTTCTTATAATTTTTTTGATGAAAAAAAAAATCGGTCCACTATATTCCAGATATCGGTCAAAACGCGTTTTTTCACTTTTTGTAGCCTCAACATAATGTTGGTCATAAATATTTTTATAAAATTTCGGTTTTTTACAGAAACCCAATTCGCTCAAAAACAACAGAGATATGGTCCAAAAAATAAAAAAGAATTAATAAAATAAATACGAAGGAACATTTTTTATATTAAGCATTGTTATTGTTGTTATTATGGGCAAGTTGTTCAGTTAGCAACAGCAGTTCTTGTTATTGTTTGTATATGCAGTGTGGTTGTATATGCAGTCAGTTTGTAACATACATACATACATACATACATACATACATACATACATACATACATACATACATACATACATACATACATACATACATACATACATACATACATACATACATACATACATACATACATACATACATACATACATACATACATACATACATACATACATACATACATACATACATACATACATACATACATACATACATACATACATACATACATACATACATACATACATACATACATACATACATACATACATACATACATACATACATACATACATACATACATACATACATACATACATACATACATACATACATACATACATACATACATACATACATACAAAAATGTATAACTATTAAATTTTTGTTGTTTATATTTAAAAAGCAATGCTTGCTATGACTGTTTCTTTTTCGTATTCAAATGTTCGTAGTTAAAAAAAAATTTAGGCGTTAAGGCGAAAAATTTATTATTTGTGGGTAAGATGGTAATATGGTATTAAGTAACATGGTGAAGGGTATCAAAAATTCGGCACGGCCGAATCTTTTTTCAATTTCATTATAATACCTAGAAACTCAACAGGCAACAAATTTGAAGACATTGTAATTTGGGAAATACAATTACATAAAGGTAAGAAAAATTGATTGGCAATCTTAAAACATTTTGTTAAACGTATTCAGGCGCGGATCCACAGGGAGGGAAAAAAGGAAATTTCCCTCCCCAAAATGAAAACGCTTAATGAAAAATATGTATTAAATCATACAATTTCAGGAAAGAGATAAAAATTCATTATATTTTCCTCCCCCAAAAGCTTAAGCTGGATCCGCGCCTGAACGTATTAAACTCTTAACAATTTTCAGCCGAGGGCAGTAAGGTCCGCTATTTTATTCAATTTCTGCATGGATCATAAGAATGCGCTTCAAGAATTAACACCAAGTCTATGGTATGAAATAGTATGTCAAATCCTGATTTCCGCATATTTTCAAATAAATAAATTTAAAAAAAATATATCAGCTTTTTATTTCCAATACTTCAGTACTTACTTGTAACCGATAATGTAACTAGTTACTATTAATTTTGCTAATAATGACTTCTGTAATACTTTGAAACTAATGAGTGATTGAATAGCTACAAAGTAATTAGTTCTTGTGACGACATCTAAGTAATGACTTTCTGAAATGCCTACCTGCATTCATATGGAATAAGTAGTTGCCTCTAATGACATCACCGTGTCAAAATAATGAGTTATTCATCTAATGTGAAAGTAGTGAAGAGCCATTATATTAGCTTCTTATCTCATTACATGGCAAGCAAAGTTTTTGCTGGGTACACCCAGAGAAATATCAATCACATACGTGTTGAAAACGATACCATTCTGTGTCAATAGTGAATCTACACCGTATGTGTTTAAAATAAACACTGCGTGTTCAATTCTTATTAAAAATCGATACCTAAGTTGAAACCATTTCGGTATCAAATTGTTAAATTACATATGTTTTCTACTAAATTTGTTAACGAAAGGTATTAAAAAGCGGTTACCGTATATTACCAATGTGAGCACAACCGTTGTTGATTTTGAATCGAATTTTTTTCCCTTAGTGTACTTTTTAATGTTTGTTAAAGTGAAGAAAATGTCTGTACTTAAGCTGTTCTGTTCTGTTTTTTTTTTTTTTTTTTTTTTTGAAATCTACTGGAGTTTTTTCGAAAAAAAAAAAAAAATAATAATTTCTCAAATCGGGCTATATATGCTCACGATTTTTTTTCTCATAATCTAAAGTGGACAATATATAAAAAATTTCAAAAAATTTTTAGAACAAACATCCTGTAAACATCCTGTGATGGTTCCATTTTAAATTTACACTGAAAATCGAATTTTTTACTATTTTTCAAAAATGTTTAATTTTTAAAACAGCACAATCTAGTTTCTAGATTTTAATTGATATTGTTACATAATTTTGTTCATTTTTATTCGGTACCCAACTTTATTACAAAAATATAAATTTAAAAAATCAATTAATCGCCACTTTTGACACCTTTTACCCCAACGTGGATTTTTAAGGGATGTGAGAAGAGATTTCACTTTTTTGTTGGAAGATTAAAATTGTACTGATGCGTTTACCTGCTTTTAATAGTGTGAATAAACTGCAATATGTTTTAGGGAAATTAGATATTAATTTTTATCTCTGAAATGAAAAATTGCTTTATAAAACGGTTAAGAATATAGTAAGTTTATGGTGGTATTAGTGGAAAGTTGTTTATACCTGGACAACGAAGTACTTTTTAAACACAATTTCGCGTAGTAAAGAATTTTTAACAGATTTTATTAAAACTTTATTATATTAGCCATCTGCTCCATCTCCAATGTTACAATTTATGGACTCAAATTTTTATTCTAGTAGCTTTAGCATAAACCATTTTATTTAAAAATTTCTTTATACAGTTTATTTTTTGAGATTTTAAGGCACACAAATTGCATTGTAGCTTAAACAAACCATAAACATTTTTATACCCTACACCACCATAAGTGGTTGGGATATTATGTGTTTGTGCTGATGTTTGTAACGCTTAGAAAACGTTATCAACCACCCACCTTAAAGTATAGCAAACGACTCAGAATCGCTTTTTAAATTTTTAAATCGATCTAAAGATGTCCGTCCGTCCGTCTAGCTGGCTGTCCATGTAAACCTTGTGCACAAAGTACAATTTTGATGATAATTGAATGAAATTTAGCAGGTAGGAATTTTATGATACAAGGACGAATCCTATTGAAATTGGTTGTGATCGGTCCATTATTTCCCTTACAACACCCACCTTCCTCCTCCCAAATGACACTACCAAATAGATTTTCAACACTCAAAAATGCCTTAAAAATAACAATATTATAATGAAATTCGATTCAAAGAAGTTTTATACAAGCATCAATCTTTTTACCAAATTTTATGAAAATCGGTCCACGATTGACCATAGCTCCCATATAAACCCCACTTCCGAAAATAACTTTAACGTGCACAAATCCCATACGAATGTTAGTATGAAGTTAATATTCGACACAAATTAGTTTTATGTAAGTAGAAACAACATTGAAACATTTTATTAGAATCGGTCTATAATTTACCATTAGATTTAGTAAAAGTGTTGATCTACAATTTGCTACATGTTTAATGCAATGGTATAGGGTATCATATAGTCGGTCTTGACCGACCAAATCTTTTTTTCTCGTTTTTATTTAAATAATTATTGACCAACATTTTAAAAAACCACTAAACTATTAAAGTCCCCCTCCACTCTGTTTCTCTTTTTCTCTACTCACAACTATTATTTATGCACATACTTGAGTACATATTTATCATGTTCTCTAACAACATTTCATTACTTATTTTCCTTCTTCCGCATTTTAGTTTGTCTTCTTATTAAAACCATAAAAAAATACTGTACATACATACATTTCATACTGTGTATTTGGCATGGAACAACTGAAATAGTAACTCCTGCATCCCTCAGGAAGTGTAAAATACACATAATTTTCCATAAGCAAAAAAGTATGAAGAAACTAAAGTCAAAGTGGGCGAAAAAAGAATTAAAAGAAAAATAAGAAAAAAAAACACAGAATAACTGAAATGAAAAACAAACTTTCATTTCCTGTGGCACAATGAGAATCATTTTTTCTTTTTTATTATTGCAACAAACAATATTTTTCTTTCACCTCTTCGCTTAGTAAAAAAGAAAAAAGGAATATAAACTTTTTATTTTTTCAAATGAACTCGTAAGTTTTGAAAAACTTTGATTTTATTTTTTTTCTATATTTATTCGAACCTTTAACAATCATTACCTCAAGAGGACTGCGATTCACAATCACAAGTGAGTGAGTAATGTTCAGTTTAACTTTCATGTTATTTTCATTTGATTCCCATATCAAATGTTTGTCAAGAAGCTGGAGACAAAAAAAAGTACAACAAGAGTGACTACAAAAACTCTAGAAAGGAAAACAATCTATAACATGTGTTCAGAGTTTATCAAAGTTTCAGAGAAGGGGACAAAAACTTAGGTTTCATTTAAAGAGTTTTTATTTTTTATTATTTTTTCTTGGTGAAAAATTTTTTTGTTCAGTTTACAATTGATGTTTGTTGAGGGTTTTGTTAAAGTAATAATTGCACCACAAATTAATATTATTCAATCAGCGGAAATTTATTTTGCAACTGCTGCTGCAGGAAGTTTGAAGAAGAAATAGAAGAATTAAGTTAGCAAATATTTGACATAACATCAGTGTGACAAATAATAAAAAAAAATGTGGAATTTTGACAAAACATCTTAAGTTGCAACATTCAAAATTTTCGTTGGAAAGCAAAAAAGTTATATTTTCTGGATCCTTGTAAGAATGATAGGACCTTGTCGTTTATGAAACCCACCGTTAAACTGTCATATATAAAATATATATCAAACGATCAGAAATCCTTTCCAGTATTTTGTTATTGGAATTAAGCAAGATCGGTCTATAAATGGCTTAAAACCCGGGTTTTGACTTTTTGAAGCCTCTGTATATGCTAGGGCTTCGTTTTTGCAAAGAAAGTTCGGAAATTTCTGAGTTTTTGTGCTGAAAAATTAAATAAATCGCTAATAACAGTGTTCGACAAACATTTTTTTTCGTGCTCCTTCAGAAAAAAACAAGCGCAAATGTTATATTCGGCTCGGCCGAATCTATATATCCACCATCAACTTTTTCAAATTTTACGTTATATGGGAGGGGGCGGGCCACGCTGATTTTTTGTTTCCGAGTTTACATTGGTCCTTTAACTATTTGAACACAATTTCGTTGATTTTCACCTTATATGGGAGGTGGGCGGTAAAGTGGGCTGACCTCGCCCATTTTTGGTTTACGAGTTTACATCGATCCCCGAACTATACATACAAAATTTCGATGTCGTACATGTTTTTGTTGAAGAAATATCAGCAGAAAAGTATAAAACGGACACCCTGTGTTTCTAGTTTTCAGCCCATAACTTTTTTGTTTATTAACCGATTTTGCCCATTTTCAATCCAAAATAAACCTTATATAAGACAAATATTTGTGCCAAATTTCGTCCCCCTACGTTTTTCCGTTCGAGCTCTATTCTGCTTTCAACAGACGGACAGACGGACGGACATAGCTAGGTCGACTCAGAATCTAACCAGGATCCAGAATATATATACTTTGTGGGGTCTTAGATGATTCCTTCGACATGTTACACACGGAATGACAAAATCAATATACCCCCCATCTTTTTGATGGTGGGTATAAAAATATGTGGGCTAGATGGAATTCCGCATGCTAAACTCGCCCTAAATAAGCCGATTACTCGAGTATATTTCACTATAACTCGAGAACGGTATAAACGATTTATATAAATGATACACACAAAAATGTGGAATAAAATAGGCTTTAAGTCGTTCCGCTATCAACATTTTTTTACGCTCAATAGTTTAGGAGATATTTCGAAATAAGTTTCCGAAAAAAATTCATGATACTCGTAAATTCAAGATTACTTTCTTTACTAAAATTTCTTTTTAAAAGTGAAAATATCAAAAATGTTTCAATTTATCATCTTTATCTCAAAGCTGGTAAAACAACGAGTAAATAAAGCCACGTGTCATAAAAATTGATGCACAAATCTTCATTGCATTCACAGTTAAGTTAGGATACCCTTGCATACCTATAGTTAAGTGGAGATACACTAGTAGGCAAAAAAAATAAAAAAAAATTTTTTCATCTTAAATAAAAAAAATATGTAGATTACATGGCATTTAACATGCTAAATCACAATCACCTTCCTTTTTTTATCACGTATTGATTTTGTTATGGGCATAACTACTATGACCCCACCTTTAGGCAGTCACATTTGTATAACTCGAGAACGGTTTGTCCTATTAAAATAAATTAAACTCCAAAATTTAGCGACTTAAATTATCTTTAAGCTGAATTTACATAATTTGTTATTAAGTTATTATTTCCATAGTTATTTGGTAATTAGTAGCGAAATTTTTTTTTTTTTTTTTTTGGAAAATGGTGAAAATTTTTATCCATAACTTTAAAACTCTTTAGCCAATAAAAAATATTATTGACATACCTTGAAAACAATTTTCGTGTGCATCTTTTGGTGTATTTATCAAAATCGTATAAACAGTTCTTGAGTTATAGTCAAAATTCTATAAACCATTCTCGAGTTTTATAGTGTGACCGCTGAATAAGGTGATGATATTAGTCATGTCCATAAAAAAAATCAGTACGTGATAGAAAAAAAGTAAAAGCAGATTCTTGTTTAACTCGTCAAAATCCAATTTTTGTTTTAAGAAAAAATATTTTTTTTTTTACCCACTATTGCTTTTCTACTCAATTGTATGTAACATTGGTATTTTTACTTAACTGTGAATAAAATCAAGATTTCTGCATCAATTTGAAGATACATGCCTTATTTTATTCGCTGCATTACCAGCTTTAAGATAAATATGATAAACTGAAACATTTTTGATTTTTTCACTTTTAAAAAGAAATTTTAGTAACAAAAAATCTAAAATTTTGCATAAGAAAAATTTTTTTTTTCGGACATTAATTTGAAAATAACTCCGAAACTATTGAGCACTTAAAAAAATGAAGTTAGGCTGATTTGAAGATATTTCGTTAAGATATCTCTAATAACAAAGATTTTATTACAGATAAAATATTTATAGTTTTTCCAAAAAACACTTTTTTACAAAAATTTTACTTTAATTTCAAAAATCAGAAAAAATATAAACTCGATTTTTCCCATCATGCAAATCCAACCAGCAGATCAGAAGTTACATATTTATTTCCAAAAAATTTCGATTCTGCCCCTCTGTGCATAGGTAGTTGGGGTATTTTGCGTTAGTGCTGATATTTGTAACGCACAAGAAAAAATTATCGTACTCCCATCCTCAAGTATTCGACTCGGAATCACTTATAGAGTTGGTCCTTCTGCCTGGTTGTCGTTCCAATGCAAACCTTGTGAACAAAGTACAGTTCGCAATTTTCTTGAAATCTGCTCATAATTGTTTTTTTTTTTTTTTTTTTAATCACTTCTACTTGTATTAAGTTAATATTTGCGAGCTATGGCTAAGTTCCTCTTCCGGATATTACCCTAAGAATATAAATTCAATATACATTATTAATACAAGTATAGGTCCACAATTTTACACAAGTTCCATTTAAAATACCTTCCACGAATTTTGATGGACATACACTATCGTGTAGGGTATTACATCATGCTTACTGGTTTTACATTAAATAACACTTGTAAACGAAAAAAAAATGTATTCGTCTTTCTTAAAAAGATAATAATAAAGTGGTAAAGTGGGTGAACCACAACCATTTTTTGTTTCCGAGTTTACATTGGTTCTTGAAATATTTGCACAAAACATCGTTGACGTTTCATCTTATGTAGGAGGTGGGCGGACAACGAAACGGCTTCTAAGTTTGTATCGACCCACGAACTATCTGTACAAAATTTCGTTGTCGCACATGCTTTTGTTCAAGAGATATCAGCAGTATTTCTAGTATTTAACCCATAACTTTTTTGTTTATATTTATTTTTTTTTTAATTATTTTTTGTTTATTTGTTTATTAACCAAACAAACCTAATATAAGTATTTGAACCAAATTTCGTTGCCCTATGTTGTCCCGTTCGAGCTTTTAACTAAGAGAAAGACAGACAGTTAAGTTTTATCCATCTAAATTTGTATACAAATGTGACCGTAACCATAAAATAGAATCAGTACATAATAGTAGAAAAGTGAACGACTTATCTGATTTTTGAACAAAATCAGATAAGTCGTTTTCGAGATATGCTACAAAATATGGTGCAACCTCCTTATCGCTAAAACTAAAGTCAATTCAATTCAAAACAGTTGATGAAGGGCTTAGTACTAATTAATACCGTGTACCTAAATTGACTGAGGAAATCAGTGCTAGAAAAAAACTTTTTCATTTTACAAAGCTTTGTACGTATACGTTTTGATAATAATGTGTATAATACAAGATACGTTTCCTACTACATTGAACAACAGAGTGTCCGGTACACAAAAATTTTTTAGCAAGACCCCTCAAACGATGCGTAAAATTTAGCTTAATATGGGAAAAATATTAGAAACAATTTTAAAATTGATCTTCAGTTCCCTACCAACGATTCGAAGTTACGGGGTTTTGTCTTGAAATTAATATCAAAAAATTCGTAATTTTTAGCCAATTATAAAAAAATATTATCACAAAATGTTTGGTCCATAAACCGTCATTTTAGTACATCATTGGTAAGAATTTTATAATTTTGTTCCCTTTAAGGCTAGGGTCTTCCTAAATCGATATCCCGAAAAACGCTTTCCTCGGGACACTCTATTGAGCAACTTGACTATTATTACCTTACTTACTTATAATAAAAAATTACACAAAGGCAAATCTTACTGTTAATTACAGTTAATCTTACTTTAGTACCTGTTTATAATGTTGAAATTTAAATAACATAATAATCTGTTTAAAATATACAATTATTTACCTTTTCATCTGTAATAAATATTTACTTAATAAATAAATCCCTACATAAAATATATATTGATTACATGAAATGAAAGATATTTTAAAACTCATATTAAACCTTAAGATTTTTCACATTCAAAATTATTACACAAAAAATAATTCCCCAGATAAAAATTAATCATTACATTATTAAAAAACATGAAAAGAAGTCATTACAGAAATAAGACAAGAAAAAACTTTCTATAAAACTTATTGTTCAGTGCTAATAATTTTTGTCATTTACACAATAAAAATATGAATGAACTGAAATAAATGAATGAATGAAAGAATGACTTAATATATAAATGATACCATGAATGAATGAGTATTCAGTCATAATCAATAAATGGTATGATGTTGGAAGAATGTATTTTCTGTATGTGTCCTTCAGGCCATGTGAAATTATGCTTCTGATGCGTGATGATGGTTTTTCATTTAAAAAATCATTGAAAGAAATAAAAATAATAATAATAAAAAACTGAAATTTAAAATGAAAATGGTATGAATTTTTTAAAAAGAATCACACAATGACAAGAGAATAATAATGTAAGTACAAAAATTTACCAGCACACAGAGAGTTATTTAAAAACGTGTACGAATACTTGCATACCAATATAAATACATAAAAATACATGTGGATTTGTAAAAGTGTGTGTAAAATGGAATAAATGTAAATTATATTGAATATTAGGCGGGTATTAAAAAGGACAATATATCTACAGTGGCTCCCAGCTTATTTCAACCAGCACCTATTCAAATATTTAACTGACTGAGACTCTCGAACCAAATAATATATACAGATTCTTTAAAAGCAAATTCATAGAAAGGATCTAACATCAAGTTTAAAAAAAATCAAAAAATTCTTTATAACTGACCTGCAATGATAAAAAATCTATTGTGTTGCAAAAATTTGCCTCACAGCTTATTTCAACCACATTATTAATAGAAACTTTATTTTGGTTTTACGCGGCAAATATCGATTTTTTTCTTGTTTGTTTGTAGATCAATTTATAGTAACAACTTGACAGTCAACTTATTTACGTAAGTTATTTTTTACAATGGGACGACGTACAACTATTGAGCAGCGAGAGTTAGTTTTAAACCATTTAAAAAAATGGTCATTCACGCCGCAAAATAGCAGAAATGGTATGTTTAAGTAACTCAACTGTGCAGAGCATTGTATCGCGCTGTACGTGAGAAGAGAGTTCACGACAAAGGCCGAACTGCTCCAAACAAAATTTTTACCGCTGCGGATGAGCGTTATATTACCCGAAATATAAAAGAAAATCCGAAGTTATCGGCACCTAAACTTGCCACTGAGATAAAGAATGAGTTAGGGAAATCTTGTAGTGCAGAAACCATCCGTCGAGTACTACGAAACCATGACTTTAATAGTAGAGTTGTTCGCAAAAAGCCTTTTATAAGTAAAAAAAAATCAACAAAGCCGACTTACATTTGCAAAGGAGCACATTAATAAGGATTTAAACTTTTGGAACCAAGTCATATTTGCAGATGAGTCCAAATTTAACATTTTTGACTCCGACGGACAGTCGTATGTCTGGCGCAAGCCAAATACTGAGTTGCTTTTTTTTTACTTATAAAATGCTTTTTGCGAAAGTCATGGTTTCGTAGTACTCGACGGGTATTAAAAAGGACAATATCTTCACTATCGGACAAACTAAAGTGCGGTTTTTTACTCTTGCTATTTAGTTCATAATGATTGTCTTCTAGGTGCATAATAGTCTATGTTTTTGGTGTCCAGGTATTTGTCGTACTATATTTTTTAAATTAATATGCAAAAGAAGTTTTTGAAATATTTTTATTTAAATATAGGGGCAAAAGTGTTGTGTTGGTCATGCATTTTGTGCGACATAATAAAGTGACACTTTACATTATTTCCTAAAATTGTTTAAATTTTTTGATACAAAATGGAAGGCATCTTCTAAAGAACCCAGCAAAAACTTTGCTTGCCATGTAATGAGATAAGAAGCTAATATAATGGCTCTACATTACTTTCACATTAGAAGAATAACTCATTATTTTAACACGGTGATGTCATTAGAGGCAACTACATACTCTATATTATTACAGGTAGGCATTTCAGAAAGTCATTACTTAGATGTCGTTACAATAACTAATTACTTTGTAGCTATTCAATCACTCATTAGTTTCAAAGTACTACAGAAATCATTATAAGTAAAATGAATAGTAACTAATTACATTATCGGTTACAAGTAATTACTGAAGTATTGAGCCGATAATTTTTTTTTTTTTTTTTGTTTGTTTGCAATTTATTTATTTGAAAATATGCATAAATCAGAATTAGACATACATACTATTTCAGACCTGGAGTTAATTCTTGAAACTCATTTTTATGACCCGAGCAGAAATTGAATAAAATTCCGGACCTTAATGACCTGCCCCCGTCTGAAAATTGTTAAGAGTTTAATACGCTTAACAAATTATTTTAAAATAGCCAATAAATTTTTCTTACCTCTATGTAATTGTATTTCATAAATTGCAATCTATTCAAATTTGTTGCCTGTTGAGTTTCTAGGTTTTATAAATGTGTGCCTAAGAGAAACAATACAAATTAGTGGATATTTTTTAGTAATATTCAGATACTTACCACTTTTAAACAATAATAATTTACCAATAACCTTTTGAAATAAGAAATTAATTTTTGAAAACATTAACAAAAAATTGTATTTTCTTGAATTTATTTTTTTATGTCAAGAATTTTTTTTTTTTTTTTTTGAAATTTAACAAACATTTTATCAGACACAAAATTTATTTAGTACACAAGACAGTAAAATTAAATGAACAATAACATTTTTTGCATATAACTAGCATGTTGAGCGTAGTACGTATTTTGATGTAGGAAATTTTTTTATCTATAAATGTTGTATTAAACATTTATAGATAAAAAAATTTCCTAAAAATTTCCTCTAGTACATTTTTATACCCCTTTATTGGTTTAAGAGTTATACCGTATTTTATGTTTGATGTACATAAACTCAAATTATGGAGTTCATGAATGAATTCATGTAGGTATAAAGCGGCCTAATGGATTTGTTAACAATAACCAGACTTCACCGGAGACTGGTGTGTTTACGATTAATTATTTGTTTTAGTCTTCGTGACTTTAAAAAATAATTAATGTATTTTCATATTTTACCCACTTTTAAATATGAAGAGATAGATAAAAAGTAACATTTCCAAAAATCTATTCTCAAGTTAAAAGTAAGTAGTTACTAATCTACTTTCATGTAATGTAGAAAGTATGTTGTTATGATTATAAAATAACTACATCCATAACTACATACCATTACCATGTTTTTGCTGGGAAGTGCTAAATTTTATTATTCTATTGTGGTAATTTTTTGTTTTTCTAATAATGCTTTTTGAATTTACTATAATATTTAACCTAGAAATATGAAATTAATGATACATGGTCCTAAATGAATTAGAATCCATAAGATTGGACTTTGTGGTACTTTTTCTTTCTTCTAATAGTACTTTTTGGATGTTATGTAATCAGTATCCTAAAAGCATAGAAATAAATTTAAAATATTATATTTCTGTCAGAAATATTGCAAACATGCCTTATGTACTTTTCGAAAATCCTATTTTTTTATTGTAATTTTTGGTACTTTTTTAAATAAAATATTTAAAACGTTTATTGTTGTTAATGCCGATACAACACTATTATTAAAAATTTTCCCAAGGGAGTTAAGAATCTTAGTTTAAATTTAGTATATAAATTGGTTTTTATATAAAATTTCCGCTAATGACGTAGCTGGTTTGCAGCTCGTGTTATATAAAACTTGCTACATATTTAAACGTAAAATAATACTCAAATTTAGCTAATATCAATCATACGCATTGTTTTTGTACATTTTTGTGTAAATTTTATAAATGTTTCGTTTTAATAATAATTTATATATTATATATATTTTTAAAATTTAAAGCAATTTAGCTATAGAATTAAAATAATAATACATTTCTGATTTCATTTTGAAAATTTGCACCACCTTATTATTTGATACATTTATCTGAAACTTATTGTTCTCTCACACAAAAACCACCTACATATTTGTATACCAATTTTTGTCAAAAACATAAAAAATCATCACAATTCAAAAATGAAAATCGATCCAAAAATCAATAATAAAGACTATAGGTTAGTGTGACATTATTCAAGTTCTTAAATTTATTCGCTTGCATTAATAACTTGACAGAAAAATTGAAATTAAAAATGGAAATGTATTAATAAGAGACTCCTTTAGTCAGTGTTCCTAAGCGCTTAAGTTTCAAATTAAAACAACATAAATAATAAAACTGTTCATTTAAAAAGTTTATCAACAAGAGGCTTAACCTGTCTTGCCATCTTTTTTCCTGCCTTTTAATACGTTCTTTTTTATATTTTTTGCTTTTAACATGTTTTTCCTCCTAAATGTTAAGCTGTAACTATGGGAAAAAATGTACACATTGCTTAGAAGATAAAGAGGCGATTAAAAACGATGATGATTACTAGGAAAACTTAAAAAAAAGATCAAGCTGTTACAAAATAGAAATAACGAATAGTGTTCACATTACATTAATATAATTTTTAACAAATTTCTTAATAAATTTTTTAATATATATAAAACTATGAACTATGCTTTAAATTAAAGACAAAACTCTAAAATATACGATAAATTAATACATACATTAGACTATAAAGTAGACCACAAACTAGACTTTTAA
Organism: Protophormia terraenovae; assembly: GCA_951394005.1. Classification (NCBI taxonomy): domain Eukaryota; kingdom Metazoa; phylum Arthropoda; class Insecta; order Diptera; family Calliphoridae; genus Protophormia; species Protophormia terraenovae. Next base: position 117,419,837 of record OX596074.1, read on the forward strand.
ATAGCCTCCCTCTAAAGTAGGCTATCAAATATTCTATAAACTAAACCATTAAATAGTCTATGAATAAGACTATTGAATAGTTTATAGAAATAACTACATAATAGTTAATAAACTAGACTATAAAATATTTTATCAACTATAAAGTCTACTTTATAAAACAGTCTATCGACCAGGCAGTAAAGAGTCTATGAAGAAGACTATAAAATAGTCGATAGACTAGACAATATCACAATCTGTAGACTAGATTATAAAATTATATAATAGACTATAAAACAGTCTACAGACTGGACTATAAAATAGTCTATAAACTAGACTATAAAATAGTCTAAAAACTAGATTACAAAATAGCCTATAGGCTGGACTATAAAATACTAGACTATAAAATAGTCTATAGACTAACCTATAAAAAATTTATAAAATAGTCTATAGGCTAGACTATAAAATAGTCAATAGACTAGACTATAAAGTATTCTGTAATCTAATGTATAAAATTGTCTAAAAACTAGACTATAAAATAGTCAATAAACTGAACTACAAAATAGTCTATAGGCTAGGCTATAAAATATTCTACAGACTAGACTATAAAATATTCCATAGACTAGACTATAAAATAGTCTATAGACTAAACTATAAAATAGTCTATAGTCTAGTCTATATATAAAAAAGTCTATAGGCTAGACTGTAAAATAGTCTATATACTGGACTATAAAATAGTCTATAGTTTAGACTATAAATTAATTTATACTACTAAGTATAAAATAGTCTATAAACAAAAGTAGGCTAGAAAATAGTCTATAGACTGAACCATAAAAAGGTCTATAAACTAGACTTTAATATAGTCTATAGACTAGACTATAAAATATTATATAAATTGGAATATAAAATAATCTGTAGACTGAACTATAAAATAGTCTATAGACTAGACTATAAAATAGTCTATAGTTTACACTATAAATTAGTTTATACTAAGTATAAAATAGTCTATAGACAAAAGTAGGCTAGAAAATAGTCTGCTGCCTTAAAATCTTATGTTTGTTGCTACGAAAAAAAAATATAATTTTTTTATGTAGCATATTTTCAGGTGTTACAAAATCTCTTTGAAAACCCAATTTATAACCATTTAACTTGTAGTTAGACAGGCCATAAATAAAATAAAAACAGTGAAAGCTTTTTATAATCATGACATTATTTATGAGTAACATTAAATCCTTTTTTTTTTTTTTTTTTATTCTTTCTCTCTTTTTGTTTACTCACTTCCTTCTAGCTTCATAGAGCCGCCCATAATTTGTCATCATTGCTGTTGTTTGCTGGAAAAATGCCTTAAGAGAAGATAACAAAAACTTACAAATGAATGAACAAATAAACAAACGAAAAAGCCTAAATCCAAGTCAACATAAAAAAACAACAGCAACGAAAGAAATTAAAGCACTTTAAGTGTGCGCTGGCACTTGAATTTTAAGCTGTTAGACATAAATCCTTACAAAATGTCTAAGTAATGCAAATGAACAGTCAGAAGACAAGGAAACAAAAAAAAAACAAATTTGATGTTTTAATGATTTTTGATTAATCCTTAATTTAATGTTGGAAAATATTTATTATGGTGAAATTGTTAAAGGCAGTTTAATTTTATTTAAACAACAATTATGACAATAAATTTAATCTGTTTTTTTTTTTCTCTCTCTCTTTTTTTAATGTAAAAGGACTTATGTTGTTGTATGGAAGTCTAAATATAAGGATAATGGGGAAAATATTTAACGTTCAATAAATATCGCTTGTTTTAATTTAATTGTTATGCTAGTGGTTTAGTTAAGGCTATTTTCATGGCTATTGCCCAATAAAGCTAATTTGTTAAAAAAACTTGATTTTAATTTAAGGATTTAATTGATAGGAAATGTCTATAATACATTGTGTTTATAGGAAGAGAAGCATGGAGGCTTTTAGAACAATATTTAGAATTAAACCAAAAATGAGCAGTAAATACGGTAAAATGGGGTGTAGAATTGAAGAAAAGTAGGTTAAATATCAACCAACAAAATCGTTATTCAATTCAACAGCATTTTTCGTTAATTTTTCGTAAGGTAGTTAAATTGACGAAAATTCGTCAATATGACTAATTCAATTAGTTAATTAAAAGGTAGTAAATTTGACAAATTTTTAGTCAAATTGAAGAACATATTCAAATTAACTAAAAATTGTATTCATATTGAAGAATTTTTATTCAATTTAACTAAATTATTTTATTTAGTTCTACTAAATTTTAGTTAAATTGAATAAAAAATGTGTTCAAATTAACTAATTTTTTTCTTCAAATTGAAGAATTCAATTAAACATTTGAATTTTATTCAAATTGACAAAATTTCATCAATTCCAAAGTGTTGTTTAAACCCTTGTAGGAAAATTGACTATAAAATGCAATCATCAAAGTAAAACAAATAAGAAACTTTAAACACTTTAATAATATTTATTGTGTAAAAATATATAATATACACATATGTTAGAAATAAGCATTTTAAAATTTATAAGGAAAATTATTTAATTAAATTTAGTATAAACTTACGTAAGAAAAGTTTTAATTAAAGTAATTTTATGATAAAAGTTATACCCTTTCAAAAATGTAAAATAAACCAAATAAACTACCGTCTGAAATATAAATTAAGAAATATTTGAGAAATAAGAAATTCTGTTATTTTATAATTAAATTGTAATATATTATAGTATCTATTTGTTTCATATTTTGTTACAAAAGTTTATTTGCTGGATCCTTCACGCAAAGAAAAAATATGGTTCGGGTGACCATAAAGTAAGAGCAACATACTATGATTGTAATATATAATGCCAGGTTACAATAAGTATATTTGTACGTAATCATCTTTCTGATCCCATTTAATCATTTTCTCACCATTAAATGATTCGGTTTAATCATATTTATAACTTTTTTTTACGATATTTCTTTCGATTTCACAATTTTTTATCATTTCATAATCCCATTTTATCAGATATATAAACTAATTTTATCATTTAATAATCCCATTTTATTATATGTATAAACCCATTTTATCATTTAATATTCCCATTTTACAATGTATATATATAAAGGAATTTAATCATTTAATATTCCGATTTTACCATATATATAAACGAATTTAATCATGTAATAATCCCATTTTATCATGTATATAAACCAATTTGTTCATATATATAATCCCCTTTTATCATATATATAATCCCATTTTATTATATATACAATCCCCGAGTTTGCAATACTGAATATATTTAAAATAAATCACATTTATCTGAAATTTTTATTTATTTATTGAGAATATTGAAAAAAATGCTCAGGTATACAAATTTATTAATTTTTAATTACTAAATTATAAGTTATTAAGAGTTTTTTATATAATATTTATACTCTACATATTAATTTTTAACATATATTTATATTTATTGTTTAAATATTATTTATATATTATATTTTATAATATTTACATAAGAATTTAATTCAACAGTTTTATGTTTTCTTTGGTAATACAATGTAGCCAATAAAATTTAATTCTAATGATTTAACAGATATTGAAAAATAAAAATCCTGAAAGGCTTGAAAATGTGAGTTAAATCCATGGTTTAAAAGCCTTTGACCGCAAAGATAGTAAGATTCATTGGAGCAATATGTATACGACCAAATAATGGAACATCATCTTCATACATTCCAATATGGATAACAATTCCTGCATATCTCAGAACAAGACATATTTTTCATTTATTTTTTTATTTTGTCATTTTTTAAACTTAGAACACAAATAAATTGAACACTTCTCCAAAAACACACAGCTATACCGTTTGCCTTTTAACAAACTACTGAACTTATACACAAAAATGTGTATTCAATAGTTATGCAGAAAATAAATATGATTAACTATAAAAATACAATAGTTGTGTGAAATCAAATTATAGTCAAAAACAAATATTTTATATTTAAGGACAACATAAACATATTCAAATATAAACATTCAACAGTTGTGCATAAAAATACAATAGTTGTGTGAAATCAAATTATAGTCCAAAGCAAATATTTTATATTTGAGAAAAACATAAACATTCTCAAATACAAACATTCAACAGTTGTGCAAAACAAAATATGATTTAAAATCAAATAAAAATATTGGCTAAATGGTTGTAGAATTAACTAAATTTGTAAAATTAACTTAATGATTGTAGAATTAACTAAATAATTGTAGAATTGACTAAATGATTGTATTTATTCATAAATATGATTTCATATAAACATATTTAAATACATATTATAATTCAGTGAACCATATTAAAATTGTGATTGTGGGTAATCATTAAATGATTAAGCAGAATCATAAACGTTGCTATCATGAACACAGTTTATTTAAATCAACGAGAAAACGGCTATATAATCATTGAATAGTTGTGGTGACCATGCTGTAACCATGTTTTTTCTTTGCGTGTTAATATGATCGCTATATAAGATGATGTTTTATGAAAATTCTCTATAATTCGAATGGAAACAACCCACATTTAATATAAGTGTTTAATCGATATCGACCTGAAAAAATAAAAAAAATATACATATATTAAAAACATTATTTAACATAACAAAGTATTTTTGTACCATCTATTAAGTACATTAGATGTGTACTCACTCAGTAATCAACAACCAGTGCATGCAATTTCAGAACATACAGATTTATAACTTAATATTTTTAAAGTTTATTTCTGGATGATCTATAGCAACATATAATAAATGTAAAGAAAACGAAAATATAAATAATGAAATTGAAAAAGATTCGGCTGTGCCGAATCTTTGATACCCTTCACCATATTACCATCTTACCATCTTATCGACATCATATTACCGACAATTAATAAAATTTTCGCCTTAAAGTATGCTTGCATATTTTCTAAATCTAAATTTTTTTCAAACTACGAAAATTTGAATATGAAAAAAAAACAATCATAACAGGCTTTGCTTTTAAAAAAGAAACAACAACAATTCCATATATATTTATTTTTGTATGTACAAACTGACTGAATACACAAAGAACAACAACAACACTGTTATTCATTATATTACTGCTGTTGCTAACTAAACTACTTGTCTATACAAAAAACAAAAAACGTCACTAATAGTCATTACAATGTTTAATATACATGTTTGTGTATGTATTTATGTATATTCTTAACAGATATGTTTTAGTTTTTAAAAATAAACAACTACAATTCCATATCTATTTATTTTTGTACAGACTGCATATACAAAGAACAACAACAACAACACTGTTATTCATCATATTACTGCTGTTGATAACTAAACTACTTGTCTATACAAAAAACAAAAAACGTCACTAATAGTCATTACAATGCTTAATATACATGTTTGTTGGTGTATTTATATTCTTAACAGATTTGTTTTTGGGCCATAACTCTGTTGATTATGAACGAATTTGGTTTATTAAAAAAACCGAAATTTTATAAAAATATTTATGACTGATCTATATAAATAAAAATCTGTAGCTTGAACAAGGGCTTCAAAAATAAAAAATTCGTTTTCCCCGATATCTCAGTTATTACTGAACCGATTTATTTCATTTTTTCAGAACAAAAATTCAGAAAATAATTTTCGAGCCCCCTTTAAAAATTTGAAGTCCCTGGTATATGCAGAGGCTTCAGAAACTAAAAAACCGGTTCTAAAAACCGGTTTTTAAAGCATATCTCCACCATTTATAAACCGATCTTCCTGATTCAAAAAACTGAAATTTTATAAAAATATTTGTGACCGATCTGTATAAAAATAAAAATCTATAGCTTAAACCAAGGCTTCAAAAAATAAAAAATGCGTTTTGTCAGATATCTCAATTATTACTGAACCGATTTATTTCATTTTTTCAGAACAAAAATTCAGAAAAAAATGTCCGAGAATTCTTTGTAAAAACGAAGTCCGTAGTGTATACAGAGGCTTCAGAAACTGGAAAACCGGTTTTTTGAACATATCTCCGCATTGTATGAACCGATCTTGCTGAATTCCAATAGCAAAATTCTCGAAAGCATTTCCGATCGTTTGACATACATATTATATATGTCAGTTATCGGTGGGCTTCATAAACGCCATTTCAACCGACACGCGGACGGACGGACGGACGGACATGGTCCAATCGTCATCGCTTCTTACAAGGATTCCGAAAATATAAACTTTTTTGCTCTCCGACGAAAATTGTGGAAATTACAAACGGAATGACAAACTTATATATACCCTTTACACCTGTGGTGAAGGGTATAAAAAAGTTTATATACATAGTACAAAAAATGTTTACCTACATTTCTAAATAATTTGTGGTCACTTGTAGTAGGTTTGTTTTTAGGTTTTCCAAGGAAATTTTAATCGTGATTAATTTAATTTGTTTATATTTGCTATTAAAATGATTTATAAAATAAGTAAATATACCTAAAATATTAAAAATTTAAAATGTTTAACATTACCGTGAAAAGTATGAAAAAGTCTTCCAGATGTCCTTACGCTTAACAGTGCTTTAGTTGGTTGCATTTTGTGCCATCTTTGAACTTGCACGTAAATAAACATTATTTTCAAGAGAATTATATATTTATTGCTTGTTCTTGAAGTATATCTGATTAAAAACAAATTTAGACTTATTTTTCACTATGTTTTATTTAATCGAGTATTTTTGTAATTGTATAAAAGAAAACAAATTAAACAAAATTTAAATCTAATGACACAAAAACACGTGCACAAGCTTTATTGTTTATCTTTCAACTGATCTTCTTCACTATGCGTTTTCTGTATAAGAAATTTCTTCAGTTCTACACATGTTTCTTCAATTTGACTAAAAGAAATTATTTAAATTAACGAAATTTATTAAATTCTACATGCCTTTAGTAAATTTGAAGAAATTTCGTAAATTTGAAGAATTTTATTCAATTTGACAAAAATAAATTAGTTAATATTAACGAAATTTCTTCAATTCTACATGTAGTTAGTAAATCTGAAGAATTTTATTCAATTTGAATAAAATAAATTATTTAGTTTCTTAAAAATGTGTATGCTTTTAGTCGATTTTAAAATTTTTAGTCAAGTTGAAGAATTTTATTCAAATTGACTAAAAAATATTAGTCAATTTTAAAATTTACGAAAAATATTATTTAATTTAATAAATAATTTATTCAAATTAACTTCTTTTTGGGGTGTTAAATTGAATAAAATTGTGTGTGGTTTTTCTTACTGCCAATTGTTCAATAGTTACTGCCAATTTAACAAAATTTTCGTAGATTTAACAGATTTTTCGTCAATTTTTTAACGAAATTTTATTCAAATCAACATATTTTACAAAAAAATATTTTTGACAAAAATTTTTTAGTATATTTGAAGAAAATTTGTTGATTTGAAGAAAAATTCTATTGATTTGAAAAAAAAAATCTGTTAATTTAAATATTTTTTTGAGTTAAAACTCTACGAAAAGTTTTTGTCAATATTACCTACGAGATTTGGTTCAGTGTATGTTATTATAGATTTATTTATACTAAGATAAATGGTAACTATTAAAAAGTTTAAAAAATTTTTAAAGTTTTAAATGCAAATATAAAGTTTTTTTTCATAAAAAAGCGTTAAATTTAGCTTTTGCTCAAAAAATAAAACGCAATTCCATAAAAAAACTCAAATATCAAAGACACGCCTGAAAAAAAAAAGAAAAAATTTGTATATTATTTGTGCCTTTATAATGGCCTGAAATTTGAGTAGGATGTTTTTTGTTCTTGATAAAAGTATTATTGCCTTTGGAACCTAGACAATAGGATTATTACATAGTCTAGTATAAAATCAAAACAATTGTTAAAACAATTATTTTAAAATATATAAACAACTTTATAACATTTGATGAGGGTTTAATGAAAAATTGTATGTTGCCAAATAGCAATAGATTTGTATTATTTACATAAATCTTATTATCTATAATAAATTTTAACGAAACAAAAATATAATAAAATTTTATAAATTTAAAATTTTGGCTGCACTAAATGATAATAGTATAGTCCATTTTAGGTCCATTTTAGTGTTACACACACAATATTTAAAATTTCTCTAAAAAAAAAAATAATAATAATAATAATAATAATAATAATAAATATAAATTCGTTTTGTCTAACTGACATAATTCTTAATTATACTGGTCGGCAAACCAATCCTACTTTAAAGAAAAGTATGTAGTTGGAAATTGATTTGCTAAATAAGAGTATGCTTCCAAATTCATAATCAACATCAAGGTTAGAAGTGGAGGTAAATCGGTCGCCTTAAAATCCTGTGTCACCGGAAATGGTACAAATATCTGAACCGACCTTATCACCTATGAATAGGAATATTCCACTTGTTTCTGTGACATCTGCTAGCAGGGCATCCGTGAACCCTAGTACTTATTCCGCTGTTAATGAGGACAATCAATTACCATCTATTGTCACCGAAACTCCTTCATTATCTGTGTTACCCGATGCTGATTGTGATTTGGTCATTGTCCCACCGAGGAAATCCGTTTTCATTTCTAGATTGGCTCCGGATACATCTGTTAAATCTTTGTTGAAATTTATGAGGTCTCATTGTAAGGAACTCGATGAATCAGACGTTATAGTTCAGAAATTAAAATTTTCTCAGCCTAGGGATATCTCCTCATTTAAGATTATTGCTCCGCTGAAATTATTTGATATTTTGGTGAGAAAGTCTTTCTGGCCAGATGGTGTTCTCGTTAGGGAATTTATTCACCGGGACAGATTGAATAGGGTAACATCTTTGTCAAAAAACTGAATGTTGGTTTAAGTCCTCTATCTGCACTGTATCAAAATGTCAGGGGTCTGAGAACGAAATTGCCAGAAGTTTATAATTCAAGTGTCGAATGTGATTTCAACGTTATTGTTTTTACTGAATCGTGGTTGAGCTCTGATATTAATGAAGGGATTGGAAGAAAAGATATCTTCTAAAGGTATATCTTCTGATGAATTTAAATTTCAAATCTTCCAAACTTTATTTTTTATATGCTCAATAGTTTCGAAGTTATTTTGAAATAAGTGTAAAAAAATCATTTTCATGCTAAATTTTAGATTTTTTTGTTACTTAAATTTCTTTTAATAAATGAAAACATCAAGAGTGTTACAGTTTATCATCTTTATTTTAAAGCTACGTATCTTCAAAAAATTTTGATTTTATTCACAGTTAAGTAAAAATACCCATGTTACATACAACTGAGTAGAAATACAGTTGTATGAAACAAAAATAGGTGGACTAAGTGGATATTGACGAGTTAAACAAGAATTTGCATTCACTTTTTTTCTATCACGTACTAATTTTTTTTATGTGCATGACTAATATCATCACCTTATTCAGCGGTCACACTATGAAATCCGAGAATGATTTGTCCTCTTTAGACTATAACTCAAGAACCGTTTACATGATTTTGATAAATGATACACCAAAAAATGCATACGAAAATATGCATAATACGTGTCAACAATATTTTTCATTCACTCAAGAACTTCAGAGTTATGGCTCAAAATTTTCACTTTAAAAAAAAAATAAAAATAAAAATATTTTTTTCGCTACTAATTACCGAATAACTACGGAAATATTAACTGGACAAAAAAGTATGTAAATTCATCAAAGTTTGACTGCCTAAAGGCGGGGTCATAGTTGTCAATACGTGATAGAAAAAAAGTGAAAGCTGAGTCATATTTAGCATGTTAAATTCCATCTAATCCATCTATTTTTTATTTAAGACGAAAAAATTTTTTTTTGCCCACTAGTGTATTTCCACTTAACTGTAGGCATGCATGGGTAACCTAACTCAACTATGAATACAATCCAGATTTGTGCATCAATGGCTTTATTTACTCGCAGTTTTGCGAGTGATAAACTGAAACATTTTTGATGTTTTCACTATTAAAAAGGAATTTTTAGTTAAAAAAAAAAAAATCTTGAATTTAGAATAGAAATTTTTTTTTCGGACACTTATTTCGAAATATCTCCAAAACTATTGAGCGAATAAAAATTTGTCAGTAAAGTGACTTAAAGCCAATTCCACACGTGCATGCCGTTCTCAAGTTGTAGTGAAATAAACTCGAGTAATCGGCTTATTTAGGTCTCAATATTAGACACGCCCATAAAAAAATCTCGACCTGATGTAAAAAAAACTGTAAGCAAATTCGAGTTTAGCATTCGGAATTCCATCTAGTCCACATTATTTTATTTATTATTATTATTTTATTTTTATTTTCATTATTTTTTTTTTTCTTTTTTGAAGGAGCACGAAAAAAAAAATTTTTTTTTGTCGACCAGTGTGATTATTTTGACATGTTACACACTAGATAATAAAACCAATTTACACCCAATGGTGATGGTTATAAAAATATGCTTACTTTTTTCTTTAACTTGAAGATGTTTTATAAAAAATTGTCTTTCCGTTTTTAAACAATTTCATGATTTCATTAAAATTTTAAATTAAACTTCTACATAATACTTACATTTTAAAAAAATTAATTGTTTTCGGGATGTCTTCACGATTCCTCACGATTGTTCTTAAGGACCTCATTTGAGAACCCTTGGATTAGATTATAGAAAATACTAACGACTATTGTGTGGATTAGATTAAAGACCCTGGAATATAGACAAAAAATCCACGGGAAGAAAGGAAATTTACAACTACAATTTTAATAAATTTTCGGTGCTAGTTCTTTTTGTCTGATTAGCTATAAATTTTATGTCCTTATAAAAGGATTGTTCCAAATATTCTTAAAATAAAATTTACAACAGAATAAGCTTAGTGTCTTCCTAATTTTATTTTGCTTTTAGCCTCCAAATTTTCGTTTTAGCTTCTAGCTTTTTTTCTAGCCTTTTTTGATTTTTAATATAGCCTTAAAAAGGCTAAAAACTTACTAAATTTATTTTAACAAAATCATATATTTAAGCATTTTTGTACATTAATTCACAGAAAAAATCGAAATTAATTATATTCAGCGAAAATTTTCACCTGTGGCGCATCGTTCCACAAAAATATTATGATTATTTGTTAACAAACTTTATTACCCATACCCAGGAAAAATTTTAGAACATGTTCTAAAATCATTAGTTCTAGAACTGGTGTAAACAGAACCACTTCAGATTCTTTATTAACATCCTCAGAACTAGTGGTATAACAACCAATTCTGACACTAATGGAGTAGAACATTATTCAGATTCTAAATTCGTTTTAAGGAATATTTTAGAGAACTAGTACTTAAGAACTAATTCTGTATGACTTCTACATCACTTCTGTTTAAAATACTTGCATAAAAAATTTAAAAAATTAAAAAAAAAAAGTATTTACAAAATTAATAAATGAAAAAATAAAATAAAAAAACAGATTCTGAAACCGGTTCCAAACGCTTCTATGGAACAAGTTCCGAATGTGACAATTTCGAACAAAAATCACTGATTAAAGAACTAGTTCTAGAACCGTTCCATAGAATGGGCACTGGCTAGCTAGCACTTCCACATAACTAGTTCTGGAGGTGACAATTTCAAACAAAAATCATTGGTCGTAACGCCAAAGTAAAACAAGTACAGGCTATTTTCATGTGTTCTGGAACTAGTTGTAGAACTAATACAATTTTTCCTGGGTAGATACTATTTAGTTTATATTTATAAATTCTCTAAAATATCTTTAAGAAATACCAAAAACTAATAAGAACAAAAAAATAAATGCGTTTTTTTTTTTTCATAAAACAATATATTAGCTTTTTTCTGGCTTTATTTTTTGGGACATTTAGCCTTTTCTGCCCTTTTTTAAAGTCTAATTTAGCTGCTTTTTTTCTCAAGTCCTGGCAACACTGCTCTTCACCTTTATATAGGATCTTCAAAAAACTAAAAATGCGTTTTGGCCGATATCTCAAATCCTAATGAACCGATTGACCGAAAATCGAGTTTTCTGTGAAAAAATGAATTCTCTAGCTTATACAGGGGCTTCAAAAAGTTGATATAACCAAATTTAATATAGCTTATTGTTGTTGTTGTTTTTCAGTGCCCGTAAAAACAACAAAAATATGCAAAGCAACCATTTAATAAATTAAAAAAAAAAAATATTTGCCAATAACTCGGTTGTTTATGGACCAATTTCTTTGATAAAAAAATTTTAGAAAAATATTTATGACCAATCTGTTCAAGAACGAAACCCGTAGCTTATATAGGAGTTTAAAAAATTCTTAAAACGCGGTTTGGATACTAACATTTTGAAAAAGATTCTGAATTTTCCGTGCAAGAATAAAGTCGCTTGCTTATATAGGAGCTTAGAAAAACCGGCAACAAAAACGACTTTTATAATCGATATCTCGGCTATTTATAAAATGATTTTGCCCATTTTTATTAGCGTTCTTCTAAGGAATATTCCCTAATAATTTGATGTAGGAAACATATATATCCGATAACTGGGGCTTTCCAATAACTGATTTCAACAGACAGACGGACATCGTTATATCAGCTTCCCTATCAATAAGGTTCTAGAATATATATACTTTTTGGGATCTTAGATGAATTTTGTTTTATAAACACTTTACACACATTTGGCAGTTTTAGAATGACAAAAATCCAATTTTGGAGACATTGGTCTGAAAATGTATATTCTGTTAGTAGAAAAGGCTGTAAACATTTCCACTAAAAATGGGCGGGTAGAATCACTGCCACTCCTATACTGAAAAAATAATAAATTTATTTGTATGAATTTCCTGCATATTTTTGTAAATTTTATTAAAATAAGTTATATTTTAAAAGTATGCGTGAAAAGATCTAATCACATCAATCATGGTATAACACTTGCATAACAAATTTTTAGTCATTATTATAAGATGTTTAAACAATTCTTCAAAAATTGATAAAATGAGGTATCTCAAATTTTTCTTAAAATTTTAAAAGATCGCAAAAAGTCGCAGACAATATTTTCAAGTATAATTTTATAGATATCATTTTATATAACAATCGTATTTTTAAATTGAAACTCGTTGGAACTTTTTTGTTCCATTCCATTAAAAATTGAATTTCCAAAAAAATATATTTTTTAATATTATGATTACTTTTAAATAAAAAACAATATTTTCAGTATTTATTTTTTAACCTATGTAGAAAATTATAACAGAATAATTTGGATACATTTATTATTACATAGCAAAAAAATCATATCAATATCTACAGTATTTACTGAGATATATGAAGTTAAATTTAACATACTTCTTTACAAAAGTTTTAAATGAAATTAAAATATTTTTAAAAGTTGCAACTTTGAAAGTCCATAATTAGCGCTATAGACACTTACAAATACTTTAAGTATTTTTTCCATAATATATGATATGTTTACTAATAAATGCGATAAAAATAACTTCAATTAATAAGCTTTCATTTTCGTATTTTTGTCGTTCTAATTTGGATAAATGTAACACTATGCTGTGGTGAATGGGAATAAAAACAAAAAAAAAAAAAACAGTTTTTAATTCAGTAGTTGCAATTTAGTTTTTACAATTTTTATTACATCCGTGTTTTAGATCAAACTGCTGAATTAAATTGTTTTTAACATTTTCCTCCAAAAAAAAAACAGTTTAGAAGTATATCTGTTGATTTTTGTTTTAAATTTTATATTCTACACAGAAAAAAGTCACCAATCACCAAAATAATTAATTTAATTAAAAATTGATTACTCGTAACTGCAAAAAATTAAAAACTGAATATTTTTTATGATTTAAATCAATCAAATAGATGATTGAAATAAAAATTTAAATGAGAAAAAATTTCACTTAAGTTTTACTTATTATTATATTTTATTTCTGCTTAAATATATTAATTAAATTTTTTAAAAATTAAACAAAAAATAAAATTTGTGCTGATGTTTGTAACACACAGAAAAAATTATCGAACCCCCACCTTAAAGTATACTGTTCGACTCAGAATCACTTCCTGAGTCGATTTAACGATGTCCGTCCGTCCGTCTGGCTGTCTGTCCATGTAAACATTGTGAACAAAGTACAGGTCGCAATTTTAAACATATTTTGTTGAGATTTGGCATGAATAATTATTTTGACACAAGGACGACGCCTATTGAAATTGGTTATGATCGGTCCATTATTTCACCTAGTCCCCATACAAATGTCCTACCGGAATAGGGGTTTAACGGCCATAAATGCCTTAAATATATCAATATTTCAATAAAATTCGGTGCAAAAGAGTTTTGTATAAGTGTCAATCTTTGTGCCAAATATCGGCTCATAATTGACCATAGCTCCCATATAAATCCCCTCTTCCGATAATCACTTTAACGTGCATAAATCCCATACGAATGATAGTATCAAGATAATATTATATAACTAGAAACAACATTGCCAAAATTTATGAGAATCGGTACATATTTTACCATAGCTCCCATATAAAGCCACTTCCGGAAATCGTCCCAAAGGGCATAAAATCATATAGATGTTAGTATCAATGTATTGTTCTGTATTTGTATAGTTTATTTTATTTATTTTACATTTATTGTTGGTCTACAATTAGCCAAAGGTCTAACTTTTAGCTCATACACAATGGTGTAGGGTGTATCATATGGTCAGTCTTGACCGACTATAGTTTCTCTCTCGTTTTTTTCTGTGTAATTTTCCAAATATCAAAAAATACTGAAGAAAAATTATTTTTTTCGTGATCTTATCATCAACTTTTAGATGCATATCTTACGACTGAAAAGTTTTCAAATTATCTTATACCATTCTTAAAGATTTTGTCAGAATTAAAACTATAACCATTTTTATTCATTTATTTATAATACATTTTGCATTGACTTTGACATTTAAATTAACTTTAAATCGCTAAAGCAACAATGAATTTATTTAAAAATTTCAATTGTAAATTTTTAAAACTGAAACAAAATAATAAAAAAAGATATTTTGTTGTTGACTGTCATGGCAATTGTTATAAATCAGATAAAATCAAGGGGAAACATAAACAACTGGGAAATTAAGTGATAAAAATAAAATACTCAAATTTCATTGTTAATGGAAATTTATGGTGAAAAGGTCCTTTAGGCACCCTAAAGTACATATGTACATGTAAGTATAAATGTATACTAAGTATAAGCAAATTAAAATATAGTTGAGTTTCTTGAAAAAAAAAAAAATGTAGTTATAAAAATATAAAAAAAATTGAGATCTCTGTTCCAAATGTCTATTCTATATGTATTTTTTAAATAATTATATTTTCGCGTTAACTTTAGTGGAAAAGATATTTTTTTTTATTAAAATCCTGGTTAACTAATAAAGAATTATATTTCGTAGTATCTTTACTTCGTTTTCATTTATATTTTATTTATTTGCAAATACTTATTTATGAAAATTTTTAAAATGATATTTTCCTAAAATCCTCTTATCGTTTAGGAAAAAACAAACAAAACAACGGAAAATAGAAAATATAAATAATGATTTCGCCCTTAAAGATTTTTCCTTTAAAATGGCTGTCTGTCTACTTCAACAATCCACCTTATCTATGTATTCCTAGAACAATACATACATAAGTATAACATAGAAGACTTATCATTGTTTGTTGTTCTTTATTGTCGATGACTTCACAATTGTGTTGACATAACAATTATATCGCAAGAATCACTTTTTTGTCTTATTGTTAGTTTTGTTGTCATTTTCTAAGTCTTCTCCTTAAAGATAAATTTACTTTTACATTTTTCACTTAACGCGAAAACAAATGTAACAGAATTATTTTACCTTTTTCAAATTTGATTCCTAAGAGGGAGTTAATGTACATGTGTATGAATTCATGTAGATGTATTTGTTTAAGTTTGGCAATTTGTATTTTACACCTTTATTTTTCTTACATATTTTTTGTTAAAAAGGTCAAATTTTTTTAGACAGGAATAAGAATGACACTAATTGAACAACGTTTGAGATTTAAATAAACACTTTCGATTTTTTATGTAGCGCATTAAAAGAAAGGGCAAGATTAAGTACATCACGGTATTTTTATTTTAGAAAAAAAATTTTAGAAGATTTGAAATCGAAATGTTTTGTAACATTAATTTTCTCAAGTAGAAATAAAGCTACAGGAGTACATAGAAAATATATGAGTGAATTTTGGAAAATGTACTGGTTAACTATAAATCAAAATTGCCATTTTAAATTATACGGGCAAAACAACATCATGAAATTGACCCAAATAATATAAAACTGTATAATGGAGTAGTCTTTAGTTATACTATAAATATCGGCCCATGTTTATTTTTGACAAAAGCAAAAATAAGGTATTTACGTCAACATAAGATTTTGAAATTTGAGGTAAAAATTTTTACGTAGCTAAAAACACAAAATAAAAAAATAACACATTTTTCCTAAAAAAATGCATTCTTCATTAAAATCATTCTAATATGGGATTCTTGAGTATAAAAATATATCGAGGGCTTATATTCAAAATGTGCCTCGTGCAGATTTACAAAATTTTTTTTCTGACTTTTTGTCAGACTCTTCAGTTTTCCTGTTTTTATATATAGTGTTAATTTTGGAGTCAAAAGTTAATTCTAACAATATGTTTTTCACTTTTTGTTTTTGGGCTATTTACAAACAGTATATTTTTTAAGCCAAAACGGCTATCTGCAAGTTTTTGTTTGATTTTCAAACAAATGTAAAAATAAAAATTGATAAATAATGAAAATTTTCTTTACGATTTTAACTTTTTTTAAACGTTTTGAATTAGAGTCTTAATATATCTCAAAAAAATTATGTAATCTCAATGCAGTCTGGAGAAAAAAGCCATTGAAGTTAGATTTTTAATCTTTTTTAGATGCTTATAGATCATACGCGGGTAAACCTATCAACATTTTATGAAGCTAAGTGGGAGCACTATACCATAGATTTGAAGACAGGAAGGAACAAAATTTAATAAAATTGGTGATTATAAGCAAAATATCTTAGATACCAAAAGCAGTTTCTTAAAAAAATGATAATTAAATAAAAAGTGCAATAAACATCGTCTTCAAAGGTTTTAATCATTTTTGTGAAGTTGATATGCAATTTAATACAATTTTAATTGGTTCAAATTTTTTTTTTTTTAATTTTTTTTTTTTTTTTTTTTTTTTTGCAATTTTTTTACATAAAATTTTCTTTCAAAATTTAATTTAAAATTTTAATTTTGAACACATTTTCGTTCTTTTAGTAAACATTCCTGTTATATGAAATTTCTAACGATTAAAAATAGTCCAGCCAACCACAAAATTTCGCTTTTATTATCTCCTGATTGGTATGATATCATAAATTTAAGATATTGTCAATTTTTTGAACATTTTATAACATACATTAAAAATAATTAAGACAAAACGGGCTATCTACCATAACTTCGCGAATGATGGAGTTAAAAGATTTATTTTTCAGTGTGAGGTTTAGTAGACGTAATATTAATAACTCGTAGAAGAACGGATTGCAAAATATCGGAAAATGAGGGAAATAAACAGTTTTTATGTTCTCCTGAACAATGGTGCTTTGCATGAGACCCGTTTTGAATATAAGCCCTCGATATACATTAGAATCTAATAGAAAATTAGAGGTAATAAATATAACTCATAAAATAGATTTTCCTTTCAAAATATTTCGTTCCAAACACAAAAAATAAAACTTTGAATCAGTATCTTCAAAAATATACAGGCCTGTCACAGAAAACCATTCCGATCGAAAGTGTAATTAATTCCGTATTTTGCTTCTTCAAAAAACATGAAACGAAGATTTCATGTTCTTTGATTTTAGAATTTTCTGTAATATTTAACCTTAAATCATGAATTTAAAGATATATGATCCTAAGTGAATGTAAATCCATAAGAGGATACTTTGTGGTACTTTTCGTTAATATATTAATTTGAATGAATTTTTTGTAAAAATAATTAACTTTCAAAAACGAAATTTAAGATGTATTATTAGTCACATTCTTCTCTACTAAAATATAATAATAGAAATAATTTATCAGTTTTTAAACCTTCGAACGTTAAAGTTAAATTAAAGATGTAAGAAATTGGTAACTAAAATATATAAAAGGTTTATTGTACGTAATGGTGGGAGAACACCAATATTGTAACTATATCCATAGGAAATAGGAATCATAGTTGAATTTTACGGATTTCTTAACTTTTGATAATTCATTCTTTTCTTAACCCATTTCCAACCACTGTTGCGTTTTCGCATCAGTAACTTTACCTATACCGTAACTAATTAAGTTTAAAATTAATGATAATGTTTTAATATGTACATTTAGCTTGGAATGTTGACTAAATGAATTGAGCGAAAAAAATTAATTCCAAGGAATTTTTACCCCCCCCCTCCTAGAGCGGATCAAAAAAGGTCTATAAAATAGAACTTTTTTAAAATTTAAAAAATCATTCGAAAAATTTAATATTTTGAATAACCTTTCAAAAGATAGCCAAGATATCAAAAAATATGAAACCTTTCACTTTTTGACAAATATTTTAGGGAGATAGAAGCACATTGATGCGTTTTCGCAAATTGGTGTTGCGAAAACGCATCAATGGTCAATTAGGGGTAGTGTGATTTAGCTACATTACGCAAGGTGGCGCACTGAAATTATGGATATTTTTAAGGTAACATAGTATGTTAAAATTAAGCAAAATAATTAAGAAAACCTTTGTAGATGAACGAATATAGAATTTTTTTGAAGTAAGACTTCATGTGCATTAGAATTGTTTACACTAGCCTTATAAAAGTTGTATGTATTTGAAGTTATTGTATTTAAATAAAAAAAAATCTAAGACATATTATTTGAAAACATTTGAATATAAAAGTTGATTAAAATAAAAATTTTATATTAATAACAAAAAGGTACATAACAAGTAATTATATAGTATGTAGCAAGACGCTACAGTATTCTATATTAATTATGACTTATGTAGTAAAAAAATTAACAATTGTCAGTAAACTACAAGTGGCTACATTTTTTACAATCATTGAGAACAAATGTAAGAAAAAGAATTTCCTAATGATTAACGATACCTGAATATGAAGTGTATTTTGTGAAGGACGCTATTATATTGAATATGATCACAAAAATTCAAGGGGTTACCTGTAAAATGTCGAAAACTGATGAATGAAACCAATAAAATTATGTAATTTGTTGCTAAATTTTTTCAATTGTCTTAAAAAAGGGATAATAAATTTTCTTTAAAGGTCATAAAATTTGCTAAAGAAAAACATAACATTTGCAATTTTTATGATTACACATTATTATTTTTTATTCAAAAATTTTAAAAACCAATGTGAGTAGGTAAAATTTCATAATTTTCGAAACAGCCTTTTTCTATAAAATACCATGCTCTCTACTCAAAATGATAGTTTATTTAGGGTTTTCAATTAAATGAGATTAAAGGGTATCAAAATATAAACAAAATAAAATCTCCAAAGATATTCAAGGTATAATAAAGGAAAAATCTGTGAATATATGTGCACTGATAAATGAAAGCAAACAAATTTTTTCTTAGTCATTTGAAAATTGGTACCTTACCCAAATTTTCAAATCCTTTTTCAATTGGAATGCATCATATTATGAGGCAGTGCATTTGGTACATTACCAGGATTTACGAACTCGGAAATATTCTGCAAGAATAACTGAATCGATTTACGTAACATTTGTGTTTGAAGCACAACGTGGTTAGGCAGCCTGTAGAAAGGACCAAAATGATTTCCTGACCACCATATTAAAATCCTAATTGAGATGATGCGCAAACTGATAACTGAATGCAATGTACATTCCAAATGCTTTAAAATGTAACATACATTATATGAAGTTATTTAGTCTTACACCATAAGTTATTTAACGTTTTTACTCCATTATTTAGTTGCCTTTTTTTTTGTTCACACTTAACATATTTAACATACAATTTGTAAAACATTCACAAAATTAAATTTAAATGACAAATAAAACTTATTTTGCCATACAATTTGTTTAAACGTCTACTTCTTATATGAGTAGTGTTTGTAAACCGGTTAATCGGTTAACCGAAAAACCGGGTTTTTCTTAAAATTTCGGTTATTGGCGAACCGGTTAATTTGAAATACTCAATTTCGGTTAACTGGTTTATCCGGCTTTTTTGTGTCGGTTAACCGGTTTTAAAAATTTGCTAAAAATATCACTAAATTTCCTCTTGTTACTTTTATCTGACTTTAAAATATAAGAAAATATTTTCAAACTACTAAAAATGCTTGGTGATTGAGTTAACCAGTAGTCAGGTGATATATTTACTTTTTGGAACTGTATGTATAATAAAATCAGATAGATAATTAAACATTCCATTTACAAAAACTTTAATTTCATGCGAATGAAATTTTCCAAAAGATGAAAATAACATTACACCTACTAATGTACACCCAGAGAAATATCAATCACATACGTGTTGAAATCGATACCATTCTGTGTCAATACTGAATCTGCACCGTATGTTTTTAAATTAAACACTGCGTGTTCAAGTCTTATTGAAAATCGATTCCTAATTGGCACCAAGTTGAAACCATTTCGGTATCAAATTTTTAAATTACATATGTTTTGTATTAAATTTGTTAACGAAAGGTATTAAAAAGCTGTTACCGTAAATTATCAATGTGACCACAACCGTTGTTGATTTTGAATCGGATTTTTTCCCTTATTGAACAGCTTAATAGAAATATAAGATTTTATATAGGATAATAGGAAAAAATAAAAACTTCAAAAGTAGAACTAAATAAGTGCAGAAAATGTACTTTTAAATGATTAATAATTCTTCTAAAAATTAAAAACAAATCTCTTTTTAGCAGAAAAAAACAATTTTATATAGATATTTTTATTAACTACATTAAAAAAAATTATATAAACATTTCTTTAAGAGAAAAACTTCAAAAGCGGTGAAATAAATCATAATATAAATTACATTATCCTAGGTCTGAAGCTTCCTTTTTGTTGAGATGCTTTAAAATTTCGATAATTTAATTTTATCTTTAAATTAGAAAAATCGGAAAAAAACTAATATTAAAAATACTTTATAGAATAATTTTAGATCATTATAAAGCTTCAAAAGCTGTGCTAAAAGATGCCAAAAAAAATTGTTTTTATGTCGCTATTTATAAAGAACAGTGTTTATTATTTGGTGCATGGTTAAACCAATAAGTTGAAAAACACTTTTTTTAACCAAAAATATTTTTATTAAGCTTCAAATTAGAGCAATTATTAAAATGTCGGTTAACCGGTTTAACCGGTTTTTAAGTAGACGGTTAACCGAAAAACCGGTTTTTTAATTTTACCCAATTTTCGGTTAACCGTCAAACCGGTTTTATGATAAGTCGGTTTTTTATAAACACTATATATGAGCGAAACAACATACCCCATATTGACCATTGATGCGTTTTCGCAACACCCGATATCACAGAAACTAAAATAGTTAGGATTACAAATCTTTCGATTTTATGACCACAATCACTAAAAGAGACCCCATACCAAATTTTATTAATTTATCTCAACGGCATTGGGTAGTGGTAAGAAATGGGTTAAATAAAAAGGCTACCAAGTTTTTATCTGATCTATGTAGGAGTACTGCTAGATCGTGTTAAATGCTATCTGTCTATAGCCTGTTTGTTTTTGAATTTCATTCCGATGCTTTTATTTCATTTCAATACAATGGGGTATCGAAGCGCACTGTGTTTATGCGATTAGAAATATTGTTCAAAAATGTGTAGTTATAAAATTATAAATAAACATAATTTGAATTTATAATATAGTATGGTTTTTATTAAAAAAGAATCTACGCTAAGGAAGTAGTGGGCATACTGCTCATAAAAATATATATTTTAGAATATTTATAAAAGCGAAAATTTTTAATATTTAAAATTCCAATAATTCTAAATATTATTTACAATAATAAAGTGCTATAAAAAAACAATTTTAAAATCTATTTATATCATATTTCTAACTTACTATTTTATCACTATAGCTCTTTCAATTTAAATTACTCTATATCATATAATCATCAATTCATCCAAACAGTTCATACTTATTTACATACATATGTATGTATGTATGTATGTATGTATGTATGTATGTATGTATGTATGTATGTATGTATGTATGTATGTATGTATGTATGTATGTATGTATGTATGTATGTATGTATGTATGTATGTATGTATGTATATATATATGTATGTATGTATGTATGTACATCAAAAGCCCTTGAAATTGTAACTACACATGTGATGATATTTAATATTTTCATAAGAAGATTAGGCTTTATAATTTTAACTTTAACCTTAAATATAACAAAGACGATGACGATGATGATGAAAATTACTACAATAATAATAATGATAATAATATCTACTGGCATCATATGGCATATAAATATATAAATAGCTCTACATATGAATAAATTAGGTTAATACTGTATTAATAATATTATTAGAGTTGATAGCTAAACCAGGGAATGTGTTTCTTAAATAAAGTAAACTTTTTGTTTGTAACAATTTGTATGTGTGTTTGCTAAACAACTTAACAAAAAGATTAACTGAGAAAGGGATTTATAAGGAAATAATTATTAAAATTTTTTACAGCAAACAGAAGAAAAATATTCATATACTTAAATATATAAAGTAAACAAAAAATTGCTAATCAAATGAATAAGACTCATGAAAGTAGTTTTTCAATTAGGTTTAGTAAATAATGGAAGGAAGAGGGGGAAACATTTCTTTATTTTTATATGACTGAATAATATAATCTTCCAAAGACTTAATTTCCTATTTAAAATAATTTCATAATTTGAATACTTAATAAAGCTTCCCCCAATGAGAAATGCAATGTCATTGAAATAAAATGAGCTGACGTTTTAAATAAATTTTTGACAATTTGCAAGATTCTCATGTAAAAAGTCCATTTAAAATTCAACAAGGGGATAATGTTTGGTCTTTAATAAAAACATTTAAACTGAATAATTTTATTTATGTTTTTTTTTTTTTTTTTTCTAAATATTTTCAAACTTTTTATCGTTAGAGAGGTATTAGGAAAGCAAAAACTTTGAAATTTTTTTCTTATAGCATTTTGAGTCAAATTATGCTTTTCTTTGTTTTTACATATATTTAGCTCGCACAACATTTATCTCAAATTACAAAAATATTCATTACAATAAGGTACAGCAAAAACTATGATTTTTTATGTTTTTTATTCAGTAAAAATAATCGGAATTTTTTTTAATTTTCAATAATTTAATGATTTATTATAAGTCCTTAAATATGAAATTAAAATTTTTTGTGTTTTAAATATTATTATATCAATTTCCCCAAACATATTTGGCTCTGTCTAATACACACGTATTTAAAGTATGTATTTCAGCATTAATGCGTATGTACTATGTAGATTTCATAGTTACTTGTAAAATAATGTTGGATACCGTTGTCTTGCCAACCATTTAAGCAAGAAAACAGCAAGCCATTCAAGCAGCCACCCGGCATTTGGCGTTTACCCTCAATGTTAAAGATCATATGGCAGTCAGTCATCCAACCAGCCAGTCAGCCAGCTATACAACCAAACAACCAGTCATCCATTCAGTATTGTTTAGTATAACGTGACAAAAACTATCGTCAACAGTGTTATAAATCATTAAAAGAAAAAGGGAGCTGCAACAAAAAGGAATAAAATAGTTTTTACTTTTTTACGTTCCCTACTAAAAACAAATCCTTATAAAAAAATAAAAACTTACAAAAACTATTTAAACTGATGGAATGAATATCCCTGCCAAACTATAATGTGAAAATACCAAAGTAAAAAAGAAGAAAACAAGTTGTAAAGCAAATAAAGATGTACGAAAATTTCGCTTGAAAATATATAAAATACATACTGGAATTTGGCAGGATAAGATAAAATAAGAACCTTTTGTAAAATAGTTTTTAACCACATATCCCTATGAGCAAAAAAAAAAAGAAGGGAAAATATGAATGAAACCTCAAAATTCATGTAGTGTCAAGTTTTTGTATATATTTTATGCCCTAAAGCACACTGTGGCAGTTAGAAAAGTTTTTGTAGCTGTTTGTGTTAGTTGATAAATAAGTAAAGAATTAAAAAGGATTCAATGTAAATAGAAAAAATAAAAAAAATAAAAAAATAAAAAACTTTTTTAAATAGAATCTTATTTAAATATTATTATTTAATAAAACAAATATTTGGGATCTCCATGATTTAAAAAAAAAAAAAAAAAACATTTAAAAATATGCTCTTTAAAAACAAATAACACAGGGCAACGCTAAATCTGCAGCATGGGATTTATTAATCTTTTGGATATGGAGTTCTAAGCCATTTTTTCCGATCCTTGTGAAATTTATACTTAAATATACTTTATTTGAACTTAATTTCATATTTAAACTAAAATTTTTAAAGGAATTATGTGGAAGGAAGTGATTTTCTAGAGGAGGCCATTATGGGAGCTCTAGTTAATTTTAGACCCATCCTACATTGGGGTAAAAGGGGTCGAACATGGCGATTAATTCAGGGAAAGATGATATCAATATTTTAATGATCACATTTTATTTTATTTTTTTTATTTTTTTGATTATTAGTTAAAAAAAATAATTCAGTTTAAGAATTTTATGATTTTTTAGCAGAACGGTAATATCTGTCCGTTTGTCTATATATTAGAGTTAAATGGGTCGAAAATTATGCATAATTCAAAAAGGGTGGTATCAACACTTTAATGATCACATTTAATTTTCCTATCTATAAGCTAGTAAAAAAAATAAATTTTTAGAATTACAAGATGTTTTTTGGCTGAATGGTAATGTCCGTCCGTTCGTCTGTACATTTGGGTTAAAAGAGACGAATATCACGCTTAATTCAGGACAAGGTGATATCCAAATTTTAATGATCATGTTCTATTTTTCCTATTCATTAGTTAGTAAAAAAATACATTTTTAGAATTCTAAAATATTTTTTGGTAGCATGGCAATGTCCTTCCGTCCACCTATACATTTAGGTTAAATGAGACGAATATGACGCTTAATTCAGGAAAAAGCGATATCAAAATTCTAATACTTTTATTTGGTTTTCATATTAATCGAGAAGTGAAAAAGAAAAATATTTTTCGAATTTTAAGATTTTTTTGAAAGAATTCTAATGTCCATCTGTCCGTCTGTTTGTTAATTTTTGCAAACTTTCCAATTCAAAATCATTTAACTTTTGACTCAATAGAGATAACGACTCAAAATTATCTTTGTTCGATATATAATTTAGCTTTTTAACCAAATACATAAAAAATAATAAAATCGTTTGAAAATATTTGGCTATATATGGAAAAATCTTAGCCAAGATCTTGTAAAATTGAGATTTTTGAAATTTCAAATGTATATAACTCGAAACATATATAAGATAAATAGTACATGTTTTCTAAAGAATTTATCAAGGACTTTAAGATGATATTAAAAATTTGTATATCGGGTAAAGAACACAAATTGTATAGTGGTTAAATATTTTCCATGTCATTAGCACCCTATTTTGAACCCCCATAGTTCCACTGTTTTCTAATACACCTATGTATGTGAAATTTCATGAAAATCCAACCTGCCATTAAAAGATACAGATTTATTTCGATTCCTCCCCACTATTTAATGTTTGATAAAGCAAAGAAAATGTCTACACTTAAGCTGAAAAATTAAATCTACTACAGTTTTTTTGAAAAAAAAAAATATAAATATATATATATATATATATATATATATATATATATATATATATATATATATATATATATATATATATATATATATATATATATATATTTTCTCATATTGGCCTATATATAATATTGAAGTGGACAATATATACTATTTTTCAGAAAATTTTCAGAATTAATATCTTGGAACATTTTAAGTTGCATTCCATGAAAGTTGAACATGAGTTTGTTTTAGGACAATTTTCTAAAAAATAACAAATATATTAGGACAAAATATAATTTACAATTACTTGAAGAAAAGTACACTTAAATATCTGTAGTTGATGTTTTCATTTTAAATTTTTACCTTAAAAAACTTTTTATTTAAAATAAATACACTGAAATATTATGAAATTTTAATTTTTTACTATTTTTCAAAAATTTAAAAAAATTCTTAACTTTGATAACTCCTTATAAGAAAACAACACAACCTAGCTTTAAAGATTTTAATTGATATTGATACATAAGTTTGTCTATTTTTATTCGGTACCCAACTTTATTACAAAAATTAAAATTTTAAAATTCACATTTTACCCCAAAGTGCATCCTACAAATTATCTAAAATGTTGGTTATTAATGTACAGACAGCCGGACGGACAGTTGTTTAGGCTAAAAAATATTTATAAATTCAGAAAGTATTTATTTGACGTATTAATAACATAACAATTAAACACAACAAAATTATATATAATGCGCACTACCTCTTCCCTGAATTATTTTCAACGCATACTCATAGTGATTTATAAAAATAAATTTTTTGAGTCAAGCGTTGGTGATTAAAAGTGAAGTGCAGATGAGGCCTTTAACGCAGATGATTTATGAAATTAGGGCATTCATTTTTATTATCAATTCCCCAAAATGTTTGCACTTTTTATGCTTAAAAATATCCAATGCTAATACACTTCATCAGAAAATTACAAAATTTCTATTAATTTATAAGATACAAATTATTAGGGAAATGGATTTGCACAAATTTCAAAAGTGACAAATTTTTAAAAAGTTCTATTAAAATTTTACAATTTTTGAAATCTGCGGTCTTGTATTAGTTATATAAGATACAAATTTCCCCTATACACCCACTCCATATCGTTCATCTTTCCATGGTTTTATGAGGGTTAATTGAGAAATTCTTGATTTTCAAAACTTTAACGACTTCTAGGGGCTATGTGTGACAAATTATAGACTTGACTAGTAGTACATTTTTGTAGCCCCATGTCTTGCCTATAAAATATGTGTAACTAATTTCCTCTACCTATTACCTGGAAAATTTTATATTTTAAAAACTCCTCAAGGAATCAAATTTTGTTTGGTCCTCAATGATTTAATAATGTGACCTGATGAAAAATTTTCATTTGACTTTCTACACATTATCCAACCTAAGGAATAATAATTTTGCAGAGTTATTCAAGTATATAAAACTTTTTTTGCGATTTTGTTGACCTGTGTAATTATTATATTAAAGTAAATGTATCGAGAGAAGTTTTATCCACAGAGTAATATGAAAATTAACGATAATAAATAGTTTTTATTTAACTTTCAAAATGTCAATATTTCAAAAACAACTGAATTTTTTATCGTTTTATGATTATTTAGTTTATTTTAAAATTTTTAATCTTTCCTTTAATTATTTAACTTTCCTTTAATTATTTAACTTTCCCGGGATCCCGGGATATTAAAAAATTAAACCCGATTTCCCGGGAGTGAAAAAAGTCCGGAAAAAAAAACTCTAGAAATACGGAAAAAGTAGCTTAGTTTCAATAGGATTTCCAGTTGGAAAATTTACATTATATTCTGAGATTTAGATAAAGTAAAACCATACATTTTTCTAAAAACCTAATTTCTGTTTGAGTAATTCCATAGCAAAACGGACAAATAAAAGACATTTTCAATAAAACTCGCTGCAGTTATTACCTATTGCAAGTGTTGCGCAAATTACAAACCTTCATACTGAACACCCTTTTCAGTCCAAATATATACGTCATATTTAAATAAAAATTAAAAATTATAAAATGTTTTCCAAAAGTGTACATACTTTACTGCTCATAACTTCTAAACCATACATTTTGAAATTCTGATTTGTATTTTATTTAATAGAAAAAGATATTGACTTAAAAATTTAATTACTACGAAAGTTCAAAGGTCAAAATCGATAATATAAAGATCAAAGCTGAATATCTCAAAAACAGTATCTTAAAATTCTTAAAAAAAATTATATATTAAGAACTTAACTTTATTCTATTTAATTTTCTCAGATTTTAAAAATGTCGTTTTTGGAGATATAAAGGTTTTTTATATTTTACCTAATTTTGAACTTTGAACTTACTAAATATCATTTGAAAGCAATATATTTATATTTAAAATGATATTAACAGTGCTATTCTCGAATTCATGACAATTGTAATTCATTACTTCTTGTCATGTACTTTTATGGATGTAACCAAAATCACCAAAAATTTATCCAAATAAAAATTATTTTAAAGCCAGAATAGAGAAATTGTTATTATTGTCACAATTTTTTTTTTTTTACTATCACAATAAATTTGTTTGTCACTCGGTCGAGAATAGTACTGTAAAACTAAAATTTTATTGTGTATAGTTCAGAAGTTGTAAGTAATTAGATTTTATTTTGGTCCATAACTGTTGAACTTAATGAAACTCCAACTGAAAATTTTACGTGCTTAGGAAGAAGATTTACGTCAACTTGACGTTGGAGTTCTTCCGCAGCATAAGAAGAAAATTCCAAAAAACTGAATAACAACGTCGACTTAATTTCCCCTCTTTACCAAAATGTTCGCGGTTTAAGAACAAAACTGTCAAATTTCTACATAGAAAGTTTTAACATTAACAATCATGCTATAGTATTTACTGAAACATGGCTCAACGATACATTTCTTGACACTGAAATCCTTTGCAATAAATATAACATCTATCGTAGTGATCGTAGTACTTACGGTGATGGCGTTCTTATCGCAGTATCCAATAGTTTATTTTCCGAACCTATAGTGATTGACTCATCGCTTAATATTGAATTTATTTCCGTTATTATCAAACTGAAACATAAGAGGATAATAGTAACGTGCTCATATATTCTTCCATCTTCTCTACATTTCTTATATATTAAACATGGTGAAGCTACTAAATCTGCAGCTCGTTTTGCTAATGCAAATGATTATATTATTATTACGGCCGCGATTAACAAGCCATCAATAATATGAAAGTATTTGCCTGATGATAAATATTACGTTCAAACAAAATTAAAGTAGCATTTTAAAGACTATTTTAAAATTTTGTAGGACTTAGGTCTATTTTAAATCAATGGCATACTAATAAATTATTATTCTAAAATACTGGATCTCTCTTTTGGTAAATGATAAAGAAAACTGTTACATTAAACGATCTACACGTTTTACCATTGCCAACCTTAAACGAAAAGGTGTTCCCATTCAAACATACTAACTCATTAATAACTCAAACTGGAATAATCCTAACTTATTCATCAAGTTCGTTAGAATCTTTGCAACATATATTTGATGTTTTCTACAAAATGTTTTCGTTTATGGACTTGTGTATTCTTAAATTAGTATTAAAATCGCTATCTGGACCACCTTGGAATAATAAACAATTGTCAATGTATAAAAATACTAAGAATAAATTCTACAATAAATTAAAACTAAAATAAAAATATAATCTAAAACAAAATACGAAGTTATTCTACAAATTCATTAATTTAAAGAAAAAGTCTACTGGCTATTCCTCTTCAATGGCATTTCAACAATGAAATTATAAGTAACTTATTTTCTGAGTTTTTCTTGACTACTTACTCCAACTTAGCCTTTGATGACACTGTAAGTTATCCGTATCGACTAGTTGAAAGTCTATAACTTTACCATATCTTGACATTTATAGTACACAGAAAAAAGTAAAAATGGACTTCAATTACGAAATTTGTAATATTAATTAATTTTTAATTGATTTTGCTCCAATCATCAAAATGGTAATATTAATAACTAGAATAATTGATATTATTATTACTTCTTTTCCTTAAATAGATGCAATGAGCTGAAAGTTTTTGAAAATTTGCTTAAATTTATTTTATTTCCCTACTTTTATAGACAAATATTTAATTTTTCTTTATATTTTATTAACAGCTGTCAATTTTTTATAAAACAAAACTGAAAACCAATTAGAAAATTAATTATATTAATAAATAATATAACTAAATTCCAATATAAAGTTAATTAATAATTTGATTAAAAAATTATTTGAAATATTTTTTTCTGTGTATTGCAAGTGGTTTACAACAACTAAGGTTTTCTTATAATTACGGTCCTGATAAAAACTTTATAAATATCATTATAAAGGTTATATCTTTGTCTTTAGCATGAAACTAAAACTAAATATCTACCATGTAAAGTTTAGAATTAAACAAATGCACCTTTTCATTCGTATAGTTTCACATAAGCCTAAATAAGTGTGCCGATTTTTAAAAAGATCGGTCCATAATAAACCATAGCTCCCATATAAACCCCATTCAGAAAATCACTTTAACGGGCATAAATCCCATTAAAATGTTAGTATCAAGTTACTATTCGACACAAATAAGTTTTATATGAACATAAATGATAGTGCCATATTTTACAAAGATCGGTCCATAATTTACCATAGCTTCCATATAAGGCCCTTTTTTGGGAATCACCCAAAATTGAATAAATTCACACAAATGTCAGCATCAATATTCTTTATTCGTATGTTTTATTTTACACTTATGAGTTTCGGTCCACATTTGACTATAAGTCTAATAAAATACCCCTCCCCGAATTATAATGTACACAATGGTGTAGGGTATCATATGGTCGGGCTTGACCGACTATATCTTTTTCACTGGTTTTTTTTTATTTATATTTTTTTTTTTTTTTTTCGTTTTTTAAACCGTCATATTTTTGAACCTGAATCTAAAATTTTATGATTTGAGAAACAGTTCCAAATACCAATGTTTGTGGTAAATTTCAATGACATCTAATATGTCAAGTCCTATTGCTGTCCGTTTTGACATGGAATCACTCATTCGTATTATTTTACTATTTATATAATAAAGGGTATAAAAAAATACCCTTCACCACCATAGGTGGTTGGGGTATTATGCGTTTGTGCTGATGTTTGTAAAGCATAGAAAAAGTTATCCAACACCCACCTTGAAGTATACCAATCGACTCACACAGAAAAAAGTAAAAATGGACTTCAATTACGAAATTTGTAATATTAATTAATTTTTAATTGATTTTGCTCCAATCATCAAAATGATAATATTAATAACTAGAATAATTGATATTATTATTACTTCTTTTCCTTAAATAGTATGCAATGAGTTGAAAATTTTTGAAAATTTACTTAAATTTATTTTATTTCTGTACTTTTATAGACAAATATTTAATTTTTCTTTATATTTTATTAACAACTGTCAATTTATTAAAAAACAAAACTGTAAACCAATTAAAATATTAATTATATTAATAAATCATATAATTAAATTCCAATATAAAGTTAATTAATAATTTTATGAAAAAATTATTTGAAATATTTTTTTCTGTGCAGAATCACTTTTTAAATCGATCTAAATGATAATTTAAATCGATCTAAATGATAATTTAATTAAATGAAATTTGGCACGTGGTACTTTTGTAATACAGGGACAAAGCATATTGAAATTGGTTGTGAGCGGTCCATTATTTCACTTAGCCCCCATACAAATGTCCCCCCGGAAATAAGTTTCAACATTTAAAAATGCCTCAAAAAATAAGAATATTTTGGGATGAAATTCAGTGCAAAGAAGGTTTGCACAAGTATCAATATTTGTGAAGATCGGTTCACGTTTAACCATAGCTCCATAATTGACCTAGCTCCCATATAAAATCGCTTCCGAGAATCGCATTAAAAGTGCATAAAATCAAGTATAACGCATTATTTTGTATTTGTATACTTTATTTTACATTTAGTAAAAGTGTTAGTATAATATAAGTCCCCTTCCCGAAATTTTATGGTCATACGTAATGGTGTAGGGTATAATATGATCGGTCTTGACCGACTATACCTTTTTTCTCGTTTTTTATTAAATTTTATTCGATACAAATTTAACAACTTCGATATATTATAGACAAAAGTACGTAACTTACACATGCAATATTTAATAGTGTGCCATTTATGGTAGCACAAAAAAAATCACTGATAAATGTTATTTCTTCTTTCAACTACCTAATAGTTTCAAAAAAATCCAATAACCAAGATATTTAAAATTCTCTAGAAATCCTCTTTTATGGAATAACGTGCACACAACCAATATTGTGATGCCAAACCACTATCCTTTGGATGATATGAAAACAAGTAGTTGCAACTTCATAAAAAAAATTTACTTTTTTTTTTAACAAATACCTACTACATATCTGGCTTTTTGATTAAAATGAACTGATGGGTTTACCCAAAAAATATTGAATGAAAAGCGAAAAATAAAGTTGTTTTTCATCGTCAACAAATATGAAACAATTGTGAAAAAGATGTTGAAGGGTTTTAATCAAAGATTATTATTGATGAATTTAAAGTTTAAAAAATATACGAAATAGAAAGGTATAGTCGATCAAGCCCGACTATACGATAGGGGTCATATATTAGATCTGTGGCCAATTGCGGATCGATACTTTTACTAAAAAAATAAAATATAGAAATACAGAATATTATGTTAATACTAACACTTTAATTTATGTGTTCTAGGTTGATTCCTGAAAGTGGGTTTAAATGGGAGCTATTTAGGACCGAAAAAAATTTGGTTATTTCTACTTGAACAAAACTTTTTTGAGTCGAATATTAAATTGA
The DNA here is from genome assembly GCA_951394005.1 of Protophormia terraenovae. NCBI lineage: Eukaryota > Metazoa > Arthropoda > Insecta > Diptera > Calliphoridae > Protophormia > Protophormia terraenovae. The sequence goes on from OX596074.1 coordinate 117,452,497, forward strand.
TGCTGAAATTTGTATGGAATTCTGGAACGTTGAAGTGATTTTCGGAAGAACGAATTATATATATGAGAGCTATGGTCAATTACGGACCAATCTTGATGAAATTTGGTGCAAAGATTGACACTAATACAGAGCTAAATAGTACAATATTTAAGGCATTTATGATCGTTAAACCTCTATTCCGGGAGGACATTTTTATGGGGGCTAGGGGAAATATGGACCCATCATAACCAATTTCAACAAGCGCGAATGTTATATTCGGCTCGGCTGAATCTATATACCCACCATCAACTTTTTCAAATTTAACATTATATGGGAGGTGGGTGGTAAAGTGGGCGGGCCACGCCCATTTTTTGTTTCCGAGTTTACATTGGTCCTTGAATTATTTGAACACAATTTCGTTGAAGTTTCACCTTATATGGGAGGTGGGCGGTAAAGTGGGCGGACCACGCCCATTTTTGGTTTCCAAGTTTATATCAACCCTCAAATTATTTGTACAAAATTTCGTTGTCATACATGCTTTTTTTAAGAGATATCAGCAGAAACGTGTGAAACGGACACCCTGTGTTTCTAGTTTTTAGCCCATAACTTTTTCGTTCATTAACCGATTTTGCCCATTTACCTTATATAAGATAAATATTTGTGCCAAAAATCGTCCTCCTACGTTGTCCCGTTCGAGCCCTATCCTGCTTTCAACAGACGGACAGACGGACGGAAATAGCTAGATCGACTCAGAATGGAACCAGGACCCAAAAAATATATACTTTATGGGGTCTTAAATGATTCCTTCGACGTGTTTCACACGGAATGACAAAATCAATATACCCCCGATTAATAAGTATCGTCTTTTTGCCAAAATAATTATTCATCAAAATATTTTTTAAATTGCGACACTTTGTTCTTTGGTTTACATGGACAGACAGCCAGCCAACCAGACATCTCTAAATCGACTCAGAAAGAGAGTAAGTCTATTGCTATACTTTAAGTTGGGGGTCTGAAAATTTTTTCCCTGTGTTACAAACATCTTCACAAACACATAAATTCCCAACCACCTATATAGTTGTGTAGGATATTAAAAATAAATTTTATAGCCAATTTACTTTAAAAAAAACCAGCTAAGATTTAAGATAAGTAAATATTTAATTAACTACTATTAGCATTTAGGTGCATTTTTAAGATTATTCCAATTACTATAACTTCAAATAAAACACATTTCATTTTAAATGCTTAATATTTATTTATATTTATTAGTTAATTATCTTTAATTTTTTTCTCAGTGTATTTTCATTATTATTTGTATTATATTTATAATATTGTAGGTTGTTTTATGTTTTATGTTTTTTTTTTTCATGAAAATTATAAACAAAATATTATTTTTAAAATTATTTTGTCAAATCAATTTTATCTAGCATTTTATTAAGCCAATTACATATAACAATTTATTATTAATTTTCGTTAACTAGATTTATATTTAAATTTTTACCAAAATTGTTTTATTTTTTTATTTCAAACCTAAATTGATACACCGAAAAAATTATTTTTGGCTAAATTAATTTAATTTTTAAAAATTTATTTTTTTTAGAATTTTTACTATTTTTTTTTTTTTTATTTAAAATACAAAATACATTTACAATTAAATACAAATAAAATAAAAATAATTATTAAATAATTATTTATATACATATGTTTTTTTATTATATATTGTTTAATCAATTTATTTTAATATTTTATTATTTTATCAGTTAATTTGTTTGTTTTTCAGTTAATGTTTGAATTTATGTGTATATGTATAAGTTATAGTTGCAGGTGTGTGAGTGTTTTAATGATATAGTTATATATTTTAAGTACACAGAGAGAAATTTTGTTTTTATACATTTTAAATTGGCAAAGAAAATTTGTAAATTATATTAATAATTTATTAGGAAATTAAGTGTTTATTAAAAATTTCATAAAGTATGTTTTTTTGGGGCATTATAAAAAAGTTATTAATATAATTATTTTTATAAAATTATAAAAAATTATATAAAATTTTAAAATAATTATTTATATATTATTTCTCATAACAGATAAACTTAAATCTTTATAAAAATATAAAGCTTAAATTAATGGATTTTCGTTTGTTTTTTTTTTTTATAAATTGTTACTTAACTTTTAATTGACACTTAATATTAATCAATAAAAAACGTGAAAAAGAAAAATATTAGGGTACTAAAGTTGTAGCAAAGAAAATCAATTATATATGGAATATATGCTTAGAAAAAGATTAAACCGCACAACAATTATCACTCTTGAAAAAAATCGATATACATATGTATGTTGCATGAAACTGGAGACTATGTATGGTTAAATTGTGTACCTATTCAGTTTTTTTCGGAGACGTAAAATTTCCTTCTTCAAAATTTCGAAGGATATACGATTTTGAGAAAAAATATAAATATGAAATATTTTCGAAGATTATTTCATCCTAAAATGGGTATCAATTAAAAGCAAAGCATCCCTGCAATATAATAAAATTTTTTATTTAAATTATTCAGCACAAACATTTTTATTTATATTAAATATTAAAATATTTCAAGATAAAAGGTAACTATATTTTAGCAACATATAAATAAAAAATTGTATTGTAATGCAGTAACTCTCAGCTTCTAATTCACATAAATTTTGGGATGAAATAATCTTCGTATATATTGAATATATATATATATATATATATATATATATATATATATATATATATATATATATATATATATATATATATATATATATATATATATATATATATATATATATATATATATATATATATATATATATATATATATATATATATATATATATATATATATATATATATATTCTTTTTTTTTTTGAGTTGTGTAGCCTTCGACTCTTTGAATATATCGATTTTTTTTTTTTATTTTGAAATGGCGGTTGCAAGGTGTTATTAAGAATAATATTGAAAACAATTTTTTTTTTTTTTAATTTTATTAAAATATTTTGAATTATTTCTAAATTTTTTTAATAACTAGAAGAGTTTAAATTTATTCATATGCAAAAAAAAATTATTTTAACAGACAGTTGGACAGACGGACGGATTCTGCAAAATCAAATCCCCTATTTATAGAGACTCATAATATACCTATATGTCTACGTTATAAGGTCTCCCATAAATATTGTGAAAAACAAATGTTTTTATTGAATGGTCTGATAGGCTTATTATTAATGAGCTAGTCTTTCAGTCTGGGATTAAGATTTTGATTCGATCAATGATATAACTTGTATAGTCTGATAAAATAAGGGTTCGACCTCGGAATTTAATGAAGGGAAGTTTTTATTAAAATTGACTAGCACCCATATAAGTGGTCTAACAAAAACCTTTAAAATTTAAGTCGATAAGTCCTAGTGTTTACGAAAGGCTATAAAAGATGAAAGTATATAGAAAGAAAAGAAATAAAATACAATCTTTTTTGAACTTTGAAATGTTAGTGAAAGATCCCAATATTGTTACCTTCAAGATGGCAACGATACAAAGTATATGTAGTTATAAAGATTGTTTTTTTAATGGTTTTAATCGCTAGTTTATAGTGTAGAAACTACATTCAAAGATGCATCAAAATAGAAGTAAAAGTCGTTATCAACTAATATTAACTCAAAAAGCAGTTAATATACAAAAAGGGTTACATTTAAATAAAAGTACGTTTTGTACTTAAACATTTAGTCATAGGTTGTTGTTGTGAAAGCTCAGTTCTCTTCATCGAAAGTTCTTCTCTAAAAAAAACTTCCGGCTGAAATAACAGTTGCAGAGTTGACAATATTTTTCCGAGTTGAACTCGAGTCGTTCCAGATCTTATATCCACTTGTCATGGGTAGTTTGGTTCAGTTAAAGGTCTAAATGTAGTCAGATTTTAATGTAAATTTGGAGGGACAGTAGTCTTACTTACTAAATTATGTGACCAAAGTCATTTGAGTATGCGATGGTAATTTTATCCTGTATCCTCATTAGGGTTGGGGGGTAATCATTACTTTAGGTAATCCATTACATACACAATTATAGTTAACCAGAAATTTGTAATTGAAATTTTCAATTACAATTACAGGTTAATTGTAGTTGAAAATTTTAAATTACAATTACATATAATTGTAATTGAAAATCTCAAATTATAATTACAAGCTATTGTAATTGAAAATTCCAGTTACTAATTACTGCTTTACTATATTGTGTTTTTTTTTTAATAATAATTGTAAAAAGAAAATGTAATTTTAAAGGATTTAAAAGTGTAATTAATTACAATTATTTCCAATTACATTGTAATTAGAAATTTTCAATTAAAATTACTGAAATTGTAATTGGAAAAATATCAATTATAATTACTTGTATTTGTAATTGAAAATATTCAATTACAATTATATGAAAAGTAATTTAATTGAAAATGTAATCATTTATCCCCAACCCTGATCCTCATTAGATTTACACTTTCTGAAACCCTAGCATGGACCAGGAAGTGATATAAAAGGTGGTCCAACTATAATACATGATGTTAATTTTGAGTCGCATCTTAACGTCAAGTTTTTTGCCCAACTTAATTTGACATTTCTTTGTTTCAGTGTTTGACGAATTCAACCATAGTGAAGTACACAAATGAGCTACATGTTAAGATTGTGGAAGCCTTTCTGCGAAAACATTGATGTTGTTCGCAATAGTATGGCAGAAGATCGGCCAAGCAGCTACCGTCAACAGTATTCGCTATCGCGAGATGTTAAGGGACTTCTTGTTGCCAAAAATTAAAGATATGAACCTGGACTATATGCTGTTTCAACAGGATGGTGGCACTTGCCACACTGCCAACGAAACAATGGATATTTCGCCCGAGAAATTCAATGACAGTGTTATCTCACGCTGTGGCGATGTTAATTGGCCGCCACGATCATGTGATTAGACACCGTTGGACTTTTTTCTTTGGGGATATTTAAAACAAAAAGTGTACGTCAATAAACCAAGAATAAATCAAGAGCTAAAGGATGAAATAATTCGGCACATTAACGACATTGAACCTTAATTATGTCTCAGAGACATTGAAAATATGGACCATAGGATAGAGGTATGCCGTGGCGAAAATTTGGCCCATATTTTATTTCACACATAATTGTCATAGGTCCTTCTATCATAATAAAAAATATTAAGATAATTCTCTAAAAACTTTTTGTTTTATTTACAATTAACATTGTGCGTTTTGGTTGGACCACACTTTACAACTGATTATCAGCGACTTTTAACAATATTTATATAACGCCAAGAAGAAGCCTAAATTCACTTCCCTTCATCAAATTCCGAGGTTGAGTCATTTTTTTCTCAAATTTTCCTGGAGTAATAATTGAATTGTGATAAAGCACATAAATTAATATTTTTCCAAATGAACGGTCACTCAGCATAATTTTTAAATATATAATTTTATGTTAGTTAATAAAATCCTTATTTTTTCCTAATATAATCGGAATGTATTTTCATGAAAATGGAATGACAAGAATGTTTAAAGCCGGATAAAATTATAATCTTATTATCTGCTCATTGTTCTTTAAGAATCAATTATTCCTTAAGTATTCCCTGGTATTTTCTATTAAAATATTGCTACTAATCATAAGCATGCCTCGAATTGGTATACAAAATCATTCAAAATATTTTAATAATATAAAAAATTTATTTTTTTCTTTAAAAAAAAGTTATGCTCTTAAAAAAATCCGCGTATTTTCTATAAGTTTTGTCTAAAAACCGTAAATCTAGCGAGCGCAATAAGACAACAAATATTTTCTTTTGAAATTAAATAAAACACAATTCAAAATTATCTAAATCTAACGTTTTCTAATTAAATGTATATAGAGAAAGGAAATGTATAACAAATACTTAAATACTTTAAAAAAGCTTAACTAAAAACATAAAAAAATAAAAATTTTAAAAAATTATTTAACACTTAACTAAACAAAGAATCAAATAACTTATATTTGTTAATGAAATTTTAAGCAATGACTAAAAAAAATTAAATATGAAGTAAATATATTTTCAGCAAACATTTTTTTTTTTTTTTTTTAACAATATACTTAAATGGTTTATGAAAATATTTACGCTTAAAAAAACTTATAAATAACCCTGATCTTAAAGAGATTCAAAGTCGTCTTTTTGAACTATTTAACAAAGGAATGTGAAAAATAAAATAAAAAATTTCATACATCACTATATTAAGAGCCCATTTACACTGGGGATTTCCCCTGGAAAAAATCGCTGCAACTTTTACGTTTGTAGGCAAGAGGTGTAGAGAAGCAATCGGGGTAAAAAAAGTTGTACGTCGACGCAAAACTAAAAATTTCAGGAAATTTTTTCGAATTTATTTTTAATTTTTCTGATTTGTTGTTTTTTGTCAAACATCTTTTAAAAAATTTCATAATACAAATTTATATGTGTAAATGTAGAATGGATTTAGAAGCAACTTCAAAACAAAATATCGTAAAAAAACGCAGCAATAATCCCCAGTGTAAATGAGCTCTAAATCAATATTTATAATTTCTTGGTCACACAAAAACTTTATTTGTATAAATATTTTTTGCAATTTTTTCTTTTGATCAAAAAGTCCAAGAGGTGTATTTGTTAGAGTAAATATGGTCGCGAATAGGTTACTCAAATTAGGTATCCAAATACCATCAATGAGAACAAATGAACATTTCATACTTTAGAAAATTAAATTTATTTGAAGATTTTTTGAAGGTAACATATTAAAATTGAAGACAGAAGTTAAAAATGTATTCCATTTTTAAAGTTTACGAGAAATATTTCTAACAGAAAATTACTCTCAGGAAAAAATTTTCAAATTTGTCCTCCTATAGATTACCTCGTGTTTATGTTTAACAATCCTAGAAATATTTTTTCAAAAGCTTAGTTTCTCCAATAAAATTGGTCCAAATTTTATCCTGATCACCTTTATAGTTTAGTAGCTGTATAGCATTTAATTTGTTCGTTTCCAAAAGCACCACAGTGCGTATGATTATTATTAATTATAATGCCAAACACTTTAATTGTGCGTAATTAACAAAAGTTTCGTTAAATTATCGTTTTCTACATGAATCTATTGAGTAACATTATATATAGATTTTTTTTAGAAATTAAAATTTTCCTCCCAAAATTTTAATTTAAAAATTTTAAATTAAAATTTCTAAAAATTTTAATTCTCTTCCAAAAATTATTTGTTTTCTATAGAAAAGTTTGCTACAAATTTAAAAATTCAATGGAAAATTTGCCAAAAATTAAATTGCACAGAGTTAAAGTATGTTCAGACTAGCTAAATATTTGACCAAAATTACGTAACCACTATATTAAACATCTTGTAACTTTTCCATTTTAATGGTAAAATATTTTTTACTAATCACCGTTCATAGCTGACATTTTACGGAATCTAGTTTGACACTGTTTTTTCTTACAAAACATTTGCAAGATCAAACAACGGCAAACAATTTTTTGTTAAACCAGTGGTCAAGCAAATTTGGTCAAATATTTGATAAATGTGAACATAGCTTTACAAAATGAGAAAAAAATTCTCCGGCGCGGGGTTTCTGAGTCAATTTGAATACACGCTATTATTAAGTACTAAGGCTCTTATTCAGTTTTTTTGAATTGGTACTCTGGTTCTCTCGATAAATTGCGATATGTAAAATTAAGAAGGTTACACTACATTTTGAAGAATATCTCAATAACGACTTGTTCGATTTTATTCAAAACAATATCATAAAATTCTAAATAAAATTATCTTCAAGTCAATCTTACATTACTATTTAGTAAGGTCAGCAGTTATGGAGATATTATGCCCATTTTCTTAAAAAGTATGAAACTTTAAACAAAATTTTAAACAAATTTTTTGTGCTTCAAAAAATCATAAAAATTCGAAAATGACAAAAATGCAAATTATTAAAATCAATTCATAAATATTGATTTTATTCACAAATTAGTGAAAATAGTCATTTACAAGTTATATAGAAAAATTAAGATAAAAAAATGAGTTTATGATTTTCTTAATAGTTCTATGTAATTTGTAAATGAGTTTTTTCACTAATTTGTGAATAAAATCAACATTTATGAATTGATTTTAATGAAATATATCTTGTTTCATTTGCAAGAAATTTATCTTTATGACTAAAGATTAAAAATTTGCATTTTTGACATTTTCAAATTTTTATGATTTTTTGAATAATAATTTTTTTGAAATTTTATAAAATTTTTCTTTTTTTTCAGAAAATTGGCTTAGTATCTCCATAACTGTAATTTTTGACATATCCTTTAATATATTGTGTAACCTCCTTAATTTTACAAATCGCTATTTATCGCGAGAACTAAAATCTATTCAAAAAAATGCATTAGATGCTTAATACTAATTAATACCATGTATCCAAATTGGCTGAAAAACCCTGTACCGCAGAATTTGTGTTTCCCTGTATTATCAATGATATATCGCTAAATTTAATCGATATTATGGAATTGTTTATACAAATTTTATAATCATAATAAAAAATCTACATTAATAGCTTATAAGAGCACCTTATTTTCATATCTCATATTGAACCTGAAAACACCTACAGTAGGTTGTTTTATTTTAAGATAAATTTAACTTCTGTTAATAACAAATTTATCTGGGAATTGATGCAGAGAATGTCAGTTTAGTATGGATATTGATAGCTCTTCTGACCTAGTTTTATTACATAAAGATACTTTAGTATCAAAGTTAAAATACTTAGTAGAAGTAAAAGTTAAATTTTCTAAAGTGATAAATTGTTAAAAAAAAAGTTTTAAACATATATTTTTTCTTTATATAAATAGTCTTTCATAATAAAAAATTTTCCCAGTCCTTGCTTAAGATTTCATTACAAATATATTTCCTATTCATTTTTAATATACATGTATCAAAAATTATATGTATATAGTAAAAGTATTTCAATTAAAACAGCAAAACAAAATTTAAACATTTATCTTCGTTAACATTATTCATAATTAGCGGCAAACAGAAACAAAACAAAAAAAGAGCAGAAATTTTAAATCGCAAATAGCAGAGCAAGTAATAAATTTATATCAAAAATAACAGCAGCTCGAAATTCAAAGGAAAAAGGAAATAAGAAAAGAATGCGAAATTAACAAAAATAAAATGTAACAAAAATAAAAACAATAAATATTTAATATCACTAGTAAAATTTTAAAACAAAAAAATCCAACAATATGATTTTCATCATCATTCTTTTAAAGTAATTTCTTTCCTTGAGGCTTTTATTTTTTTTTCCAAAAAAAATCTTTTTCGCTGACTTCTTTATTTTCATCTGTATCGATTTAAAGGTGCAAATACCCAACATTTTAAAAACCCCTCCATTTTATCATTTTCCTTATTATAAATTTAAATTATTTATATGAACGAGTATGCTGTATGAAATGTTTCCGGTTCCTTTCTCTACCTTTTTTTTTATGTTTTTTTCATTTTGTTTTAATGTTTCTGTTTTTGTTTTTTCATTCGTATTTTTGTTTTATGTTTTAAATAATATAAAGTCTTCTTATTTTCAGTTTTTTAAACTTAAATCTCCTTCTTTACTACCACTTTCATTACTTCTGTATGATGGCAGCTTCACCACCTCTCCACGTCGCTTAGTTGCCTTTCACGCTTTTGTTGTGGTAAATAACCATCGTTGGGTTTCAAGCGCTGAATTGCAACGTTGTGCCGATACACCGATTTCTGTGTGATCCCGTGAATCGAGACAAACATTTAATTTATGATGACGTATGAAACCACCTTCACGTAATACCCATTTTTGATTTTCTGAATCATCGCAGAGTTTCATTACCACCTGTGAACCGCGTGAAAATTGTACGAGTGTTAAGCAGAGATCATCGTGTTTTATTTGTTGTCGTTTGGTGTAGGCCCACTCTTGATTGCCGCCCGTGTTGTGGCATTGGAAAAGGCCTGTAAAAGGTGGAAAAAAAATAAAAGAAGAATAAATATAAAATCATGAATAAATATAAGGTAAAATAATTTATATGAATGAATATGCACGAGCGTGCACTTTAAATGAAATTGTATTTATTTATGCTTTTAAAAGTTTAACATGTTACATTTCATTTAATTTAAAAAATTTATTAAGATTCGTTTTTATTTTTAATATTTATTTGCTGCGTTAGTTTTCTATATGTGATAGTATGATGCGAATGGGAAACAGGGACATTAAGGAATGAATTAAAAAATAAAAAATAAATTGAAAAAAATCCATCGGAAGCAAAAGTTTCTCTAAAGAAATGTTTTTACACATTTGAGCTTCTAAACAATATTTTTAAATGACATTAATTTCCTAATAAAGACTTAACGAAAATCTTAATTTTGAAAAGAAAATTTATAGATAACATTCGTTTTATTAATAAAATTTATTGATGACAATTATTTTCTAAAGAAAATTTTTCGTTAATATTAATTTTCTGGAAAAAATTGATCGATAACATAAATTTTCTATAGCAAATTTATCGATAACATAAATTTTCTATAGCAAATTTATCGATAACATACATTTTCTATAGCAAATTTATCAGTAACATAAATTTTCTATAGCAAATTTATCGATAACATAAATTTTCTATAGCAAATGTATCGATAACATAAATTTTCTATAGCAAATTTATCGATAAAACTGATTCCATATAAAAAATGTATCAACATTAATTATCTATAAAAAAATGTATCGATAATATCGATTCCATATAGAAAATTTATTGAAAACATTAATCATCTGTAGAAAAATATTCGATAGCATTAATAATTTCTCGATAGCAGTAATTTTCTATAAAAAATTTCTTGATAGCTATAATTTTCTATAGAATATTTTTCGATACCATTTAATTTCTATTGAAAATTTTCTAAAGAAAATTCACCGATAACATTAATTAAAAAAAAAAAAAAAAATGTATCAATAACTAAAATTTTTTAAGAAAATTTATCGAATTTTTTGTAAAAAATTATCGATAACATTAATTTTGTATTGAAATCTGATCGAAAACATGAATTTTCTATAAAAAATTAATCGATAACAATAATTTTCAATAGAAAATATATCAATGAGATAATTTTCTATAGAAGATTTATCGATAACATTAATTTTCTATAGAAAATTTATCAATAACATTAATTTTCTGTAGAAAATGTATCGATAACATTAATTTTTAAATAGACAATTTATCGATAACATTTATTTTCTATAGAAAATTTATGTTCTATAAAAAAATTTATCGAAAATATTAATTTTCTATAAAAAAATTTATTGATAACATTACTCTTCTATAGAAAATTTATTGGTCATTCATTTTCTGTAGAAAATTTATCGATAAAATCCAAATTCTAAAAACAATTTATCAATAGCATTAATCTTCTATAGAAAATTTATCGACAATATGAATTTTCTTAAGAAAATTTATTGATATTAATTAATTTTTTATAGAAAGTTTATCGATAACGTAAACTTTGTATTGAAAACTGATCGAAAACATTAATTTTCTGTAAAAAATTGATTAATATCTTTAATTTTCTATGGAAAGTTTATTGAAAACAACGATTTTCTACAGAAAATTTATCGATAACTTAAAATTTCCCTAAAAAATTTATCGATAACATCAATTTTCTACAATTAATATATCAATTACATTAATTTACTATAAAAAATTTATCGATAGCATTAATTTTCTGCAGTAAATTTATTGACAACATTAGTTTTCTTTAGAAAATTTATCGATAAAATTAGTTTTCTACAAAAAAGTTATCGATAGCATTAATTTTCCATAAAACATTTTTCGATAATATTAATTTTCTATAGAAAATATAACGATAACATTAATTCTATCTAGAAAATTCATCGATAACATTAATTATCTACATCAAATTTATCGTTAACAATATTTTTGTATAGAAAATTTATCGATAACATTTATTTTCTATGGAAAGTTTATCTATAGATTCTCGATAGAAAATTTCGAAAATGTATCCATAACATTAATTCAATGAAGATTTATTAACAGAACTGGGAAAACATTCCGTTATTCTACTTATTCACCACTATCAGCACCCCTTCAAATATCTGTCTGCAGTATTCAAGCATTTATATATCAACCATGTTCTACTTTATAGAATTTCGCTTTATACAAACATGGCAAAAATTTGCTGGAAATAAATGAATGAATGTAAATCAATTTGTATAAATTGATTTGTATCCTGCAACCAACTCTCCACTATGCAACACATATAAACTAGTCTTTATATGTGTGAGAGTGTGTATTATTAATTGTACATCTGTATTTGTATTGCATGTAGTTTGCATCTTTAAATAGCTTCATGTACTTTTATCAAAAGGATTAATAACTACATACATTTAACGATGAAAGGAATTTCTATATAAAAATAAATAATAAAAAGAAAAATTCAAACGAAAGACTTCAGAAGTCATTCATGCATGCAACACATAAATGCGTTTATTAAGTAAAGGAACGGAAATTAAAATGTAAGAAGAGAATACAAAATAAATTTAAACTATACTGATATGATGAGTTTTAAGGAAATTTAAGATTTTATCAGAAATGAATAGAAGAGAATATCGTTTTGATTGAATTTCTTTAAAACATACAAATCCTATTTAAATTAAACATTTTTTTGGCTTCAAATTAAATTTAGTTTTAAAACTATTTTCTTCTACAATATATTTCATCTAATAGTTTCCAGAAATTTATATTTGCTGCGCAATATTTTTTTTTTTTTTTTTTTTCAAAATGTAAAATGTACTTTTAGTCATCAGATGCTGTGTACAACGTAATTGATGGTTTTAATCTTGACATTCATTTTAACAGAATAAAAGTTACCATAATTTGAATTTCCAACACTACATTGTAAACTAACCGTAAATATTATATGTGTGTGTTACAAAGTTCTAGGAATTAAAAAAAGAAATATAACCAGCAATTAACGTTCTACTTAAAATGGACATTTTTTTTTAAATTTATGAAACAGAAGGAAAACTGTCAATAATAAAAATTTTCAATACAACATGCTACGATAAAAAAAAAAAAGTTCCTAAAGAAAATGTATCGATAATAGAAATTTTCAATAGCAAATTTATCGGTAATAAACATAAAAAAAAAAATTATCGATACCATAAATTTTTATAGAATATTTATGGATAACATTAATTTCATATAAAAAGTTTATCGATAACATTAATTTTCTATAAAAATTTTATCAATAACAATATTTTTTACAGAAAATTTATCGATAACATTAATTTTCTAAAATTTAACATTAATTTTCTGTAGAAAATTTATCAACTTTTATCTTTTATAGAAAATTTATTGATAACATTTTTTATATTTTCATAACATATCGATAACATTAATTTTCTATAGAAAATTTACAACCTTAATTTTTTTACAAACAATTTATCGACAGCAATAATTTTCTATACAATATTTATCGGTAGGTAAAATTTTCAATAGAAAATTTATCGATAACAATAATTTTCTGTATAAAATTTATCGATAACATTAATTTTTACAGAAAATTTATCGATAGCATTAATTTTCTATAGAAAATTTATAGATAACTTTAGTTTTCTATAGAAAATTTATCGATAACATTAACTTTCTATAGAAAATTTAGCGATAACATTAATTCTCTACAGTAAATTTATCGATAACTTTAACTTTCTATAGAAAATTTATTGATAACATTAATTTTCTACAGAAAATTAACAATAACATTAATTTTTTATAGAAAATTGATCGATAACATTAATTTTCCCTAAAAAATTTATCGATAACATTAATTTTCTCAAGAAAATTTATCGATAACAATAATTTTCTCTAGAAAATGTTTCAATAACATTAATTTTCTATAGAAAATTTATAGATTTCACTAACTTTCCATAGAAAATTTATCGATAACTTCAATCTTCCGTAGAAAATTTATCGATAACATTAATTTTCTATAGATAATTTATCGATAACATTCATTTTCTATAGAAAATTTATCGATAACAGCAATTTTCTCTAGAAAATTTATCGATAACTTTATTTTTCTATAGAAAACTTACCGATATCTTAATTTTCTATAGAAAATTTATCGATAACATTCATTTGCTATAGAAAATTTATAGATAAATTTAATTTTCTATAAAAATTTTATCGACAACAATAATTTTCTCGAGAAGATTTATCGATAACATTAATTTTCTATAGAAAATTTATCGATAACATTAACTTTTTATAGAAAATTTATTGATAACATTAACTTTCTATAGAAAATTTATCGATAACTTAAATTTTTTTTAGAAAACTTATCGATAAAATTAACTTTTTATAGAAAATTTATAGATAACATTAACTTTCTATAGAAAATTTATCGATAACTTTAATTTTCTATAAAAAACTTATCGATAACTTTAATTTTCTATAGAAAACTTATCGATAACTTTAATTTTCTATAGAAAATTTATCTACAACCTTAATTTTCTATAAACAATTTATCAACAGCAATAATTTTCTATAGAAAATTTATCGATAACTTTGATTTTCTATAGAAAATTTATCGATAACTTTAATTTTCTATAGAAAATTTATCGATAACATTCATTTGCTATAGAAAATTTATCCATAACAATAATTTTCTCTGGAAAATTTATCGATAACATTAATTTTCTATAGAAAATTTATAGATAACATTAATTTTCTATAGAAAATTTATCGATAACATTAACTTTCTATAGAAAATTTTTCGATAACATTAACTTCCTATAGACATTTTATCGACAACATTAATTTTCTATAGAAAATTTATCGATAACATTAATTTTCTATAGAAAATTTAGTGGTAACAATAATTTTCTGTAGAAAATTTATCGATAACATTAATTTTCTATAGAAAATTTATCGATAACAATAATTTTCTGTAGAAAATTTATCGATAACATGTTTTCTATGGAAAATTTGTCGATAACATTAATTTTCATTAGAAATTTTATCGATAACATTATTTACATTAAATTTAATTTACATTTTTTTGATAAAATTAATTTTCTTTAGAAAATTTATCGATAACATTATTTTTCTATAAAAATTTTGGTGGCAAACATTTTTTTAGAGAAATTATTGATAAATTTTTACTTTTTTTATTTTATATGTATTGTATTTTATTTTTTAATCTAGGGATAACAGAGATTTTATTTATAAACTGGGAGCTTTGATTTACTTTGGATAGGTTATAGATAACATTTAATTTCTTTAGAGAAGTTGTGATTTTGATATAAAAATTTCATTTTAAGTTTAGTACAAACAATATTATTCTGTAACCACTGGCAGTGCTTTTTCTGAGTCTCCTTTAAATATTGCTTAATATGTTATTTTAGAAACTCCATTTCCATGCTTTCTTCACAGTTTTATTTTTAAATTTATAAAAACATCAACGATGTAGAAAGCCAATGTACTTGAAGGATATTTGAATTTAAGTCCACCCACATTTTTGTTTATATTTACATATATGTGAATTATGTACGTATTTTTTTCTCTCTCTCTCTCTTTCTTATTATCATCACTACTTGTTTACCAAAATAATAAAAATAAAAAAAAACTACAGCTACAAAAAAAGAAAAGAACTCATTTGGAATAATAAAAACAATTTTGCTGACAACTCAGTGTTGCCAATCTCTTTATAGTTTATCTTCTACCTCCCTTGTTTAAAATTAAATCGATTAAGTACTCCATTTCTCTTTCTAATAATTCCACTACTCTTCTTAATTCTTATCGTTTGCTTTCTAAAAAAGTGTGATAAAAACAATATGTTGTTTCCTTTAGCTGCAGACTCTCATGAATTATTCAACAATTTCATTATTCAAAATAAAAACATTGAGAACATCAACGAAAACAACAATTCATTTTCACTGCCAAAATCGAGAGACATCGTAATGAATGAGTGAATAAATGAAGGACTAAATGAATGAGTGAACATTATTTGTTTATTTTTTTTAACAGCAGGCATTTAACCAACACTTGAAAATGTATTTTTGAAATTTATCAATTCCATCTATATAAACGTTTTGTTGCTAAATAACATCATCAATAAGTAAATAATACAAATGAATTAAAATGAAATGAAAAATATGCAAAAAAAAACTTACCAACAGTACCATCCGCCAAATTTCCCATGGTATCCAAACAGAAATCACCTTGACGAAATTGACCAAATTCATATGAATCAGGAACTTGTAAATCTGGATAAACATGTTCTAAATACCATTTAAATGGTTTGCATTGTAATTTCTCCTTAAGGGCTAAACGGTCATCGATGCTAAACACAAAATTGAAATGGAAGAATAAGAATGCAAGAAAAAATAAAAATAATGAGAAATTTATATTTTGGGAATAAATAAGGAAAAATCCTAAAATAAAGAAAATATTATTTACACAAGCTACTTGTACTACTTAGTAGGTGTACCCAGAAACAACATTGATATCCACAAATAGAAACACGAATAAAAAATGAGTATGTCTGTGTTTGTAGAAAAAATAAGATAAATGAAAAGGTTTAAAAGGATACATTTTCTAAAGAAACCCAAAACAACATACTAAATCTAACATACATAAAACAAAGAAAAAAAAATCCTACAAAAAGAAAAAAAAAAAAAAAAAAAAAAAACATCCTTTTACAGACATTGAATAACAAAGATATATTTAAACCTATACCTCATTTATCATTTAAAAGAGTTAAATAAATTTATTTCAATCACCCACTTTATTCTAACATATTTTTTTTATTGTAAAGTTATCAAGTTTTTGTGTACTAGGATATAAATGCAGGACAGATTAATTACTAAGAAATCTTGCTGACATATTTTATTCTTCTTTCAGGTTTTGTAATATAAAATTGAGAAGGCGTATATCAAATTTCCGAGATATTTTTTTTTTTTTTTTTTCTTTTGCAATTTTAATAAAATCCCACGTTCCCTAGTAACCATTTTAAAGAATAAAAGGTAAAAACTCTTATATAAACATGTAACCAAGTGGTTTCTATTTATTCTTTAGTTATTATCTGTTTCATAAAAAATATTTTAATTTAATTTATACGTAATGTTTAAAATTAACTTATTGTATACAAATATTTAATGAGTTTTATAATGATTAAACTATTTATATCCAAACAATTTTGATTAAGACCCAGTGTACATCAGAAGGCAAACAGCTTCATCAGCGTTTTATTAGCTGGATGCCTTTTTCTAAGCTATTTCGGTTATTCTGTAAATCTAAATACAGTTTTTTTTTTTTTTTTTTTCTGAAAACAAACGGAATATATACAACTCTCACTAATTCTATATCTAGTATACATAAAGCCCATTCGATACATACTACGTAGAAAATGTTAGAATGGATCATTTAGTATACCAAAGGAAGAAAAAAAGTTTAATTATACCCTACATCACTATAGGCGGTTCGACTCAGAATCATTTTCTGAGTCGATTTAACAATATCCGTCCGTCCGTTTGGTCGGCGGGCTGGCTGGCTGTCCATGTAAACCTTGTGAACAAAGTAAAGGTTGCAATTTTAAAGATATCTTCATGAAATTTTGCACAGATGATTATTTTGACACATGGACGAAGCTTATTGAAATTGGTTATAATCGGCTCATTATTTCACCTAGCCCCCATATAGAGGTTTAACGATCATAAATTCCTTAAATATAGCAATATTTCAATGAAACTGGGTACAAAAGAGTTCTGTATAAGTGTTAATCTTTGAGCCAAATTCGGCCTATAATTGACCATAGCTCCAATATAAATCCCCTCTTCCAAAAATCACTTTAACGTGCATAAATCCCATACTAATGATCAAGTTAATATTCGACACAAATAAGTTTTATATAAGTACAAACAACATCGCCAAAAATTGGTCCATAATTTACCATAGCTCCCATATAAACCCACTTCCGGGAATCGCCTTAAAAGGTATAAAATCATATAGATATTAGTATCAATGCATTGTTCTGTATTTGTACAATTTATTTTACATTGAGTAAAAGTGTTGGTCTACAATTAGCCACATATCTAATTTCTACCTCATTTGAAGGATTGAAGACTATGATATTGTTTTGGTACCACTCCAGAGCTTTCTTGCCGTAGTGTCATGATGCCAAATCAGGCCAAAAATATGTGGACACATTGTGCTCTCTTATGAAACGAAAAAGCTATTTTTGTAAAAATTATTTTATGTAAATTCCAGTATTTATAGAGCCCACTGTAACAAATGGCTTGCTTCTTTTGCCGCAACTGCATAAAGCTTGCCAAAACAGGAATTTTTTAGGAAGTTTTGTCTGCTTTTGACTCCTAAACTTATCTTAATTTTGGCCCGGAAGCTGCGAAAAATCTGACAGTATATACAACATATATTTTTTTTTTTTTTTTTAAATTTGATTCTAATTTTCGTACCCTATTATTAGCTTCTAAATTTTTTTGCAGCATTCCTGTCCAGAACTTTTTGGACTTTGTATATATTTGTTTTTCGTCTCTCATTTTAATCAAACTTACAACAAATCAACATGGTTGTCATTTAAAAGTAATAACTGCCATATTTTCAAATATAACTATATCAAAACAACATTTACCCAATTAACAAAAACCTTTGAAATTTCATATTTATTCATTTGAAAGCAAGTTTAAATTTCAAACATTAGCTGTGAGAAAAGGCTTTGAATTCATATTATTTCAAATACAAAACTATGCCTTTCTCCAACAAAAGGATTCTAATATAAAAATTGTATTTGTCAAACGCTTTCATAATATAAAATTATGCTGGAAGTTTCTTTAACAAACAAATGTTTCTCAAATATTTTCAAAACGTTTTTTTTACAAATTTTAAAATACACTTGAGTTAAACATGAAATAATTTTTTCCAAACCATTTTCAAAACTGAAATTTTGTATGAATAAATTACATATTGATATATTTTATATACTTGTATTCACCATTTTAAGCATGTTGTCAATCATATTTCATGGACTATAGTAGCTAATTTTGTCCATTTTATTGCGACAAAATTGCGTACTAATATTTCCTTTCCATAATGTATGTATAATATTTTATTTTTTGAACAAACATGTCTAACATGCCTATTCACAGGAAATATTGTGTCTGAAAAATAGTCATAACACACAAATTGTGACTATAGTCTTAAAATTCTATTCAGAATTAAGACCTGGTATGTACACAGTCATAAGAGTTGTGACTATCATAATAAGAGATTTTAATTGAAAATAAAAAATATGAAAATATAAAAAAAAAAATTGTTGTGGAAAAAACAATGCATGCATGCACATTTGAAACCATTGAGGGTCAAAGAGTGATAATACGTATAGCGAGATATATATGTCAAAACTCTTACCCACATTTCCTGCAGATTTTTACCGGAAATTGCATTCTATTTTGCATATTATCCGTTCTTATTTGAAAATTTAAATTTTTTTTACAAAATATTTTATTTTTATTTTTTATTTTAAATTGACAAGAAAAGTCTAAATTTTTACTTTGCATAGCATGTTAAGCATGTTTTGTGATTATGTTAACAGAATATGGAGTTGTGATTGAGTCACAACAATAATGTTATCTTTTAGTCTTAATAAATTTGTGACTTTTTTAATACTTTTTCTATGAATAGGCATGTAAGTTTCAAACTTTTTTGTGAAAAAAAAAAAAAAAAAAAAAAAAAAAAAAAAACTGAAACATTTGAATATTTTCTTATAAACAATAGAAAAAATACAAAAATAAAATATAAAAAAAAAAAAAAAAACTTAACTTTACACATTTTATAAAAACCTAACATTATAATTTAACTGGAAATTTTTGAAATTTTTTTGTTTATTTCATAACCCATATTTTTTAAATTCGAATTTAATTTGATAATTATGTTATTTATCAAAAGAAATTTTCCAACAAATTTATAAGGTTTGCATCAATGTTTATTGCAAGCAGAGAAAAAACATTTCTCAATATGGTTGCCCCAACAATATTATTTTCATTGCAGAGAAATTTTTCCGTCGCAAACATTCTTATTGTTGAATATGTTTTATTTTAAAAACAATTTTGTTGTAGCAATTATACATTTGTTCTCAACTCACAATTATATTGTTGGCACAACATGTTAAGCAATATGTTTAAATTAGAACCACATTATTGTTGTTAAAATTACATGTGCAAAAAAAAATATTTTCAATACCTGAATATATTATTTTGTTTGTAATTTTGAATTGACAACAAAATGTTTTGTATTGGCAACAATATACATTATTAGTACTTGACAATAAGTATACTTGTTGATTTTTGTTAAGTTTAGTTTGCTTCTTGCATTGAGCTAGTTGTCTGTCGGCAAGTTAAAAATGTATTAGAAAATATGCTGAATGTATATTTAAAAAAGTGAATTATTTAAAATAAATTATTTTAATTAAAGTTAAATTAGAAATAAATAAGTGTTTCATATTGTGAAAATATTTTAAATGGATAAAATACAAAGAAAACTGCATAATTGGTTATCTTATCTCATCAAGTATATATACAGCAAAAATATTGTTGTAGATCAACAATATTTTTATTGTGATTTAACCATATTATTGCTGTATACATGAATCAAGTATATATACAACAAAAATAGGTTTGCAGATCAACAATATTTTTATTATGATTCAACCATATTATTGTGCTATATTTAACCATAATATAATTTACAAACAACCATAAAATCTAACCATAATATGACAGTACACGATTATGGTCGCTATTAACCATATTTTTTCTTTGCGTGTGGAAAAATTTTGCCTCCGAAAAAAGTTAAGAGGCAAAATGTTTGTTAAGATTTTTTCGAAATTTGACTTAAATATAAAACTTTTAGGGTGCGGAGTTAAGCGGATTTATGTGTCATTTTTTAAGCATTTTTTCTCTTTTCTAAGCTTTCTAAAGCTCCCAGATGACATAGAAATTTTGTTTACTTATAAAACTTTTGGTCCTAACGGCGCACATTGGGGTAAAAGGGGTCGAAAATGGCGCATAATTCAGGGAAAGGTGATATCAATATTTTAATGATCACGTTTTATTTTTTTATTGATTATTAGTTAAAAAAATCAGTTTTAGAATTTTAATATATATATTTTTTTATCAGAACGGTAACAGACATAAATGGATCGAAAATTATGCATTATTCAAAAAAGGGTGGTATCAACATTTTAATGATCACGTTTAACTTTTCTATTTATTAGTAAGTAAAAAATTTATTTTTAGAATTTTAAGATGTTTTTAAGATGTTCAGTAATGTTCGTCCTTACGTCTATACATTTAGGTTAAATGGGACGAAAAGGACGCTTGATTTAAGAAAAGGTGATATCCAAATTTTGATGATCACTTTCTATTTTTCTATTTATTAGTTAGTAAACAAAGGCATTCTTAGAATTCTAAAATATTTTTTTGGCAGCATGGCAATGTCAGTCCGTCTATACATTTGGGTTAAATGTGTCGAAAATTCCACTTAATTCAGGGAAAGGTGATATCAAAATTTTAGTACTTTAATTTGATTTTCATATTAATCAAGAAGTAGAAAAAAAATATTTTTTGAATTTTAAGATTTCTTTGAAAGAATTCTAATGTCCGTCCATCTGTCCGTCTGTTTGTTAATTTTTACAAACTTACCAATTCAAAATCGTTTAACTTTTAACTCAATAAAGATAATAACTAAAAATTTTCTTTGTTCGATAGATAATTTTGCTTTTTAACCAACTGCGTAAAACGCTATAAAATCGGTTAAAAATATTTGGCTATATATGAAGAAATCTTAACCAAGATCTTGAAAAATTTAGATTTTTGAAAATTCAAATGTATATAACTCGAAAAATATATAAGACAAGTAGTATATGCAAGCATGTTTTCTAAAGGATTTATCAAGCACTTTAAGGTGATATAAAAATCTTGGAAATCGGGTAAGGAACAAAAATGCGGTAGTGGTTAAACATTTTCCATGACACTAGTACTCTATTTTCCGCTCCTGATGCGAATATTGGATCCCGCTTCTAAATTGCTACTAACCTCTGCTACATCTATGTGAAATTTCAGGCAAATCCAACCAAAAGATTAGAAGTTACAGTTTTGTTTCGATTTTTCCCCACTGTTTAATGTTTCATAAATTAAAGAAAATGTCTGGCACTTAAGCTGTTTTTGGTATGAAATCTACTGGAGTTTTTTGAAAAAAAAAAAAAATATTTTCTCAAATCGGGTTATATATGCGCACGATTTTTTTCATAGTATTAAAGTGGACAATATGTACTATTTTTCAGAAAATTTTCAGAAGAAACATCCTGTAACATTTTAAGTTACATTCCCTAAAAGTTTAAAATTAGTGTATTTTAGGATAATTTAAAAAAAAAATATAACAAAAATATTAGGACAAAATATAATTTACAAATACTTGAAGGAAAGTACACTTACACATCTGAAGTTGATGGTATCATTTAAAATTTTTACCTTAAAGACTTTTTATTTAAAATAAATACACTGAAATCTGATGAAAATTGAATTTTTTACTATTTTTCAAAAATGTTAAAAATTCTTAATTTTGTCAGCTCTTTATAAAAAAACAACACAACCTAGCTTAAAAATTTTAATTGATATTGATACATAATTTTGTCTACTTTTATTCGTTACCCAACTTTAAATTTTAAAATTCAATTCCAAAGTGCGGCGCAAGATTTTGAAATTTTGATCAGAGAGCGTAGATATACACATTTTTCTATTTTCCAGGGACGGAAAATAACTATTATTTTTGAATTTTTAAGCATAAAAAGCAGTAACAAGCAAATGTCCAAAAACTGATTCAAATACATCATTGTAATCTGTATGGAGCCTACTTTAATAATTTATAATTTAATAATTTATTTTTTTTTTTTTAGCAGAAGTAGAAGTCATTTTCTGAAGCTTCAAATTTGATTAAATTTTTTTGCTTAAAATGGTACTGTTCTTGTGTTTTAATAATATTTTTATTAATTTTGGATTTTTTGTTTTTTGCGTTTATATTATTTCGTCTTTGTTTTTTTTTTTTAATTTTTTTATTTTGTTTTGTGGTAAAAATCACAAAATAACTTTTATTTCTGCCCAAAAAAATAAAAATCAAAAAATAACTGTTATTATTTAATTTTTATTATAAAAGTCATAACGGCTTGGTGTAGCTCACAGGCAACGTGGACAATTAAAATTCGATTTTAAAATTTCAATCAGGGTGCGGAAATATGCAGATTTTAATAAAATTTTTTAAGCATTTTTTTATCTTTCCATAGCTTTCTGAAGTTCCCACACGACGTAGAAAATTAAATTCTTTTTACTTAGAAAATTAAAATTTGGCTTACCTATTCTGTTATATTTTTAAAAGTCGGGTTTAGTTTTAAAAAGTTTAAATGTGCTATACCGGAAACTAATTTTGTATTTCCATTTTTTTTTTTTTTTTTATTTATTTTCTTTTAACTACAAATTCTAACGGATTCAAATATTTTAATTTCGATTAGGGTGAGGACATGAGTCAAAAGATTTTTTTTATTATTATGATATTGCAGAAATTTTTCTTAAGTATTTTAAAAATTTGCAAATTTAACATTTGCGCTGAGAATTATTTCAATGAAATTTATTTTATTGTGGCTTCATTTACTTGGAAGACATTTCGCCATTAGAAGACCAAATTACATTTGAATAAAATTAAATACTATACAAGTACGATTTAAAGAAAATTGTATCTCTCCAAGTAAAACTCACTATCTAAAACTTTCTGTATTCAAAGACACTGGGTGTAAAATAACACGCAACTATAAAATGTCGCAATTTTCAAAAATGTTGACAAAATTTAGTAATATAAAAGAAATACTGAATACAGTTTTGCTATAATTTGTCCTTAATTAATGTTGTCCTTATTAAACTAAAAATATTACAATGCGTTGAATACGAAAATAAAAAAACTATTTGAAAAAAAATTTTACATATGCTAGTCTAATGTAATTTTTCAATATATGGGTATTTTTTTAAGAATTGTTGTGTAAAAATTTCAAAGGATAATATTTTTAAAGGGAATTTTTTTATTTTCTACACAATGTTCTTCTTTCATTCGATAGCCATGTTGCTGCAAAATAATATACATAACAATTTATTTAATAATTTATTTTTTTTTTTTTTCTAATTTGTAAATCCTTTAAAAAGAAAAAAAAATATACGAATTTTAAAAAACTGAGTTCGCAGTATTACTATGTTCGATGAGTAGTTTCAGATATATATGGTCCCATTTAAATGCAAGAAACGCTGGTGCAATAGCTATGTATTTTTAGAGCACCTTTTCAGCAAAAAAAAAAATTGCTTCTTTCCAAAGGAAAAAAAAAGACTTTCCAATAAATCATTGTCTTTGCTCGCAAAGAAAAAATATGGTGAATAGCAACCATAATCGAGTACTGTCATATTATGGTTAGATTTTATGGTTGTTTGTAAATTATATTATGGTTAGATGTATCACCATAATATGGTTGAATCACAATAAAAATATTGCAACCATATTTTTGTTGTATATGTACTTGATTCATGTATATAGCAATAATATAGTTGAATCACAAAAATATTGTTGATCTGCAACCATATTTTTGTTATATATGTACTTGATTCATGTATATAGCAATAATATGGTTAAAACACAATAAAAATATTGTTGATTTGCAACTATATTTTTGTTGTATATATACTTGATTTATGTATACAGCAATAATATGGTTAAATTACAATAAAAATATTGTTGATCTGCAACCATATTTTTATTGTATATGTACTTGATTATTGTATACAGCAATAATATGGATAAATCACAATCAAAATATTGTTGATCTGCAACCATATTTTTTTTTTTTTTGTATATATACTTGATTCATGTATACAGCAATAATATGGTTGAATCACAATACTTAGCGTCTAGAAACAATTATTATGCCTAAAAATAAATAAAAGCCAATTAATTTATCGTACGGAAGTTTTTATTAAAATTAATTATGATTTAGTTATGTAAAATAAATCACTTTGGTATAAAAAGATAGATTCATCACCGGTGAATGATGAAACCTGAGAAATTTCTTGAATACTCGTACAAGGTGACACCTTTTTATAGCACTCGGAAGATAATCAATTATGTAGTTTTCTTTGCATATTATCCATTTTAAATATTTTAAAATGAAACATTTATTTCTAGTTTAACTCTAATTAAAATAATTTATTTTAAAAAATTTACTTTTTTAAATATACATTCAGCTTATTTTCTAATACATTTTTAACTTTAAGCAAACTAAACAGAACAATCAACAAGTATACTTATGTCAAGTACTAATAATGTATATTGTTGCCAATACAAGACAAACATTTTGTTGTCAATTCAAAATAACAAACAAAATAGTATATTCAGGTATTGAAAATATTTTTTTGCACATGAAATTTTAACAACAATAATGTGGTTCTAATTTAAACATATTGCTCAACATGTTGTGCCAACAATATAATTGTGAGTTGAGAACAAATGTATAATTGCTACAACAAAATTGTTTTTAAAATAAAATATATTCAACAATAAGAATGTTTGCGACGCAAAAATTTCTTTGCAATGAAAATAATATTGTTGGGGCAACCATATTGAGAAATGTTTTTTCTCTGCACGTGTGGCTTTGGCAGGAGCACCACACAGAAAAAAGTAAAAATGGAATTCAATTACGAAATTTGTAATATTAATTAATTTTTAATTGATTTTGCTCCAATCATTAAAATGATAATATTAATAACTAGAATAATTAATATTATTATTACTTTTTTTCCTTAAATGGATGCAATGAGCTGAAAATTTTTGAAAATTTACTTAAATTTATTTTATTTCTGTACTTTTATAGACAAATATTTAATTTTTCTTTACATTTTATTAACAGCTGTTAATTTATTAAAAAACAAAACTGTAAATCAATTAGAAGATAAATTATATTAATAAATCATATAATTAAATTCCAATATAAAGTTAATTAATAATTTTATAAAAAAATTATTTGAAATATTTTTTTCAGTGCATAATGCTTGCAATCAAGTTAGCTATTTCTGATAAAGAATTATTTAAAAATTAATTCTAAATAGTTCTTTATATTAGAGGTCCATTAACACATTTTCAATTCAAAAGACTTTTTATAGTAAATAAGGTATCGACTAATCCGAATATTTCCATTTTCCATCATCCAAAATCTAATTGTCGGCAACAAAAGTATCTAGTTTTATTTATACTTTCGTATAAAATTTCAAATCAGACAAATGGACATAAAAAACAAGCTGGACAAATAAAAGGATAATGTTAAATTATCCATTTACCAGATACACAAATAAACTTAAAAAACAAACATCAACCACACACGCACTCAATCATACAAATACCCTTATACACTCTATAAAACATAGACCAACAAATAGACACATACTAAGTATAAACCACACTCTTTATCATTACAATCACTTGTTCAAACACACACACTAACACAAGCAAATATAGTCAAGTGATACTGTTGTCAGTAATTGTTTGCTAAGTTCTACAGTATCCGTTTCTATAGTTGAGCAGTCCAATACGGTACAAGTATATTAGTGTTATAATACTAATTGTATGTGTGTTAGTATGTTTGTATTATAGTACTTACTTTCCAAATGCTATATTCTTGGCTAACGGCACTGCGGCATAATAGTATTGTTTGTAATCATCCATCCACACTTCTGCTGCACGACGAGTATTACGTGCAAACACATTGCCACTACCACCCGGAAATGTATACGGATGACGTTTACGAAATACATGACCTACTCTACTACAAGGAATAATTTCCAAACTGCCACCACATTGCCAAACACGAAATGAAATCTCTAAATTTTCCCCACCCCAAACGTCCATCTTCATATCGTATTTGCCCAATTTGTTAAAGTAGGCCTTGTCGATAACAAATAGACCACCCGCAATCATTGGTGTACGTATGGCAGTGGTGGGATCATGTTGACGTGCTGTACGTTCAGCAGGACTTAGATATTCCCATTTAAAAATCAAATTCCAATCAAAACCACCACGCAAATCAGCTGATGCTCCTATATATTGGAAATTATCCATACTAATGACATCAATAACAGGACATACCACACGAGTGGGATCTTCACGTACTCGCTCCAATAAAGGTTCCAGCCACTGTTCATTACACTCAACATGACTGTCGAGGAAGGTAAGAACACCAGCAACAGCAGCATCAGCACCACGTACACGCGACCTTACTAAACCTTCACGTTTATCGTTGCGTATTATACGCACTTTATCGATTTTAGCCAACTCTTGGCCATCCTCAGCTGTAAAGTGTTAAAGAAGATAATAAAAAAAAAAAAAAATGAAAATGAAAATCTTAGTATGAGTAATGAGTTGGCAAAATGACAACAATATTAAATGTAACGTAATGGAATGAATTATTAAAATCTTTTCACATATTTATTATTGCTGGTACTTACGATGATCACTGAAATCATCGACCAAGATAATTTCACGTATTAAATGCTCTGGACTGCGATTAAGGACACTGAAAAGATGGTAGTTGAGGAAAAAAACACATAAATAAATGAGTATAAATCATTTTTAAATTAATTTATAACACAGCAGCAATGTTATCGAAAATCTTGGCCATTAATGTTTAATGTTTATTTACCTGACTATGGTACGCAACAGCGTTGAACGGGCTTCATTGTGGAATGTTATAATTACACTGGTCTCTGGTAAGTCTTTGCGATAACTTTTGTTACGGCACCTAAAAATATGATAAAAGTGAAAATAATTACAATATTTTTATATTTTGAAAGGTTTAGTTGCAATATTACGTGTGAAATATGACGTCTCTTAAACAGACGTCATGTAAATGATAGTTACTTGAAACTTTTTTATATGAATAAGAATTATATTTACTAAACAACTAAAAAGACTACAATTCTCTTTATATGGGGTATGCGATGTACAGTGCTACATTTATCCAAATTAGAACGACAAAAATACGAAAATAAAAGCTTATTAATTGAAGTAATTTTTCTCGCATTTAATAGAAAACATATCATAAATTATGGAAAAAATACTAAAAGTATTTGTAAGTGTCTATAGCGCGAATTATGGACTTTCAAAGTTGCAACTTTTAAAAATATTTTAATTTCATTTAAAACTTTTGTAAAAAAGTATGTTAAATTTAACTTCATATATCTCAATAAATACTATAGATATTGATATAATTTTTTTGCTATGTAATAATAAATGTATCCAAATTATTCTGTTATAATTTGCTAGGTTAAAAAATAAATACTGAACATACTGATTTCTTTTTTTAAAAGAAATCATATTATTAAAAAATATATTTTTTTGGAAATTCCATTTTTAATGGACTGGAACAAAAAAGTTCCAACGAGTTCCAATGTAAAAATACGATTGTTATATAAAATAATATCTATAAAATTATATTTGAGAATTTTGGCTGCGACTTTTTGCGATCTTTTAAAATATTATTATGCCACGCCTACTTTTAAAATATCCCTTATTTTAATAAAATTTATAAAAATGTGCAGAAAATTCATACAAATAAATTAATTTTATTCTGTATGGGAGTGGCACTGATTATACCCGCCCATTTTTAGTGGGAATGTATACGGCCTTAACTTCTAACAGAATATACAATTTCAGACCAGTATCTCCAAAATTGGATTTTTGTTGTTCTAAAACTGCCAAATGTGACACTTTGCGATGTCTACTTTTTAAACTCGAGTACTCCTCTGCTACGCCACATTGCCTTTGAAATTTTGTTCGGGGAATATCTTAGAAACTAATTTACAAAGGTTTTAACATTAATACCATAAAACTTAAAAGTTACCATATAACTTTATAAGAAATACACCATTTACCTTGAATATTTTTCACTACTATTATTTAAATTTATTAAAATTGCACTGTTCTGCAAAGAAATCCCATTTTAACCAAAGATATATAGAATATGGAAATTCCGATCTACGGAATAAAAATCAGTTTAATGTTTTTTTTACGCACAAATCAAGGAAATTGTTCAACAAATATTAATTTTGTTCACAATTAACCTTTATGTCAACAACCAAAAATTTATACGTATCCTTACAACCAACAAACCTGGGTAAGGAGTGAGATTGAAAAAATCTTAACACACATTTTGCCTCATAACTTTTTTCATAATCAATATTCAAAATTTTTTTTAATCTAGTTATCATGGAAAAATACTTCAGTTATTATTTTTAATAACAACCATGTTAATTTTTCCTTATTTTCATCAAAATAAGTGACGAAAAAGATTTACGTCCTACAAGTTATTAAAAAATTTCAAAAAATCCAAATAGGTCTTACAAATAATTGGCCACAGAATCAAATGTCGTCCATAAAACCGTTTCTAATGTTATTAAACAGTATCAGAAGAATTTGACTATTGATGTGAAACCTAGTTCGGCAAGAAAAAAGGACCACATGATATTGGGAAGGCCAGAATATTGAAGGCATATGAAAGGAACTCCAAACACATCTGGTAGAAAATCAGCTCAGTTTTCTCAGTGCTTCGACTATTTGGTGCGAAAATTTAAAGCTAATGGGAAAGTTGATAATATATAAAGTTCAAAAAATTCCAAACTGCAATTCTGCAAAAAAAAAAATTACAGGCCAAAAATAGGACTCGGATTTTAAAACCAAATTTCATACAAAAATACTCAAGCTGTATAATTGACGAAGAAACGTAGGTGCTGGCAGAATTTTCGCAGCTTGTATCTCAAAAATTTTTATTGCTAATGCTCGAAGCAATGTTGGAGATAAGTTTAAGGCCCAGAAGCAGCAAAAATTTCTTACAAAATTCATGGTATGACAAGTTTTTTGTAGTTGCGGCAAAACAGGAAAGTCATTTGATACACTCAGATCTATAAATACCAAAATATGCATAAAGGAATATTTGCAAAAAGGACTTCATCTTTTCTTAAGAAAGCACAACATGTCCACATATTTTTGGACCCATTTGGTATCATGTCACTACGGTAAGAAAGCTCTGGAGTGGTACCAAATCAATAACATAGTTTTAGTACCAAGAGAGGTCAATTTTCAAAATTGTCCATAGCTTAGACCAGTGGAGAGATATTGAGCTCTTGTGAAAAGTGAATTGAAGAGCACAAAAAGGTGTCCCAAAATACCGAAGATTTTAAAAGAAGATGTGCACACTGTTCCAAAAAAGTGACTGAAGCAACTATCAAATATCCAAAGAAAGGATTTTCAAAAATGGTCCACAATTTTATACTTAGTGGTTAGAACCATAAAAATTATATATTTCTGTGATCTGTGCTAGATTATCAAATCCGTTTCCAAGTTATTGAATATTATGTATGTTCACAGAAAAAAGTTACCAATTAACAAATATATATGAAAATAATTCATTCAATTATAAACATGTTTAAATTTGCACCTCTCACCAAAATGATTATATCAATTACTAAAAACTATAAAAAATACAAAACAGAAAAAAATTCCCAATTAATGAATTAATTAAATCAATTAAGTAGATGATTGAATGAATTAAAAATGTGTATAGGAAAAAAATCATACCAAAATTTATTTTTTATTTTATTTTTTCTTGAACAAATTTATTAAATTTTGATGCAAAATTAAACAACTGAATTAATTGTAAAAAAGACGGTAATAATTTTTTTTGTGTTAAGAATTTTTCGATCTCACTCCTTATGTCATACATTTTGTATGCAATACACAGTGGGGCAGAATCGCAATTTTTTGGAAATAAATCTGTAACTTCTGATCGGCTGGTTGGATTTGCATGAAATTTGGTATAGGCTTAGGTATAGGAGCGTACAATGTTAAGTTTGGAAGGGGACCATAAAGACCCCTCAGCAGCAAATTTTTTAATCGCTTGTCAAATTTTTGTTTTTCGTTTTTCAAATATTTTTATACTTTATTGGAGGCACTGATAAGACATACAAAAAACATGCTTGATGTCCTATTTATCTCTTATAGTTTTTGAATTATTTGCATTTGAATTTTTAAGTACCTCAATTTTGCATGTTCTTGGTCCAGTTTTTTTCATATATATCCAAGTGTTTCCTACAGGTTTCATATGCTTTTTCTTTAGCTAATTAAAGAACAAAATTATCTATTGAATAAAAAAATTTGAATTCGATATCTTTATTGAGTTCAAAAGTAAATAATTTTGAATTTGAAAATTGCAAAAATTACGATTTTTTTTGCCGAAATAGTATCTACACTCTTTTTTTTCTAAAATAAAATTTTCTTTAACAACATATAATAATTTTATACTTTTATGAATGGTATCTTCATAGAAAACACTTTAAAATAAAAAGCAAACCCAGTAACTCAAATGGTCAAGGTACACACCCTCCCGAATTCGACCCATTTTATATGAAAATTTAGTCTATATATAGTTTATATAGTTTATATTTTTTCAAATCCCAAAGCACGAATCGACAAACGGAATGCAGATTTTATAGCCGAAAATGTGAAAAAAACTATTTTTCGGTTTTCGGCGTTTTTTGGGAATTGTGGGATTCCTTTTTTTCGTTGAGATATCTTTAATAACAAAGATTTTATTACAGATAAAATATTTATAGTTTATTAAAAAACCACCTTTTTCAGAAATCAGAAAGAGTAAAAGCTCGATTTTATTCACCTAAATTACATTGCTTAGCTGACATAATTCTTCGTTATACAGAAAAAGATTGAAATCAGTATCTTTTACAGAACCGAGACTATGCCACTTTAAAGTTTTAAAAGTCACCAAAATGAAAAAACCTGGACCAAGAACATGCAAAATTGAGGTACTTAAAAAATCAAATGCAAATAATTCAAAAACTATAAGAGATAAATAGGACATGCAAGCATGTTTTTTGTAAGTCTTATCAGTACCTAATTAGTCAATGAGTATTTTCATTAATTTGTGAATAAAACTAAAACTTATGCATTGATTTTAATGAAATATGTCTTGTTTTACTTGTAACAAATTTATCTCTATGAATAAAGAATAAACATTTGCATTTTTGGCACTTTCAAGTTTTTATGATTTTTTTTTTTTCTAAATTTTTTTTCCTTGAAATTTTGTAAAAAATTTCATTTTTTTCTTAGAAGATGGGCTTAATATCTCCTTAATTTTACAAATCGCGATTTTTCGCGAGAACTAGAGTCAATTAAAAAAAAAGTGGATTAAAGGCTTAGTACTTATTAATACCGTGTATTTGAATTGACTGAGAAACCCCGTGCCGCAGAAATTTTTTCTCATTTTGTAACTCAGTGATATTTATAAAAAAAATTTAATATAATAAATATTTGACACGGGTATGCGGTTGTCAACATAAGGGTTAATTGAAAACTAAAATTTTGCGTAAACATAATTTTTTTTTTTTTTTTCAAAAATATGACGCATTTTTTTTATTGCTCATAACTTTTAAACCACACATTGTAAAAAATTTTATTTCATTTAATTGAAAAAGATATTGACTTTAAAATGACGTATATAAAATTTAATTACTTCGAAAGTTCAAAGATCAAAATCGATAATATAGAGACTAAAGCTATACTCGAGTCAAAATTCAAGTTGGAGACTCTTTTGGTTTAGGAGTTATGAAGCAAAATATGATAAAAAGCTTTTTTTTTTATGTAGAAATTTAATTTATTTCTAAAATTAATTTAATGAAAATTCGTATTTGTATGCAACTTTTTCAAAATGAGGTCAAAGAATTTACAAAAAAGGGGTTGTATTTTATATATAAAATTTTATTTTAGTTTATATTTTTTTACACAACTTCTAAACTAGATTTTATTTTGATCCATAACTTCCAAACTGTATGAGTCCTCAAGTTGAAATTCTACATGCCACAGTGGGGCGGAATCGAAAATTTTTGGAAATGAATCTGTATCTTCTAATCGGTTGATGGAATTTGCGTAAAATTTGGTATAAACGTAGCGGAGGAGTTTAAAATGTTAAGTTTGGAAGAAGGAACCCTCAGGGGAGGACCTAGGGAGGCTTAAAGTAGGGTACCTTTGACATATAAATTCTTTAATCGCTTGCCAATTTTTTTTTTTTTTTTTTTTTTCTAGCCCGATTTCAAATATTTTTAGATATTCTTGTAGGCCTTGATAGACCAGCAAAAAATATGCTAATTGTCTTCTATAGTTTTTGAGTTACTTGCTTTCGAAATTTTTAATACCACAATTTTGCAAGTTCTCAACACATATTTTTTAATATATATCCCAGTATTTCGGACCGATTTCATTATTCCTAGTTTTCTTTAGCTAATTAAAGAAAATTTGAAGTAGATATCTTTATCAAATCCAAAAATAAACGATTTTGAATTTGAAAATTGCAAAAAAAGTGATTTCTTGTGATTTTTTTTACTGAAAAAGTGTCTACACTCTTTTTACTATAAATTAAAATTTTCTTTAAAAACATATCATAATTTTATACTTTTCTTCACAGAAATGCCTTTAAAATAGAAAACAAGACTAACTACCTAAGCAATCAAGGTATACACTAGAGTGTCCCGTAGACAAAAATTTTGTAGGAAAACTCCTCAATCGATGCGTAAAAATTAGCTTAATATTGGAAAAATATTAAAAAATTTTTAAAATTGATCTTCAGTTCGTGTTAAGTTAATTTTTACGCATCGTTTGAGGGGTCTTCCTACATCGAAATCTCGAAAAAGGTTTTCCTCGGGGCACTCTAATATACAACCTTCCGAAATTGACCCATATTATATGAAAGTTTTGAATTTAGTTTAAATTTTTTAAAATCCCAAAGCACGAATCTTCAAACAGACTGCAGTTTAGGAATTTATAATATGTTGTTAAAAATTTTCAATCAAAATCTACGGAACTTCGGAAAAATATGGATTTTATAGCCGAAAATGTAAAAAAAAACAATGCTGCGGATTTTTTGTTTTTTTTGGGAATTGTGGGATTTCTTTTACTAAAATCTTAAAGTTTTTTTCGCTTTCTCATTTTATAAAATAAAGTCTACATTCACCGAAAATTTCGTTAAGATACCGTTACTAACAAGGAATTTATTCAGATAAAATATTTATAGTTTCTCAAAAAAAAAAAATATATATATATATATTTTTTTTACAAAAATTGTAGTTTAATTGCAAAAAATCTGAAAAAATATAAACTGGATTTTTTCATCTAAATTACATTGCTTAGCTGACATAATTCTTCTTCACACAGAAAAATACTGAAATTAATATCTTATTTACAACCGAAACTACGTCACTTTAAAGTTTAATAAGTCACGGGATTTTTTTTTTTTTTTTTTTTTTTTTGTAGCATTCTTAAGACAATTCAGATCTTTAAAAAGATATAAATATTAGTTTAGTTTTGTACAACACACTAATCACATAAAAGCTATTTAACAATATCTGAGAAGCATCTATATATTTGTTTTAATTAGAAAAAAATTTCCAATTAATAAATTAATTAAATCAATCAATTAGGTGATTGAATGAATTAAAAATTTGTATAGGAAAAAAAAATCATACCAAAATTTATTTTTTATTTTATTTTTTCTTGAACATATTTATTAAATTTTTATGCAAAATTAAACAACTGAGTTAATTGTAAAAAAGACGGTATTAATTTTTTCTGTGTAATATATGGTTCAATTTCTTATTTTTGCCATTTGCATTAGCTTATATTATATGTATGAGTATTAGAGAATTAAATATGAAATGAATATGAAATAT
The DNA here is from genome assembly GCA_951394005.1 of Protophormia terraenovae. Lineage (NCBI taxonomy): Eukaryota > Metazoa > Arthropoda > Insecta > Diptera > Calliphoridae > Protophormia > Protophormia terraenovae. The sequence continues at coordinate 117,487,420 of OX596074.1, forward strand.
ATAACAGAAATATTTTTACCCCCCTAAACAATAATAGTTATAACAAAATTTTCCCTTTTAAATACTCACATTGGATGCCTTGTATCAGGTATCTCACGATTACTAGGCAATGCATCACTGGCCTCTTGATTGAAACGATTTCTTATATAGGGATCTTCACCCGTTCGCAATGCACCACCTCTTATATAACCAGCTTCATCGAAATATTCCCATTCACCAATACCACCGCCTGCAGCACCCGCACTACCACCCAAACCATTAGTTGCCACTGCTAAACCACTTGTGCTGATAACATGATGCGATGTTTCCTCTTGAGGTGACAATGCATTTAAACCCAAACTGCCAACACGTGGTTTAAATCCTCCAGGATCAACGCTACCTTCAATAAAAATGTTGGTATGTAATCGATTTGAGTTTTGTGAAACTGCATAGGGATGTTGCGGCTCTTGCTGTAATGATTGCAGCTGTTGTGGATGTAGTTGTTGTTGATGTTGTTTCAAGGCTGTCGGTGCGGAGGGTACAACCTCATCTTGATATTGTTGCATGGCTTCACGTAAACGTAATGCACGATTTTCTACCTGAAAAAAAAATGAGGAAAATATGTAGAGAAAACAAAAATAGCGTTAAAGAAGAGATAAAAAACTAACATGAAAATATGTTAAGGCTTGAAATGGTGGTAATGATAATGTATTGCTAAGGGGGAAAATGGAGGGGGTTAGGTGGATAATGTCATAGCACATATTATGTAATGAAGCGTAAGTTTATGGATAATCATGTAATAAGTGTGGCATAAATAAACAGAGATAATGGTTGTTAACAGAAGTGTATTTTGCTTTTCTGTTGTTATACATAATGGATTTGGATTTTATGAACATATTTGGTAGTGGTGCAGAATTTCAGAGGTGCATTAAGAAGAATAATTAAAAAAGGTTATATGCTATAACGTTTTTTATATGCTCGACCAAAAATATTTAAATAATTTTTAAACAATTAAGATTAAAATAATTCAGACTTAAATTATTACATACCAGTAAAAATGTAACAACTAAATTACTAATGGAACATACATATTTTAATGTGAATATGGCGTATAATTTATATTTATTTGAACTCGCGTATATTACTCTTACGACTGATGCTACATTCAAAACAAATTTTTCACAATTCATAAAATGGAATTGCTACTAAGTAAATTTATAAATAAATATTACTTATACGATGCCCTAAACTAAAAACATATGATAACGTATACTTAATATTTTATTAATCCATTCGAATATTATTCATACGTTTATTTTTGCATACCTAATACTAAAACTATGGCTATTGAAGTATTAAACATAAGCTTTTTATTACAAAAACTCCAACAAACTTTTACATCCATAATCATTAACATCATAGCCATAGGCTGACAATTTTCTCTCTTAGTCCACAAAATGTTTGCTAAAACAGTCACTTGGCAAGCGATTAAGGACATTTGATAGAAATACAATTACAAGGCCTGCAGCTACTTTTCTATAGATTACAATGCAATCTTTGGTCTATTCAAAACTTTAGCTGGCAAATATTTCACTTTATTCTTCTATGTTAGCAAAATCTTTAATCTACATTATTCCTTATTATCATGGTAATATTTATCATATTTAAAATGTTATTGTTGAAAATTCATATTTTCAATTTACAATTCTTTAGTTTCTTTTTGTTAGATTTTCTCGAATAGAATGTAATAAAAAGATTGCATAAAATTTCATTTAATTATTTGAATGTTCTTGTGATACAGCTTTAGGTAATGGATATTTTATGATATGGCATTTAATGACCACAAGGAAGTTTAATTAGATTAACAGGAAAAATTACTGGTTTAAAAAGGAAAATTTGTGTGACAACAGAAAGGAGGAAAAAGAAGAGAATTTTATTCAAGAATTTTTTCTTAATATTAAATTGATTAAATTTGTAAATTAATTGCATGAGTACTTAATATGTTGCAAACAAAAATGTGTGTATATAGTATAAGGATTAAAATATATGTAAAGACTCCAAGGACTTACTTTGAATCATATATTTTAATGTGAAACAACTTTTAAGTATATCAGAATTAATTAAAAAGCACTTTAAAGTTACCTTTTCAAAATCCATTTGTCTTGTATGTCTATCCATCTTTCTGATGTCGGGTAAAATCGGTCAAAAGTGGTGATTAATTGATTTTGAAAATTTAACTTTTTATAACCGAAATAAAATAGTACTCAATTAAAATAGACAAAATTATGTGTCAATAGCAATTATAATCCTCTTGCTAGGTTATGGTATTTTTTTGTACGGAGATGTCAAAGTTAAACAATTTTTTTAGCAGTGGTCCAAGTCGATAGAAAATAGTCGGCGGCTAAGCAATGTCTCTCAGAGAAAAAGAAAATTATCAAAAAACACTCTGGCAACTTTCAACTGTATTAGTCGTGTTTTTATCGTGCTCTCTATAAAATATTCAATTTTTGTTTTATTTAATTAAATAAAAGATTTTTTTTTTTTTTTTAATAAATAAGATATAATTTTTGTTCGTCAAGTGCAATTATAAGTGCAGTGATATTATATTTGTGGTGCAGTACTTGTTTCTTGTTTAATGATTTATTTTCTGTCATCGTTTGAGCATCACTTGCTGCAATTTTCTATTTTACTGTTTACTTATTACTCTGCTACTTGTTCTTATTGTTGTTTTATCTTAGTATAGGATGAAAGTGAAACAAATGTACTTAAGAAAGGATGAGTTTAATAAATAAAATACATCAATTATACATGGTTCTTTATTGTCACATAAAACTTTTTTTTATGCACTTTCGCTACACTTAAATTTATTAATATTTAAGTAAAAAATATAATTATCATTCATCAGAAATGTAACAATTTTTCCAAAATTTTGAATATTTTATGTGCTATATAGCTTTTTACCTAACCGTTGCACGTTGGGGAAAAAGGGGTCGAAAATGGCGCTTAATTCAGGGAAAGGTGATATCAATATTTAAATAATTACGTTTTATTTTTTTATTGATTATTAGTTTAAAAAATTCAATTTTGGAATTTGAAGATTTTTTTTAAAAGAACGGTAAAGTCTGTCCGTCCGTCTATACATTAGATTTAAATGGGTTGAAAATTATGCATAATTCAGAGAAGGGTGGTATCAACACTTTAATGATCATGTTTAATTTTTCTATTTATCAGTAAGTAAAAAAATGTATTTTTAGAATTATAACATATTTTTTGGCTGAATGGTAATATCCGTCTTTCCGTCTATACATTTAGGTTAAATGGGGCGAAAATGAGGCTTCATTCAGGAAAAGGTGATATCCAAATTTTGATGATCACTTTCTATTTTTTCTATTTATTAGTTAGTAAAAAAAAATGCATTTTTAGAAATCTAAAATATTTTTTGGCAGCATGGCAATGTCCGTCCGTCTATACAATTGGGTTAAATGGGTCGAAAATGCCACTTAATTCAGGAAAAGGTTATATAAAAATTCTAATACTTACATTTGGTTTTCATATTAATCGAGAAGTGAAAAAAAAAAAAATATTTTTCGAATTTTAAGATTTTTTTGAGAGAATTCGAATATCCGTCCATCTGTCCGTCTGTTTGTTAATTTTTGCAAACTTTCCAATTCAAAATCGTTTAACTTTTGACTCAATAAAGATAACGACTCAAAATTTTCTATGTTCGATGAATAATTTAGCTTTTTAACCAACTATATAAAATATAATAAAATCGTTTGAAAATATTTGGCTATATATGGAAAAATCTTAACCAAGAGCTTGTAAAATTGAGATTTTTAAAATTTTAAATGTGTATAACTCGAAAAATATATAAGATAAGAGTACAAGCAAGCAAGTTTTCTAATGGATTTATAAAGGACTTTAAGATGGAATAAAAATCTTGTAAATCGGGTAAAGAACAAAAATTCGCTAGTGGTTAAACATTTTCCATGACACTAGTACCCTATTTTGAACCCCCATAGTTTCGGTCCTGATGCATATATGGGATCCTGCTTCCAAACTAAAATGCTACTGTTCTCTGCTACGCCTATGTGAAATTTCATGCAAATATTACCTATCGATTAGAAGATACAATTTTCTTCATAATATTAAAGTGGATAATATATACTATTTTTCAAAAAATTTTCAGAATAAACATCCTGTAACATTTTAAGTTCCATTATACGATAATTTGTGACAATTTTCAAAAAAAAAAAAAAAAAAAAAAAAAAAAATATATATATATATATATATATATATATATATATATATATATATATATATATATATATATATATATATATATATATATATATATATATATATATATATATATATTAGGACAAAATATTATTTACAAATACTTGAAGAAAAATACACTTAAATATCTGAAGTTAATGGTTTCATTTTAAATTTTTACCTTAAAAGACATTTTATTTAAAATAAATACACTGATGATAATTGAATTTTTTATATTTTTCAAAAATGTAAAAAAAAAATCTTAAATTTGACAACTCCTTATAAGAAAACAACACAACCTAGCTTAACGATTTTAATTGATGTTGATACATATTTTTGTCTATTCTTATTCGTTACCCAACTTTATTACAAAAATTAAAATTTTAAAATTCAATTAAGCGCCACTTTTGACACATTTTACTCCAACGTGGGTCGGAGCTGAGGTCTTTTCGTGTTGATTTGGAGGAGTACAAGCTCCTAGCGGGTCATCAAAGTTGGTCACCTCGGGTATGTAATATATTTTTTTTTAACTCTCACAAAATCCATTTATGTCTTGAATGTAAAAAAATGCATGTGTAAATCTTTTAAAAACAAGCTTCTTTTTTTTAAGTTTCTTAAACTTGGGAGCCTTATATAGACTATAAAATTTTTTGAAAATAATCACTTGATATTTTACAAAATTCTAAATATGCAGGGATCATATTACTATATTTATCCTATAAAAATTTATATTAATCTGAAGTTGAAACTTTTAAAAAAATTTACATTTTTAGGGTTATTTTCCAAAACGGTGTTAAGATTCTTTCACTTTTAATGATTTAAAAGGAAATCTTGCTATGGCAGAGTGACAATTTTAATGAAAAAGTCTTTAATAATTGTCTTTTTCCGGACTAGGATTTCGGGTATTTTACTACAAAAATGTGGGGGTTTTGTTAATTCCTTGATTTTAGCACAACTTTATCTACACAGAAAAAAGTCACCAATTAACAAATATATATAAAAATAATTCATTCAATTATAAACTTGTTTAAATTTGCACCTCTCACCAAAATGATTATATCAATTACTAAAAACTATAAAAAATACAAAACAGAAAAAAATTCCCAATTAATAAATTAATTAAATCAATCAAGTAGTTGATTGAATGAATTAAAAATGTATATAGGATATATAAGTATAGCTAAATTTTATTTTTATTTCATTTTTGCTTCAATAAATTTATTAAATTTCGATACAAAATGAAACAATAATCTTAATTAAAAAAATTACTGTAATAATTTTTTCTGTGTATATTGTGACAAAATTTCATTAAAATACCTCTACTTGTTTAAATTTTATTTAGCTCCAAAAATGAACGTTATTTCCCAAAAATGTGCTTAAAATTCAAATTTTAAGTTTTTCTGGTCATGGCCTAAAGAAATTTAAATCGAACATATTTGAAAATAAATCTGCAACTTCTAATCGATTGGATTTACATTACATTCACATATGTGAAGCTGAGAAGAGCAGCATATTAAGATTGGAAGGAAATTCTCCATACATTTTAGGAGCGTAGCTATGGTGACTCAAAAAAAAGTACTAATGACATAGAAAATTGGTAACCAATAGAGAATTTTTGTTCCTTAACCTATTTCAGAGATTTTTTTATATTATCTTGAAGTTCCTTTGAAATATGCTATGTATTTAAAATTTCATCTCAAATTCATAACATCATGGTCGAGTTTTTTCCATTCATAGCCTAACATTTTAAACCAGGAAATTTAATATTGAATTAAAAATAAGAGATTTTGAATTGGAGAATTTCCAGTTATTAATAAACAGGCAAACGGAAAGACAGACATCAGAATGCTATCAAAATAATCATAAAACTTGTAAAAAACATTTTCTCGCTTTTCAATCAATATAAAAACTAAACTTAAATATAAAAATATTGATATCGAATATCCCTAAATAAAGTGCTATTTTTTTACCCATTATGCTAAAAAAAAATAAATAAAAAAATATTTTTTACTTACTAATAAATAAAAATAAAAGGAGATAATTAAAATACCAATATCCCTTTTCCCTGAAGTAGGCACCATTTTCAACCAATTTAACCTTAATGTATAGACGAATGTTACCATTCTGCCAAAATATCTTAAAATTCTAAATTCCAAGACATTTTTCACCTAATAATAATGAAAAAAAAAAGGAAAACGTGATCATTTAAATATTTATATAACCTTTCCCTGATTAAAGCCTCATTTTCTAACCTTTTCACCCCAATGTATGTCTGTTTGCTTTATCACCTACCTTTCTTCCTACTTTCCTGCCTACTTTTTGGTCAACCACCGTCTCTGTCCATCTCTAGATCTATCTATCTATATATATATATATATATATATATATATATATATATATATATATATATATATATATATATATATATATATATATATATATATATATATATATATATATATATATATATATATATATATATAAATATATATATATATATATATATATATATATATATATATATATATATATCTATATCTATCTATCTATATATCTATCTATCTATCCCTCCTTCAGCTTATTTCATCCTACTAATTTTTAAAATAAGAACATTAAAAAAAATACTAATTTCCTTTAAGGTCACTATTTGACCACAAATAACCTGCTAAATTACCCTTGAACAATATAAATAAATTTCTTTTCTTTATTATTCAAAAGTTTTAATTTTCTTCGAAACTCAAAACCAACTAACCACTTTTCCTTCGACAATATCTAAAAGACGCCTCATTTTTTTCTTTTCTTACTAAATCAACAACTACTTTATTTATGGAATTGTGTCCAGGTTTTACCATATTTTTTATAAAAAAACAGAGATAATTCTGTTCTGCTTATTATATTGCAAAAACTATAAAGAACATTTTTCTTTTTCTTTCTTCTAGGCGAAACAAGACACTAAAATGCAAAAGTTTATTTCATTTTATTGTTATTTGTTTATTGCTTTTATTGGAAACTTTTCTATTATTTTCCACTTTGTTTTTCTTAATTTTTTATTCCAAGAACGCTATTTTTAATAGCAAATTATTTTTTAATAGAAATTCAAGCTTATTTCATGCAAAACTCTTGGAGAAAAAATAATCTTTACTAAAGTTTTTCCTTTTTTTTATATTAAGAAAAGCTGTTAAAAATTTTAAACGTTTCTTAGTAGCCTTAAGAAATTTTAATATGAAATTTAAAATTTATTAAATTTATTTATATAAGAAAACTTAAAACGAAATGCATAGTCATTTCGTTTAAAACAGGGCGATAATATTAAATTGTTTGTTTTTTGTTGACTTAAAATGTGAATATTTTATCAATCATCCAGTTAAAAACAAGATTAAAAATTTTGTTAAGTATAAGAAAAAAAATAATTAAAATAACGCTACATTATGATATTTTCACTTCATAAAAATTCCAACAAAATAAAACATTTTACACGTTTATAGCATTTTCAAATTTTAATGTGCACACTTTTAAATATAGACCATATAGTTTTTTATCGTTTATTATTTTTTTTTTTTTTTTTTAAAGAAGGAAAAGATTCGTATCCTTTGAAGTATAAATTTTTGTTAATGCTCAAAAACGTTAACAATTTTATAAAATTAGTTTTGTTACAAATTTAATAATTTGTTGCTTATATTCTGCACAGTACTAAATGAAGTTTACGAAAATAAGAAATTTATTCGCTTAATCATATTAATATCACAGGTCAACACTAAAAAAGTAGTAAACAATAATTTGCAGTAGGTAAAGTTATCCCAATCATCAGGAATATTTCGGATTTTCTTCATCACGTCACATTTTTAATTCATTAAGGACCAAAGAAAATATGTTTTTTTTTGCTTTTTACTGACACATACATATGAATATTTTAACATTAGATCCCAGTACAATTTAGAAATTCATTGCAATACAATCTTTGTTACATTCAGGGGGACTTAAAAAGTACCAAAAAGGGGATAAAATCTTAAATTTAATTTTATTAAAATTAAATAATGCATTTTATATTATATTAAACTTAGAGATATTAACTTAAGTAAATGTAGTCCTAAGTGAGTGAGAATTCACAAGAGGGAAATTTGTGGTACTTTTTTTTATCCTCTAATGGTACTTTTTGAGTTTTCTATAATATTGAACCTAGAAACATGAAATTAGAGATACATGATCCTAAGTGAATGAGAATTCATAACAGGGGACTTTTTTATTTTTTTAGTGGTACTTTTTGAATTTACTAATTTTCTTTCTTCTATGGTACTTTTTGTATTTTTTGAATTTTCTATAATATTGAACTTAGAAACATGATATTAAAGACAAATGGTGGTGAATGTAAATCCATAACAGGAGACTTTTTCATTCTTTTAGTGGTACTTTTTGAATTTTATATAATATTGAACCTACAAATATGGTCCAAGTAAATGAGAATTTAGAAAAGAGGATTTATGGTACTTTTTTGATCTTCTAATGGTACTTTTTGATTTTTATACAATATTGAACTTAGAAACATGAAATTAAAAAATAAGCTGATAATAATATGATATTATAAAAATATTGTTTTGATGATTCTCTTCCAAATAATAAAAAGAAGATATTGCGTAAATATCTTCTAGGAAGATATCTTCCAAATGTTTGTAGGAATAATAATAAAAATAATTTGATAGTTTTGGAAACTTCAAACAATATGATGAATGAATGAAAATGGTAAATAAAATATTTTAAAGTTTATTGTTCTGAATACTGAAGAACACCAATATTACAACTATTTCCACGGTTGAATTTTACGGGTTTCTTAATTTTTGGTATTTCATTTTGTTTTTTCTAAATAAAAAGGGTACCAAGTTTTCATCTGGTCAATGTAGGAATACTGCAAGATCGGGTTAAATGCTATCTATATAAAAGCGAATCTGTGTTTGTTAGTCTATTTTAGAATTCTGTTTCGATGCTTTTATTTTATTTCAGTACCATGGGGTAGCAAAGCCCACAGTGTTTATGCTATTGGAAATATTTTTCAAAAATTTAGAGTTATAAAATTAAAACTTAACACAATTTGAGTTTATAATATAGTATGGTTGTTCTTGAAAATAATCTACGTTTCTAAAATAAACAAAATTTATTTGTAAGCAATATTTCCCCACAAAATATGAAATGTTATATCTTTACATGCCTTACAACAAGCAATAGCGCTCACTTCCTCTTCAAATGTCACTTAAAATACTTAACATTTATATTTTTATGTAAAATACATTTAATACCTACTCCTTAGGTGCTCCACACTGTTTATGCAAACATTTAACAACTTTTTCGTAGAAAAAAAAAAATAAATAGAAATTATGAAAAAAGGATCTAATTTAAATATAGAATACATTTTTCAAAATGCAAAAAAAAAAAAGTACAAAAATATACAAAAGTGTGAAAATATTATATTCATATATTAAAACTTAAGCTGCTTTTATAATAAATAAATATAAATTTGAAAGTTTTAATTGCCAGCTGCCTTTTATTTCATATTTTATTTTGAAGATAAAGTTATAACAACTGCTAGAAAATTTTATTTATTTAAATTGGTTATTAGAGAACAAATATTTTATTTCATTTCATTTATGAGAAAAGAAAATTAAAATGAAATTCTATATAATGAAATTAATATTAAATATTTTATTTAAAAGTTTGCTCTAACAGTTACATACAGTGCGTATGTGCAACTATTTATAGTGAATAACGTTGTGGTTATTTTATATTACTCTTATAAAATCATGGGTGTTTTAAAATGTTGCAGTTGCTTTTTAAATGCATTCATGTATTAAAATGAAATTTCCTGCTTCATTAAACCATAAATTTGCTTTAAATGAGCAAATATACTTTATAGTGAAATCTTTTAGCAATTTTTTTTTTTCTTTGTGCTCTTCTTGATTTTATTTTCCCTTTTCTTGTAGCTGACCTTAATTCTTGAAATAAATAGAATTTTAGTTTTATTTTATTGTCAATTTTGTTTTATTATTCTTTTTTTTTTTTTTTTTTTGTCTTTTGGACACATTACAAAGTGTTGAATATTTTTTTTTTTTTTTTTATTTTTTTGTCAAATAAGATTTCGTTTTTGTCAAGAATGAAAATCAGTATATGCCAAGATTTATAATGTAATATGAAATTGTTAAAAGTGCTCAATAAGGAAAAAACATTTTGCTTGGATTTTTTTTTTTTACTTTATGATTTTATTATTTTCTATTTTTGGTTAAAAAATTTTGTTAATGTTATAATTCTAGTCACGTATACGTAACATTTACCAGTTTAAAATTTTTTTCGTTTGCTTTTTATGTTTTTTTTTTTTTTTTCTTATAATAAATAGAACTGAAATGCCAGCAGCGCCAGTTGCAAGTGGTTTATATTTAATAGGGGAGGTATGCCCAAGGGATTTTAAAAGATTTTAGAATTCACTTTATTTTGGGTTTTGGTTTCTTTAAAATTTTTACCAAAATTTGTTCTATATCTTCTATCTTATTTTCGCTTAAATTTGTATTTTATTTAAAATTCGAATTTCAGACAAAATTCAGTATAGAAGTTTTACTTTTATTCATTTTATATGTACATCAAATCAAATTAACCTATAGTGGGCATATTTTTCCAGTGTTCGGTGTTACACATTTTGTATGTAAATGCCCTAAACTATGCTCTGATCCAGCAAAAACTTTGCTTGCCATGTAATGAGTTTAGAAGCTTATATAATGGCTCTTCACAACTTACACATTAGATGAATAACTCATTATTTTAAAACGGCGATGTCATTAGAGGCAACTACTTAAGCTACATTACAAGAACTAATTACTTTGAACTATTCAATAACTCATTAATTTCAAAGTATTAAAGAAGCCAATTTAAGCAAAATGAATAGTAACTAGTTACATTATCGGTTACAAATAAGTACTGAAATATGGAACAATAAAAAACTGATATTTTTTTAAATTTATTTATTCTGGATTCTCTGGATTTCCAAAAATTAGATCTCAAGTAATTGATTACATATCAGGTTAAAAGTAAGTAGTTACTAATCTACTTTCATGTAATGCAGACAGTATGTTGTTATCATTGAAAAGTAACAACAATCGTAACTACATGAAATTACCAAGTTTTTGCTGGGTGAAATATAACATAATTTTAACGAGAGAAAAAGATATAGTCGGTCAAGCCCGACCATATGATACCCTACACCATTGTGTACATTATAATTCGGGGAGGCGTCTTTTATTAGACTTGGACCGAAACTCATAAGTTTCCAAAAAAAGTGTTTGAAACTAACAAGTTTTTTTCTATTTCCTTTTATTGCTGTAGTCGCGGATTTTAGCATAAATGTCCAATTCTTCTAATGTAGACTATAAACACTTGTAGAAAAGGACCAGCATGGATTTAATTAGCGTGCAACTAACCAGTGTCAAATTGTGTTGCGCAAAAGTCGTGAAACCAAATTTTAAAAAAATTTAAAATTTTTCAGTTTTTTTCACTGGAGATTTTACGCCGTTTCGGATATTTCAAAATTATCGTTAATGTGTCTCAACAGAAATGCTGTAAGAGGTACCCAAACTTGAAGAGAAAAAACGTGCATGGCTCCAAGAGGTGCCTTTTTCACGAGGCACACTCGCAACGCTATTTCAGTGAAGCTAGAGTATAGAGTTATCAAAGAAGGTTTCCAAATTACATTTTAAAATCATTGTGGCGTTTTAAAATATTAATTTGCTAAACGTGTATAGCTATTTTAAAGAATTCAGCAATTTTGCATATTTTGCATATAATTTAAACTGAAATAAGTTTCTGTATGTTTTTAGTTTAACATTAATCGTCGAGGCACACCCAAGGCGCTGATCAAAATTGGCCATGATATATGTCAATCTCTAGCTACTTTAATACCCTATGTCAAAATCAATATGGCGTTCGAAAAAAATACGATTTTTCATTTAATGCAACTTTAGAGATTTGACTAAGTGCGATTAAAAATGCATATAAATGATATTTTCTTATGACTTATTTAAAAAAAATTATGAATTTTGTAATAAATGGATGAATATGAACAACATTACATTACTAAAAACTGAATTTTGCAAATTTTATAAGAAGGTTTATTAATTATTAAATTGCTAATATATCCACGCTACTTAACTTATCGCGATATTTTTAATTTGTATTTTAGATACAGCATTGTAGAGTACATAAATGATTTTTCATTTAGGACTATAAATAGAGTTTTAGCAATTTTTTTTATAAATTTTTATCTTAAACCGCCATAATATTGATGCTGTTCGGTAAAAGTCCTTCTGTGTTCAACTAGAGCCAAGGAATATTGGTACTAAATATCTTTGATGTGCCATTTAAAAATTTTAGACATTTTTTGAACACCAATAGAAGAATTTGAAGAATTTCCCATATATTTTTTTTAAATTTAGTTTTACGTGAAAATTTAATTATTTTTGAAACCTTTATTTTCAGTAAAATTAGTATTCAATGAAGTGTAGGTTTTTAATTAATATATAAATTTCCTGATATAATAATTTTTTGGCAAATTTTGATGAAATATTATTTTTCTTGGTAAAAAATTTTACTTTAAGCGATAAAATTGTAAAATAGGTTTTAGGTGAACTTTTCAGCAAAATATAATTTATTAAGTTTTTAGTGATAACCCGTTTTGGTGAAGCTTTTTCTTTTAGAAATAGTTTTTTAAGAAGAATTTATTTTCAATTTTTATGAAGTTTCCAATAGTTTTTTTTTTTTTTAACTAAAATATTAATTTCTCGGTGAAATTTTATTTTTCGCCTAATATTGTTTTTTGGTGAAATATCATTATTATTATATTTTTTTTAATACTTATTTAGACGACAAATTGATTTTCACTAATTCTTATGTGAAATATTTAGTCTTATTACGAGTGTCGTTCTCGTGAAGATTATGAATCGAAAAGCAGTCATTTTTATTTAAAGGTATTATGGTTGTCGAAAACAACAAAAATATGACTATGTTTAAGATTCTATTACATACCATTTCAACTAAAAAATGTCATTAAAGTTTTCAAGCACGAGAAGGTAAACATTTTTATTAAGTAAAATGGATTTAAATATTGCACTAATTGCATTTTATTTTAAAATTAAAATTACCAACGCTAAACAATTTAAGAGGATGATAGAGGTGTTAGAACAAATTCCAACTTTTAGTAAAAAATAAGTTTTTTAATAAAATATCGGTTCTATTATATATCGAAAAAGATAAAAGAAAGAAAAAGATAATTCCTGGTGTATTGAATTTTTAGTGAAAAATTTAATTTTACATAAAAAGTCCAATTTATAATATTTTAGTAAAAAATCAAAATTTTAGTATAACAAATTTTAGTGAAAAAATAATTTTTTTGTGAAGATTTTTTTGTATTGTTGTTGTAATTATTAAAAAAAAAAAAAAAAACTAAAAATTTCAAAGTGAAAATTTTATTTGACGTAGAAAATTTATTTTTGGTGAAAAATTTAGCTTTTGCTAAAAAATTTAAAATCTTTTCGTTGAAATAGGTTTACATTGAAGTATTGATTCTTAACTGAAATATAAATTTTTTTGGCAAAATATTTATTTACTGCGAAAAGAAAAAAAATTATAAAATTATAAATAATTATTGAAATACTGATTTTTCGGCGAAATATATTTTCTTTTTGAGTGATTTTTTTGTTTCAAAATTTAACATTAGGCAGCACCAAAATTTACCAACTTACGAATTTTGACCGTAACTCCTCCTAGAATTGTTCTTTGGGTTGCAAAAACAAACTGTGTGGAATATTAGTGAAATCGGTCATTTTGGTCATTTTAGAGTTTTTAGAAAAATTTTACTATTAAATACTTTGCTTTGAACCTATACAGTGGTGGCCACGAATTTAAGACACGACATTTCACTTATATATTTCTGATAATTTTTACATCTTATCGAACAAATTTTAGATCCATGTTATTTTTTAAAGATCCTAGTAATGTTATGAAAAAAAATCAACAATAGTTTGTTACCTATATTTAGTTTCCAATTTTTATTTACATATTATACAGATTAATACAAGTTTAAGCCTGGTCATGAATTTAGGACATAGGCAAAATAAAAGTTAATTCACAAAAGTAAAGCTCAGCTTCATAAAACAATATTAGTATTTGGTGGGAAATCCTTTATTTTGAATCACAGCAGCGCATCTCCTGGGTAAACTTTCAACTAAGGCCATACAGCGCTCCTTTGGAATGGCATACCAAGCCTTTTGAATTTCTTCCCATAAATCAGTCAAATTTTTTGGCTTTACTGCTCGTACATGCTCCTCAACATCATTCCACAAGTTCTCAATTGGATTGAGATCCGGGGATTGAGCTGGCCATTTCAGAACTGTGATATTATTTTCCTCTAAGCAACTCTTCACTAGGCGTGAAGTGTGCTTAGGGTCATTATCATGCATAAATTTCCACATTAGAGGCATGTTGTCTTCAGCGAATGGTATCATGATGCTTGTCAGTATGTTTTTGTAAATTATGCTGGTCCATTTTATTGATAATCTTCTGAATGGGACCTACACCATGCCAGGAAAATGCTGCCCACACCATGACATTTCCACCACCATGCTTAACCGTTTTAAGGGTGTACTTTGGGTGATGCTCCAGGTTTGGAGGACGCCATACGTACTGTTTTCCATCAGAACCAAAGCGACAAAACTTCGACTCGTCGCTCCAAAGTATATTTTTCCAAAATGTCATCGGCTTATTGAGATTTTCTCTTGAAAACGCTAGTCGGGATTTAATATTTTTTTTTTGACACAAGTGGTTTACGTTGTGCAATACACCCACGTAAGTTCTTCTCATTCAGACGTCTTCTTATTGTCCTGGACGATATATTAATACCAAAATCCGATGAAATCTCATTTTTAATTTTACTTGAGCTCTTGAAAGGATCTTTAGCAGCTGATTTATAAATTAAGCTATCCTCCCTGGGTGTAGTTTTTCGGGCTCTAGGGTGCTGTTTGACATTTTTGGTAGTGCCATGTTGCTTGATGTGTTCCAGTGCATTGTAAATCTTGGATCTGGAACATTTTAGTAGCTTGGAAATTTCCATTACTGTTTTTCCATCAGTATTCATTTGTTGGATCAATTTTCGCTCGGCATCCGAACTCCAAGTACCTCTGGCCATTTCTAACTAAATATTTTGATGTATTCTAACATTAAATGGAATAAAACATTCATTACTTACCTTTTAGCTTCAAAAAACACCAAAAAATCACTTAAAAACCAAATATTTCTTATATGTTTTAAATTCGTGACCAGCTTCAAAAGCACGTTTTTACGAAAATATAATAAAAACAGCAACAAAATGTATACACAAACAAAACCAAATAACGGTAATTGATCTTAACATTACAGGGTACACTGAAAAATTAACAAAATCTAATTTTATATTGCAGGGTTGTAATAATTATCACAACTTAGTTCGTTACATGTCGTGTCTTAAATTCGTGGCCACCACTGTATGTTAAAAAATTGTAATCTACATATAATTATCTATCAACTAACATATAAAAAGTCGATTAAGAAATGTTTAAGTTTTTACGAATTCACCAGACCATTAATGTGTTTTAGAACACTTGTGTAAGGAGTGTACAATGAAATTTTTAATGACCATAATTACTGAAAATATTCGTTTAAAAATTTTTTACATTTTTTAAGACCGTTTCAAAACTCCATTTTCACACTTTAAAAATGTTTGTTAAACAATTAAAAAAATTTGGAAGCTTATATAAAATACTATAGAAAATAATTTTAAGAAATAATTAGGTCAATACCTTGTATGACTAATCCATATCTGGGATTTGAATTTTGCGGATTTCGCCAAAAAGTCATTTTTTGCAGCATTTTAGATAAAAAGTCAACATTTTTCCTGCTTTCAACAAACAGACAGACAGACGGACATAGCTAGATCGACGTAGAATCGAACCAGGACCCAGAAAATATATGTTTGAGGGGTCTTAGATGACTCCTTCGACATGTTACACATGAAATGTCAAAATCAATATAGCCCCCATCTTTTTGATGGTAGGTATAATAAGGTAAAACATATGTCAAGAAATACATTCTAAAGTTTCTAAAAAAATTGGACAAGGATAAGCTTTAAAATACGGAGGTCATAGGTGAAAATTATAAAAAATTTAAATTTGTTAGAAAAACATTAAGTAAAGATATCTCATTTAAAAATGAGACAAAAAAATAATAAAAATTATTTATAAAAACGTTTTAATAAGAATTAGGAAAAATTGTTTTTCTTATGAAAAACCGAGCCATTTCTTTAGGTTTGGAAATAGGAAGTAGTCACTAGGGGCTAAATCCGAAGAACATAGCGGATGAGGTACCAATTCGTAGCCCAATTCATAGAGTTTTGCCATTGAGACTGCACACGTGTGCACCCGTGCATTATCTTGATGAAAAAGAACTTTTTTCTTGGCCATATGGGGTCGTTTTCTTTTTAAATCCTCATTAAATCGGTCTAATAAGTTGGCATAATATTCGCCATTTATTATTTTTCCCTTATGAAGGTAATCGATGTGGATTATCCCGCGAGCATCCCAAAAAAATGTTGCCATCACCTTATTGGCCGTCAAACCTACCTTGGCCTTCTTCGGAGCAGCTTCACCCGGAGAAACCCGTTGTTTACACTACTGCTTGGTCCCCGGAGTCCACAAGTTACAAAACGCCGCAAAAACTCATTCGGATTGCGGTTAAACAACTCCAAACAATCCTTTGAAGTTGTCACACGTTTACATTTATGGTCAATTGAGAGCGCACGCGGCACCCATCTTGCAGACAACTTTCTTAAACCCAGCTGATTATTTAAAATCGAAACCACACTGCCATATGAAATGCCTATGGAATCAACAATCTCACGCACTTTTACTCTTCGGTCGGCCAACACCATATCCTGTTTTTTTACATTTTCGGGTGTACTGACCTTAATTGGGCGTCCAGAACGTTCAGTGTCATTTGTACTTGTGCGACCACAACGAAAGTCAGTAAACCACTTTTTTTCCATTGAAATCGATGGTGCAATATCCCCATAGTATTCATCTAGCTTTTCCTTGGTTTGATTGATGGTTTTTTTTTTTTTTTTTTTTGCAAAAAATAATGTTTAATGAGCACTAGAAATTCACTTTTTCCATTTTTAGAAAAATACACGAGGTTGTATGATTTGAACAGCTGTTAAACGCAAAGTAAATGACGACACTTGTTCAAAATTTGACAGTAGGTGGTAATTGATGGGAACAGGTGGTACTTGATGGGAACAGTGTTGCCTTTCATATAACTACGAGGGAAGTTCGAAAAGTCACGGAAATATTGATCCGCCCTCGTATATAAACCGAAATTTATAGATCAATTTTCATACCATAAACATTGCTTTAATCTGCTTTAAGATAAAAGAGAAACATTTTGACAAATTTAGATATTGTAAAATTTTTTGATTATAGGCATAAAATTTCAGCATTATAAATCCCCTTCTTGGCACACTTTCTCCTACAATTTCTTACTCTTACAAATAAATGTTTGCCCTTTTAAAATCTAAGTTGTTTTCAGTTTTTCTTTCTCCTCAAACATAAAAATCTTTTGCTCCCCTACAAAATAAAATAAATAGGTGACAAGCACCCTTGCTCACGTACATAATCTTATATACTTAAATGTAATCTATATTGTATATCCGTTGTATCTGTCCCTAATAAAATTTGTTTTTATATCTTGTATATTTCTTTTATACTTTACACTTTACAACATTTGACATACAATACATACACACACATTCAGCAAAAGTATTAATATTAAAAAGAATAATAAGAAAAATGTAGCAGCATCAGCATGTAAATGTAAATTTAAAAAGATTGTTTTTTTAAAAAAGGTAAAAATATCTAAAAGAGGTTCTTATTTCTTTAGTGACAAATAGTTGAAGTTAAAGTGTCAGCAATTAATAAGTTTCTCACGTGATTGTTAACATTCAGTAACCAAAAAAGTGAAAATAAAAGAATAATGATATGACATTATTTTTTCTTATTTATAACAAGTATTTGGTTTTTTTATTTAATGGCTTAAAAGGGAATAAAACAATTTATTTCAAGTCACTGATAAGAAATTTAAAGAAAAAATTTACATAATTTATATTCAATCGGCAAATTGGGTTAAAAATAACAAATTTTAGTTTTTTTTGTAAGAAATTATATCAGATTTAAGTGAAATTTGCATTTTCCCTCTTTTTAGTTTATTGTACATTTTAATAGTGTAAATGGTGTTAATGGATTGACGCTACTTTTGAATAATAATGTAGAACTATTCTCAAGTCCAGTCACAAATTTTACTTGAAATGATTTGTATTCATAGTGTTTAATTGATCAATGTCTGGAATTTATGTGGCTAAGATTATTAATTAGTTTAAACGTCATATGGGTAGTAAATAATTGGGTAAATGATATATTGATTTTTATTAAAAATAAATGGAAAAGAATAAATTAAAATTAATTTTTACAATTGCAGCATTTATTTTTCTAATTGTTACTAGAGAAGTTTAGTAGTAATTTATTAATGTTAATAGTATATACTACCACAATTGTAAATAAATTTTAATACAAATTCAAAAAATATAGAACCCTTTAAAAATTGCATGCAAGATATTTTGGATAAAAAATTAAATTAATTTTTTGGTTATCATTTACCCCTGCGCACGTTGGGGTAAAATATGTCAAAAGTGGCGCTTAATTGAATTTTAAAATGTAAAGTTTTGTAATAAAGTTGTGTATCGAATTAAAATAGACAAAATTGTGTATCAACATCAATTAAAATCTTTAAGCTAGGTTGTTTTTTGTTTTCTTATAAGGAGCTGTCAAAGTTAAGAATTTTTGAAAAATAGTAAAAAAAAATAAATTTTTATCAGATTTCAGTGTATTTATTTTAAATAATAGGTATTTTAAGGTACTTTTCTTCAAGTATTTGTAAATTATATTTTGCCCTAATATTTTTGTTATTTTTTTTTAAATTATCCTAAAATACACAAATTTTCAACTTTCATGGAATACAACTTAAAATGTTAAAAGATGTTTGCTCTGAAAATTTTCTGGAAAATAGTACATATATCGTGCGCATATATAGCCCGATTTGAGAAAATATATATATATTTTTTTTTTTTTAAAAAAACTCCATTAAATTTTATACAAAAAACAAATTAAGTGCCAGACATTTTCTTTGCTTTATCAAACATTAAACAGTGGGGATGAAATCGAAATAAATCTGTAACTTCAAATCGGCATTTGCATGAAATTTCACATAGACATAGCAGAGTACAATAGCATTTTGAGTTTAGAAGAGGGATCCAATATTCGCATCAGGAGCGGAACTATAGGGGTTCAAAATAGAGTACTAGTGTCATGGAAAATGTTTAACCACTAGTGAATTTTTGTTCCTTTCCCGATTTCCAAGATTTTTATATCAACTTAAAGTGCTTGATAAATCCTTGAGAAAACATGCTTGCATATACTACTTGTCTTATATATTTTTCGAGTTATATACATTTGAAATTTCAAAAATCTCAATTTTACAAGATCTTGGTTAAGATTTTTCCATATATAGCCAAATATTTTTAACCGATTTTATAACATTTTATGTAGTTGGTTAAAAAACAAAACTATCGAAGAAAGAAAATTTTTAGTTATTATCTTTATTGAGTCAAAAGTTAAACGATTTTGAATTGGTAAGTTTGCAAAAATTACCAAACAGACGGACAGATGGACGGACATTAAAATTCTTTCATAGAAATCTTAAAATTCGAAAAATATTTTTTTTTTCTACTTCTTGATTAATATGAAAAGCAAATGAAGGTACTAAAATTTTGATATCACCTTTCCCTGAATTAAGTGGAATTTTCGACACATTTAACCCGAATGTATAGACGAACGGACGGACATTGCCATGCTGCCAAAAAATATTTTAAAATTCCAAGAATGCCTTTGTTTACTAACTAATAAATAGAAAAAAGTAAAGTGTTAATACCACCCTTCTCTGAATTATGCATAATTTTCAACACATTTAACTCTAATGTATAGACGGACGGGCAGACATTTCCGTTCTGCTAAAAAAAATCTTAAAATTCTAAAACTGAATTTTTTACCTAATAATAAAAAAAAAACAAGCGCGAATGTTATATTCTGCTCGGCCGAATCTATATACCCACCATCAACTTTTTTAAAACTTTACGTTACATGGTAGGTGGGAGGTAATGTGGGCCACATTACCTCCCACCACACCCATTTTTTTGTTTCCGAGTTTACATTGGTCATTGAACTATTTGAACACAATTTCACCTTATATGGGAGGTGGGTGGTAAAGTTGGCGGACCACGCCCATTTTTGGTTTCCCAGTTTATATCGACCCCCAAACTATCTATACAAAATTTTTGGTCATAAAATGTTTATCTCTCAAAATTTTTTGATGCGCCTCCGAATTTTTATTAAGCTTAACAAACACCTACTAATTATGTAATTTATAGTTAATTTCATGCTGTCCACACGATGTGCCAAGCAATTCCATATGAAAATGTGAATGTGCCTCGCGAAAAACTGACTTTTTGAAAAATTTTCGCACAGGAGAGAGATAAACATTTTATGGAAACCCTAAAATATACTGCACTAATACCATCAAACATTGAAAATTTCATAAATTTTATTTGAATAACTCAGCTGGTTTTGATATTATGTGTAATTTTGACCAGAATTGTACATAAACTTCTAACTTGTAAAAATTTTTATATGTTCAACTTTAAACCGCCATAACGTTCGCGCCCCTCACATGAAGTAATTAACGCGAACTGATTCTACATGCATTCGAGTCACTTTATATGTATAAAAAAATCTAAAATGTTTATATTTGCCCATATATCTCAATTTTTTATTTGAAAAAAAAAACAAAAAAAAAAAAAAAAAATATGTACATCAAAATGTATGACTTATAAAAAGCGTTTAAAGTTATCCTAATGAACATTTTTAAAAAACTGTATGACGCGATTGCAAATAATAATTGTTATTGTGGATTATTGTTAAACTATAAAATGAACTTAGAATATCCGTCCGACTGGTTGTCTGTTCATGCTAACCTTGTGAACAAACTACAGGACGCAATTTTTAAGTTATTTTGATAAAATTTATCACAAATAATTATTTTGACACAAGGACGAAACCTATTGGCTATGATGGAAGGGCATAAAATTTAGCTAAATTATATTTAGCTGGCATAATAATTATTTCATACAAAAAAAAATAAATCAATATCTTTTATAGAAACAAATCTACGCCATTTTAAAATAGGGATCCTCCTTCCAAACTTAATATTACATATTCCTCTTCCGTCCAACGTGACTTAACTTTAATTAGAAAGTATTAAAAAGGAGTTGGAAATGTTTTTAACACTTCGATCATCTTACTCAC